>CM060947.1:170858589-171431089 GCA_030765055.1 Mantis religiosa | reverse complement strand
ACAGAAGACAGATTAGAATACTACCAACAAAATCATGCCATTTTTTATGCCATTTGCATCTGATACAAGCTTTAATTTATTATTTTATGTTGCTGCTACTTTTAATGAAATTGTATATGTTAATTTTGGAAATTGTTATGCTGTAATTAGTCACATAGATAGAGTCAACGTGAAAAATTCAATGCCACGGCCGGAATTTGAACCACGGATCTCCTTGTTTCCGTCCAGTCGCTCTAACCCAGAAAACCAGGAGATCTGTGCTTCAAGTCCCGGCCGTGGCATTGCATTGTTCATTTTTACCCTATATATCAAAATCCTTAACCTATATACGGCTAGTGTGAAGAAATGATTAATTTCCATCAATTAACTGTAATTTCTCAGTTTATGCAGAAGTTCTCTGAATTAAGAACAAGACAGGATTTGTATATTATGTACAGAAGGCGAATAAATTAATGGGTCTATTCTTGGAACTGCTTTTAGAGCAACCTATGTCCTGCCAACTTTACAATACTTTTCATAACTGAAGGGTTTAAGAACTTCTGTTGTTCATAAGATACCTAGATCAAAACACCACATAAACGTTAATCTTTGGGGGGGGGCGGTGTCACTTTTCCCGCTGCTTACCAATATTTGATATGACATCAAAACATTCAATATTGAGATTTCATTACAAATACAGTTTTGAAATCGATAAAAAAAAAACAGGTTAGAGAAACGGCCGTGTGAACAAAAACGAAATATTGGACGAATGGCTAACCTAGTATTTAAGAGGAGGCTGCAGAGGGAGCTTAGTACTCAAAGCAGCTAAACAAAGAATTTAAAGAAAATGTTCTTTTAATTGTGATTTTTAATTCATCTAAATCACGATTTTTGTTTTCATTATTATTAAAAAGGTCATGCTTGAGTGGCATTTTATCTTCAGTCTGTCTTGCAGCAAAGAGTTACTTTGTCAATACTCCATTAGCTAAACTTATAGGACCCTTCTAAGATGAAGAATTTCAGTATTAAGTTAAATATTTTTACCGAATTTTCGTTTTGAATTATGCTCTTCAGTGGCACAAGAAAATTATTTTATGGGATTCAGCAAGCCTCAAAAAAATTTATTTTCCATGAAAACGAAATGAAATGTGTAGAGTTTAACGCCCGCTTTCACTATGGGGTACCGCATGAAATGAAGATGGAGCACCGGTGGAATGAGCTAGCGGGGGAAACCCGAGATCCCTTAGAAAACCCGCCCCAGCGCCGTGTTCTCAATCGGTCACTTGCGATTGAACCCAGGCCACCTAGGGGAGATTCGAGCGGTCTAACCACCCAGACACGGCGCGGCCTATTTTCCGTTAAATACCATCAGCGTAACGGAATCCATCGTTGGTCAGTAGCGGAATATGAGTTTGATGAAATGGCACAACATTAATAATACAATGGATGTTTGAGCTGAGGTAGGTGCTTATAAGGATTCCACAGGTATGATTTACTTTCAGGAGATATGGTGTCTTGCAATTAGAGTATTAGTCTGCCGCATTAAAATGCAGAATTGGAGAGGCTTTTCAGTCAAATAAGCACAGTGAAATCAAAATTGCATAACAGGATGAATATTGATACTTTGAACTCCATTCTTGCATTAAGAATTGGGCTAAAGCGCACAGGAAAGTCGTCATTCATATGAATCACCTGACACCGTGTTAAAGATGGTAACTAAAATGGCAAGTTAACCAGACAATCTGGCCCTGATAATGGAGCAGCCGGCTTCATTATGTAGAAATAAGGGCGAGAACTCCATGTAAGGTGCAAGTTTTGTAAAACGACTTTAGTATCTCTTTATCACTGTCAACACTTCGTTTAAATATAGTAATGATGATGGTGATAATGATGACGGTCATAATAAATAAATAAATTAATTGATAATAAAAATAATAATAAATGTTCAGCAAAATTCATCTAATTTTTTTCAAATTTGGAGTATTTTTCTTAAAAGCAGCGACTTTTCAATGCGTTTTGGCTACATTTAGTATCATAGGGTTGACAACACTGTTTTGCACTTTGAAGCGAAACCGTGGAGTAGCACTGATTAATCTACTTTTATATAACAGAAGTCATTTTTTATGAATGCTCTTTAACTCTTGGTTTTCTCAATATATATATATATATTGGACGTCAAAGACCGCTTAAATTTACACAGAGGCCTCTTTATCAGGCCTGATGTCCCTTCACGTGCCATAAATGTAGTCACGGGACCACTGACATTATTTCCCCTCCTAAGGAAGCCATTCTAAGAATTTTCATGCCCGAAAATATATATTGCCCTCCACTGGGTTTAAATCCGCGACCTGGGGAACGAGAGGCTGCGTGTTACCCATAGACCATGGACGGCGCGTAACAACAAAAATGGGGTCAGGGTTCCACTAGCTGTGATTGTAGAACTGTATGTGACGTGACTCCCTGTGAAGTAAAGTAACTTTTGCTCAGATGTTAACAAACGTGGCACCCATCTTGCACAGACCTTGTGAAAGTTCAAAACTTTACTTCTAATATTACCTCACGTTGTTTTGATATTTTTACTGTCTATGCCATCTCAAACAACTTTAAACTGCGATCTCCCAGTACAAATGATGAATTGTTTTCTATGATCTCTGGAGTTGTGGTTTCCAAAGGGCGTCCAGAGCAAGGCTCATCACTAGTGCTCGTAGTACCATTTCAAACTCTGCTACCCACCTTTTAATCATTGTATATGAAGGGGCAGAGCCTTTCAAGCGCTATTTAGTCCTTGATTTCTTTAGGCATTAATCCTTTCAAGTGGAAATATTTAATCACTGCTCGTTTTTCCAAATCCTTCATTTTCGTGAAACCTCTAGACTTCTCTTGTTTAAAATGCTGTCATTCAAAAACTAAATCCGTTATTCACCTGTAACTCTGGATACAAGCTAGTCTCGTGTCACACTATATGATGCTATCCGTCAAACTAGCTCAGTGCCGCTATCTCAGTAAGGCCCGGGACTTATCAGCCGACCCTCGTATACTGTAACTATGAATCTATGACAATGTCGACCTATAGAAGATTTTTGTGTTTATGTCATTAACAGGGCATCCTTCAGAGGGAGGGGTGAAGTGAGACGGCACTGAGAGTGATCAGACTTGAGCAGATACAACAGAGGATAGGTTCCCTAACAGCTACAGATTGAACTTCTCCAGTGGTGGCTCGTAAAACCGATTCCTCAACCCGACCCTGAGGGCTCACACGGAACCCGGAGATCTTACGCGATCCGAGAGGAGGGCGATAATTCGCAGAAATCCTGAAACAGCCAACCAGGATGAAACGTGAAATGAAATAAGAACTGAGGTGAAATGGAGGGACAGGAAATTCGGAGGATGTAAATTATACTTTCTAGTATTCGCCTGCCGACAGGTCAGGAAGGTCAGGCACGGGAATCGAATATACGACCTCCGAATGCCAGCCACAGGAGCTACGGCCTGAATCATCCCACTCATTTGCAATAATTCAATCAAAATATATGTAAGCTTTTAAAGAATCGTTGTAAACAAAAGAAATAATAAGCATGTTGCACCTGCTAACTGTACAGCTCTACCTCAGACGAGTGGGAGAGAAGCGCAGTACATTTTGTACTACATGGATAAAGATAATTTATCTTAATTGTAATAGGGACCAGCTGCAACTAATTTCTGTCATAGCTTCCTCGGTTCTTGCGCGCTACTTGCGATATGCGCGGTAATTAGGCTCATTTTACATACCCCCTCCAAAGAAGTGGAGTAAAAGGCAAACTACCCGCTCCATCGCTTGTCTCTACTTTAGTAACACGATTAAAATTAAAGGGAGCACCAGTTACAGGGAAACTCAGGAACGTAAAGAATCCGCAAATAACAAGTCCTATCTCCGAAATGATTATAACTCAACATAATAAAAATAAAATATTTGATATGAACTGTGTATTTTAACGAGATCCACTTTTTTGATGTAATATTTTGTCTTACACTTTGACTTTACCAGATATGTAAAAGACATCGATAATAAAAAGGACTTCTAACGACATTCCATGAAAATTCAAGATACGCATTTTTTTGTCACGAAGATATGTTAAATAATATGATATTTTAAGCAAAATAAAACCATTTTTGAGTAAATAAAGTACGGTGTTAAAGCATTTCTTAAAAACGTCCATCAAGTTTTTTTTATTTTAATTTATGTGGCTCAAATACCAGCACACTTCGTTGATGATGACGATTATAATTATTATTATTATTATTATTATTATTATTATTATTATTATTATTATTATTATTATTATTATTATTATTATTATTATTATTATTATTATTATTATTATTATTATTATTATTATTATTATTATTATTATTATTATTATTATTATTATTATTATTATTATTATTATTATTATTATTATTATTATTATTATTATTATTATTATTATTATTATTATTATTATTATTATTATTATTATTATTATTATTATTATTATTATTATTATTATTATTATTACTATTATTATTACTATTATTATTATTATTATTATTATTATTATTATTATTATTATTATTATTATTATTATTATTATTATTATTATTATTATTATTATTATTATTATTATTATTATTATTATTATTATTATTATTATTATTATTATTATTATTATTATCATCACCATCATTATTATTATTATTATTATTATTATTATTATTATTATTATTATTATTATTATTATTATTATTATTATTATTATTATTATTATTATTATTATTACAGATATCCAAACAAGATTTAAATGATTTAAAAAGTCTTCGTTAGAATGTCACGAAGCAGAAAATGTTGCTACGCAGAGAATGGGTAATAGAAACCAAAGCCGGTTGCATTCTATTCCAAGCAAGTTACAGAGTTGGCCATGACGTAACTAACACAAGCAAACATATTACAGAGCTTAAAAGCAATAATCTATTCAAAATTTGTGACGGAACATGGAGTTGTATATATGTACCAAATTATAAAGCAAGTATGTTGGGAGTGCAATGCCTGTAAGTATAATGAGAGTGGACAAAATTCTCATGAATTAAAAACATAGAAATCTCACTTACCGTGAAGCTAAAGACATCATGCAAAAGAATAAAGTCACTGTCATCGACGTCAGGAATCGTGGTGAAATAAGAGCAGAAGGATCCAGTCATTCCTGGTAGTGTGAACATTCCACTAAATCAACTTTAGATTGCTTTAGAAGAAATTCCCAAAGCAGAGTTCAGAGCAAGATATGGGATTAAAAGGCCAAGCAAAACGGCAGCCATTATGTTCATTTGCAGTTCTGGTTTACAGATCGAGCCATGTAAATAGCATTGAGGCTTGATGTTGTAAATTTAGCATCTGCATGGTTGGTTGTAGAGGCTTGAAATGTCATAAAGACACTTAATGGACCACATTTGCTTATGTAAGTTTGGATATAATTGTGAATGTTTGTCACTTCATTAGCCAGAGTTTCTAGTGGTTTAATGGTTTGTTAGTATAACATAGACATGGATCGTCTTTCACATCTTTGGAATCATTTAACAATTATTTCACAGAAAACAAAAAGAAAATTGAAAGTCTTAGGACATCACAAAGAATAAAATAAAAATGCTGATAAAATATGTGCAAATACACCATCACAAATAACATTGTTGTAAATTATGTCACATGAATGCAGTTATGTGACTTCCATGTTATCACATCCAGGCTGCCTTGACACTATGTAGATAATCTTTGTTGAGATGAAGTAATAGAAGTTTAAGTAACGTCAATGTAACCCTTTCATTCCCAATAACCAACGAACATACAAACCATAGTGGCGGGGTCGAGATAGGAGAAATGGCAACAAGAGATTTGAGTGTGTCACTCGAAGATACGGGCGCTGGCGTACTGGATCACGAAGGCGATTAGCTAAGCTATGCTACAACTTTTAAATTTGTAGCGGTTTGATGTTCTGTGGTTTGGCCATCTTCAGTGTGGAAGAAGGAAGCTTGTTCTATGTTCCTGTGGAGGGAAGAGAAAATGTCATCGCGTGGTCTTCGCTAGATGGTGATGCTTGGGGTTTAGGGCGCTCAACAGCGCGGCCATCAGTTACTCCAGGTACAGAGAAAGAGAATAATCATATATTTGTGTTTAACATTATTATTAATTAATGTTATTAATTTTTATTATAATGCTTTTGATTATTATTTATTAATTATTAATTATTATTATTATTATGATCATCATCCAGGAGACCTCAAGGCGTGTACTTCCAGAGAAATCCTCAACCTATTATGTAAGTGGCAGAGAAAGAAAAAAGCCATCTATTCGCAGGCGGCAGGCATGAGACTCTTATTCGGGAGATCGTGGGTTTAAACGCCGTGCCCACCTTCCTACCATGGGTTTTCTCAGTGTTACCCGGAGTCATAGGCAAATGCTGAGAAGTTCCTTTCATCTTACGAATTTTCTCTTTCACCATTTCAATTTACTTGTCATTTTACTTGACGGTTTTCTCAGGGTTGTAACATGTCAGCAGGTGTCTTGACTCTGCATGGCAAGGAAAAAGATGCGCAGAGTAACCCCACTCCCTAAGTGATCTCCGTGTATCTTGTCTGTGGGAGCCTATAGGGAAGCGGTTTGCACTTAGCCGGTATCGGGAGGTTTCAATGTGGCGCTGTTAGCGACCCTGCTGCTATCTGCCCAGTCCCAGTCCCGCCTCTTCTTTCCCTCTGCTTGGGGATCAAGTACGAAGAGTCTACGAAAGCTGAAGTCGCCTACTCCTAAGCATCTATTACCAACTGTTTTACTTAAATCTTGAGTTTTACTCAGTTTGGTATCTATACTTCTATTATTAATTTCTAATATTAATTTTAAATAGTTTTATTCTTAATACTAAATACGGATATGAATAATTTCTTAGGAGGTTCCCATTTTAGAGAAATGCATATGTGTGTCTCTAAATAGTGTTTACATAAAAATAAAAATTTGATGGATACCAGACCTCGTATTTAAGTTCCGTATCTCACATACGCAAATAACTTTTAAGTTGATGAGGTTTCGTTAGTTTTTATTTTATAAGAACGCCTCTAACGGTTTTCTTTAAAGTGTCGTGTGTCTGAAGATAGTGACTTAAGAAATAAAATTTATATTTGTATTTTTCTTTGAGCAACCGGTGAAGTCCTTTTTATTCTTTATTCTGATTTAACTCACAAAATGTAAAGCTCATTAGAACTACAACTTGTGGTACTTTTCCCTGTATTATTAGTCTTTTCGAATTGTTCCTTTCTGCAAGTTATATCATAAGGGTGTAATTTTCCAGAACTGCTTCAAAGTTTGCAATTTTTTCTCCTCCTTCCTACATATTGCGCATCTTGTATATAATTAATTGTGGGCTAAGGCGCCATGCTTTGCTTCCCTGTCACGGATTACGCCCGGGATCGATCCCACACCTATGGGTGCAGATTTTAAGTCCGCGGTATAGGACCGGCGCCCACTCAGCATCGTGAGGAAAGTGAAGAGCTACCATAAGTACCGAACCCTGGTTGCGAAAGCCAACTTTCCGGCTGGGGGTGCCCGGATGCTGACCACATCTCCTCCCCGTATCGGTTGGATGATAGCCCACCTCTGCCTTGCGTATGTGGGAGTGAGGCCGGCAGTTGGGTTGGCAGGCCTTGGCCCACTAGAGCTGATACGCCACTGGTTAGTTTTTTTAATATATAGATTATGCTGATATGTGTATTTACGACGGGTAGAGAAAGTTGTCAAAGTATATACATACGAGATTTGTCTTTAAATTTCAGAGGTATTAAAAATCGTTTGCGTATAAAGTATACATTTTGTAAATTACTGTTTTATTCATTCGACCATAAAAATGTTTATTCTCTGAAAAGGAACAAATCGCTTAAAAATAACGGTTCTGACTTTATATTTGCAAGGTTGCAGGTTCGATTTCAGTGAGAGTATGACAAATACTTTAATAAGCATAATTTAGTAGGACACCGGTTCGAAGAGCGCAAAATGGAATAAAAGCAAGTCGCCCAAAGTATTTATTAACTCTTATTTCGCTGCAAAACTAATACTGATATACAAATTTAATGTTCAACAATCACGCTTTCTCTGGGCTTTATCACTGATTTTCACACGATATTCTACAAATCATGCATTTGCAACTTTCTGTTAATTGTAGGTTAAAATAACAGACACACATTTAAAAAGATAATAAAGAGGTATAATCTAGAAATGGTTTTGCATTATCTTTTTGGATCTCACAAGGGACAAAGTTTACTGCTTAAATATATAAATATTCAAAATGATCATAAGACAGTATAGTGAACTTCATAATTTTTACAAAAACTCAAACGAAGAACGTTTTATGGGAACACTTAATGCTTAAAATCTTGAATTTTCCTTTTAAGTTTTTGCCTACAATTACACTTTTATTAATAATAATGATATGAATTTTATTAATAATTTCCAATTTCTCAAACATGCGTTTTTACTAAAAAAAAAAAAAGAAAGAAAATAAAGCAATTTTTAGAACAAATTAAATGCTTTGTAATATAATTTAATTTTCCTGTTTTACAATTTGCAGTGTTGGGACGCTAATTTGTAATGTATATTTCACGTAATATATGTAGATTTAATAATTTGTAATATATATTTCACGATTTGCGCCAGGTTGTGTTATTTTATGACCACTTTATAACAGT
Organism: Mantis religiosa; assembly: GCA_030765055.1. Lineage (NCBI taxonomy): Eukaryota > Metazoa > Arthropoda > Insecta > Mantodea > Mantidae > Mantis > Mantis religiosa. Next base: position 171,422,374 of record CM060947.1, on the reverse strand, counting down.
TTCATAAGGAGCTTTAGACAAATTTTTTCCCAGCTTAACTGCTGTTGGTGAACACAACAGATTAATCTCCTGGAAGTGGTCTCGACTCGATGTTCTTGTTTCTCATAAATTATTGAACTGATAAAATTTGTATTATTATAAAGATTGTTATTAATTATACAAACACAATTAGATTGAAAAATAGAACTTTATACAACGTTCTTCGAAAATACGTCTTCCTCGCTGACACAGAAACTTTCTGGCAGCGTCTCACATAAATTTATTTGGTCACTTTAGCAACCGCTCAATGATTGGTTATGTATCAATTTTTCGTCTCTAATTGTATGTCTCTTGTTTTTCACTTACATATATTCATAATTTACTTTCATATAATACACCAACATTTAACTTTTTCAAAGTTTAAACGTTTCAAAATGTATAACAACTTTTATTTGAGGACAAAGGCTTCAATTTCCGTTAGAGTTGAGGGATTTCGAGGGATTTCTAAAAACTTTCACCTTGTATTCTTAAAGTTTTCCGTCTTATGCATGAATTTCGACATTTACCAGCTTTTTATAATTGAAATATTGCTCACAGCAGTTAATTAGTATGTAGATTTACTCACTAAAAGCAAGAAAACTCTCGCGCAGACATTCATAGGACTGCAAAACTATCCGGTGGATTTTCGATATCAATTTTTCTTTGCCTCTTTTAGCTAAACTAGACGTCAGAGAAAATTTAACAAACACATCCAAAACGATCACAATAGTCACATAACACAAACGCTATAAAAACCTTCCTCATGCTAAAAGAAACGTAAACACCGATCCCGAAACAAAGAAGTAAATACCCTGGTATGTGGATACTACGTACGTATATTTAAATCTCATAACATTAAATTATCAGGCTTCTTGATTAATATTCTCTAACATAGAACTTTATTAGTACTCTTTTTGCAAGTCTTAACGGACGAAAGATAAAGGAAGAGGTATGAAGAGAGTGTTGTGATAACACTCAATGCTTCTTTGGAGTTCCTACAACCGCTACGGAACAATCTTGCGCTAAGTTGTGCAAGGCTGAAGACGAATTTCTCGTCTCCTCTGCCGAGACACCGTGAGGGCGTCTATATTAAGACTTCCGATGCTTGTCAGAAGCTAAAATTTCTCAGAGTGGGGTCAACAAGAAACCTGGAATGATTCACACACATACGAATTCTAAAGGAATGTTCTCCCTGACTCTTGCATGTTTATCTATTCCATAAGGTAATAAACTTTACCTTTATGAGCCAATAAAAAGAGCTTCTGTGTTTAATTATTTACAAATGGCTTCGATATGACTACAGCATTGAGGATAGTTACTACCTTTTGTGTCAGTTTTCATGGCATACCTATAATTCTTATAAGCATCGTTCTTTATTTTATCTAACTTATTTGGATGAGTTGGAGCCCATTAGAATATTGCTTATTCCATTTTTAAATGTTAAAAATATTAAGCAGTTTATTTAAATAAGTACTAGGTTCTTTTGAAAAAACATTTTCAAAATATTTTGCCAATGATTTCTAAGGGAGTTTAAGCAGTTTTCAACACTTGAGGTACTCACATCTGTATTTCTTCATCATATAATGATGCTACCTGTGACCATAACCATTACTTTACTCCTCTATCAAAATACTTGCCATAAGAATCTTAGGGACGAAGAAACAGATGAAAAATGTTTGTGTCAAGTCAGTGCCTTAGGAATGATGTCCAGTAAATTGACCTTTTCATTTTGTTGTAAATAATCTGAACTTCTGACCCCACAACTCAATGCGAACATTAAATGACATTCTTTCACTTTTTTTATTTGAAAAAGTCATTCATGGCAAGCATTCTGATGAAAAACAAATCAACGATATAGCTCAGGTACTGCATTCATCACAGATGGCATTATTCTGTAATGCTAAAAGATAAAAATTAAGGCCCCATTACAGTAATGCATCACTAGAACCAGAAACTCTATGAAGAAGTTTTTTACATATAAAGAATCAGATAAAAATAATAGCGTGATTATAAAAATTCTGACATGCTGCTTTCATATAACTTTCTCTAGCCATTATTGTTTACTTTATAAACCTATATATTATTTATACAAAAACTTGTTTTTCTATTTATGCTGTCTAATTGAGACAAAAGTTGGAGAAAAAGTTATATAAAGTATTTCATTGCAGACACAAGGTGATAGAGGAGGCAGAATCAACACTCATATTTAAAAGTTAGTTATTATAAACTTGATTTCCATGACATCATGAGAAACAACTGAATAGCAACAGCACTTTAAAAAACAACTAAGTATTGAACATTTCAAACCATAGTAATGGATAACTTGGAAATGACTGATGCATAAAAATTATTTAAAATAAATTGTGTGCTTTAGAGATATCTAAATACATTTTGTTGTAAATGTTTTTGTCTAACACTTAATGTTTACCAATTATACAAACTTCCTTCTGAAAGAAGATAGTTTTACAACTCATTCTCAAAAAATATCAAGATATATAGTTTAATTGTCATGTAAATATCTGAAACTGATAGAGCCATTTTAAAGAAAGTACAAATTTTTGACAAGTATTCTACATAAAACATGATTTTGGGTTGAGAGTTTTTCTTGAAAACCTTTGTATTGTATCTTTGCAAGATACTCTTAAATACTAAGTTTGATATTTAACAGATATTTCATTTTTGTATTATGCTATTGTACATGTATATACGCATGCACAGACATATGGACCTTCTTCTAAAAGTAACTTTCTATTTATTTGTTCTGCTGGCCTCAAAACATGTATTACTGGTAAAAATCTCAACTAGAAGTTTTGGATGAAATATAATTTTTTGTCCGCCAACTAGATAAGTGTTACAGAAAGTAAAAATAAAAACATGCATGAAATACTGAAAGTTGGTAGATTTGCGTTGTTTACATTAAAAATGTTTCTTATTTTTGGGATCATTTTAAATAATTTAAAAAAAATTAAAAATTTATCTATTTTCACAGATTTAAACACATACACTTAAATGTTTAAGCAGAGATTCCCACATTTTTCTGTTTTTTTTTTTTCTGTTTTTTTTTTTTTTTTTTTTTTTTTTTTTTTGTAATTTACGTCCTCCAATATTAAGTCATATTGGACGATGAATGAAATGGGTGAAATGATGCTCAAATGAGCGCGGGGTCCATAGAGCTTAGAGTTACCTGACATTCATCTTTCAGGATAAGGGAAAACCCCAGAAAAACCTTATCCAGATAACTCAACCTGGCCGAGAATTCGAACTCGGGACCTCTTGAACGTGAGGCAGACATGCTACCCCCCTGCTACCGAGGCGGGCAGATCTCTATAATATTTAGCACTACTTTCAGGTCTTAACAATACATCTGCCCAAATTTTGAGATAATAATGGAAAAATAAATGCTGAACTATGCATGACATGGTAGTGAAAATAGTATTATACCATTGCAAAGTGGTAGGACAAAAAAATGTTAAAAAGCGGCAAAAGAAAGTTTCCAGTACTTTTACTTTTTCTCCTTATGTTTTCAAGGTTCGGATCACTGATTTAGGCTATCATGCAATGCTGGTCAGAACAGACAAATGCTCTTTCATCCATTGTGTTGTACTCTTTCTGTTAGAAATATATTGAATCCAGTGATGCAAAACAACAAATGAATACCATGCAACATAACTTGACTTCTCAACTTCAGAACCTTCATCCTTTTAAATTAAAGCTATAAAAGAAAATAATATAAGACTTTGTAGGTGATCAGCCATGTCAGATTTATGAATGTTGAGCTTTCGGCCATTCTATACTCCAGCCTTCCTCAGGATCTGAATCTTAAGAGAGGATCTTCACATTCTGAAGAAGGCCATAGAGTATACAATGGCTGAGAGCTCGAGATCCATAAACCTGAAACAGCTGCTTATCCGCGAAGCCTTGATTAATAATGCTCATCAGAAAGCTTCAAGTCTGTCACTATAAAAGAAACATAAACAAACAATAGAGAAGAACTTACCCTTGCAGAACGAATTTAGTGTTACATCCATATTGTGTTTAAGATATTTATGAATATTTTTAATTTGAATAAAAAGTGCTATTGTTGAGGTTAGACATGTTACTTTGATTTTTGAGGAAAACTAAAATTCAACACAAAGCAGTAAGTTAAAACAAATATATATGTACATGTTAATTGAAAGAACACAACACACAAACGACTGTTCCCCACAACGCTCTGAAGGGAACTGAAATGTGTTGGCCTAAAACAAAATTTTACTGCAGCTGTCTCAAGTAATTTAATTCCATGCTTTGAAAGGCAGCTGAAGATTTAATATCCCAAAAGCTGAGAAAACCTAGAAAGCTCTTCACTGTCTGTCTCATCTGAGAGTTCTAAAACATAATAAATGGTATTAAGGCTGATTATAATGCTTGTAAAACTAAGTAGCATGCAAGAAATGTTGCCTCCTATATTTAAAGCATGTTTTATGTCTGTCATGGATGAGATAGGTAACATACTGCACCTGTTGTAGTTATTTCAGGTTCGTATCTGACCTACATGACAGTGAATTTTCAAATTTGCAATTCTTTTACTGATGAATGAAATGTGTATATAGTGGGTAGACATCTCATACAATAAATAATAACAATTATTTCAATTCATTAATTAAGGAAAAATAGCTCTGTTAAGAAAAAATAGCTCTGTTAATGACAAATTGTCCTTGTAATCTGTAATTTTTTGTGTGTATTTAGATAGACTGCCACTAGAGGTCTAAATGGCTTTAAAGAATGCTTCTTTTTAGAAGGTCTTAGGTATATGTCTGGATATACATTTTGCTAATTTCTTCCATTTAAAATTTGTTACCCTAAATGAAAAAGCATGGAAATAATATAAAAAACCTTAATTTATCTTAAAGAAATAACTCTTTTAATTAATGCCTTTATAATTAAATTTATAAAAACACAGTGTATGACAGAATCCTTTAAGGCCTTAGTGATCAATGAAACTGAAATGCAGGTTTTTAAAAAATAATATTATTAATTTCGTTAGACTTATTTTTACTTTCTACCAGTACACAGAGAAAATATTGCTTTCTACTCAAAATTATTATGTCAAGATTTCAGCAGAAATTTATAATTTAAGAGAACAGAAAAGAAAAAGGAATTTTAGAAATCAAGTTGAGCAATGTATTAACAGCATAATTCAGTAATGAAATGTTAAATAATACCAAACTTGGTACTTAAGTTCATCATTTTCCAAAAAGTAACAAGAAAATTTTCCAAGAAAATCTCTCAATTCAAGTCACTCTAAATGGAAAACTGTTCTACTTTATTTTATCATAAACCACTACAATAATTTTGATTGTAATAGCACATAGCACATATGTTTTAAAAATATTTGCATTAAAAATAAAAGGCACATCTTGAATTCTCTATGAACAACCTCTGATGTCCTCTTTATTCCAAAAAATTGTGTATAATTTTATTTAACTGTAAACCAAAGAAATAAAATCTTACTGCACAAAAAAAAATCCTTAAACACAGAGTTTATTTTACATATCTTTTTTCTTTTTTTTGTAGCAACAACAACTTCCTAGATATCTGTTAACGTTCCCTGAAGTTTTTCAAGCTTTTATCATTTTTTGAAAATGGTCATCATTCAGTTATTTATTACACAAAAAAAATATTTGTTACTTATAATCCACTTATCTTAAGAAGTATTAACATCAACTTCTTAAGATAAGTGGATTATAAGTAACAAATATTTTTATTTGTGTAATATTTATTATTCCACTGTAACTAGCTTCATTTTTCTGTGTAATTCAGTTGTTTCTTTGAATATCCTGGAAATAATTACAATTTCAAAACTACCACCTTAAAATATCTTATTATTGCTTTGGTCTCCTACATACCTCTGATACCATCAAGGAAATATAATGAAAGATTTCTGTAAACATTTATCTCAATCAATATGAAATAGGTGTAAATTAAGTATTTGCAAGAATAGTTTATAGCAGCTGTACATAAACAAAAATAAACAATTTTGGAGAAAGTTACATATCAAATTTTTAAATCTTGTTTCACATTTTGTTTATACAGGAGTACCAACTGATCATGGTTCTCCGGAGACAGAGCACCAAAGTTCTCGTCAGTTGACAACTTCTTGATAATACCTTCAATTGGAGATGAAATGTGTTGAAAGAAAATTTGTGATATGTGAAGTAAAAATTGTAATTACATTTATTTTATTTAAAATTAAAATTTAGAAAGAAAAATAACTTTTATAATAATATGTGTTAAGTAAAACAGGAACTCTCTAACTTACCAGTCTCCAATGGCTCCAAAACATCTTTGGTGAAAGATGATATAGTTGTCTCCCACTCCCATGAAGGTGCTACTTCACTCTGGACATGTCTGTACGTTCCATAAGTAATGTGTGTAGGTGTTCCTTAGAAAGAAAATTTAAAAATTAAAAATGATTTGTTCTGTTACCAAAAGGAAGTGTCTTACTTCTCAAATTAATCTTATGTTAGTCCTGTGAACTTAAAACATAGGCAGAATGGAGATCAAGAAAATGAATTCCCATATGATATTAAAATAAGATTTGGATGATGTATAATGATACATACCTGTCAGTTCATGTATGTGAGAGAAGGAATATATTTTAGGAAGTCAAGAAAGTAAAACTTAATTTCAAAGATTAGTTCATAAATATAAAATTATAAACACTCTATTAATGAGTGATTATAGCACCAGAATTGCATGTTTGCATCCCAGAATTCAGCAAAGTTGAACAATAACACTTTATATTGCTTTTATATAACTATTAAAATTTGGAGAATATATTTGCACCAGGTATGAGTGTTAAAAGCAAATAATATATAATCTTTTGAAAGTAATGAGTTGGTACTCATTACTTTCAAATGTTAAATACATCACTGTTTCTAACCTTTTGCTTCAAATAATATATAATCTATTCTATTAGACTTCTAAACTGAGGATTGTCACCTTGTTTATTAGTTTTCAAAGGCTATTTTGTGAAAGTACTATATTTTATGCGTCCCTATTGGTGCGTGACTATTACACAAGAAACAATATCACTGTGCTGCCTCATCCTTCGTACTTTCTAGACTTGGCCTCTGTGGACTGTTTCTTATTTCCAAAGTTGAAAACTCCGTTGAAAGGACGAAGATTTTTAACGACAGACGAGATAACAGAAAATCTGCAAACGGCGCTTCGCACGATCCAGAAAGAGGTGCACGATGACTGCTACCAGAAGTGGAAACTGGGTTGGGAATGGTGTATCAATTGTGGAGGAGAGTATTTCTAAGGAGACCATGCATAATAAGTAGAAACATTTTGTTACTATTTATTACTTTTAGCAACCAATATCTGATGCTGAATGTCTCATAATGAAGCAAATTTATGCAAAAACTGCACAGATAATGTTTGAATACCCACAATGGAATTCTGTGAAAATTCTGATCTTCAGTAGAAATTCTAACTTATATGCCAGTATCTGTAGAATGATAACTCAAAGTAGGCCAAAGCCATCATGACTCACTAACATTAACGTGTTCAGCATATTATAATGTATGTCAGGCTACTTTAATTGTGATATAAACATGTGGGAGGGGAGAGAGACTGAGACAGCGATGAGACAGTTGACCATTAGGGTTTTAATTGACTCAAGGAAGGTAACTGGTGTTATCTTTTATTTGCACATCTTCCATGACTAATCAAAAGCCTAACTGTGTTTACATCAAGATTTAAGTAGTCTGACATACATTGTATAGACATGGATCAGCAGAGATATTGCACTAGATGCTTGTATGCTATCCTTCAGAGCTGGGAAGCTGCTCTTCCTTATGAGACTGAGTATATCCTGTACCAGATATCCTAGCATTAGAAAAGTCCCACCCTAATATCAGTGGTCAAACCCAGACCCCATTGTATAGCAGAAAGCAATGCTGCAATGTGACTTTTGGACTAAATTTTTATAAAACACTATGATAAGTCACTTCTTTCACTTTCAGGAGACAAGAATCAGTGCCAAAAATCTTTGCAAAATGCCAATTTTCTTCCAACCATTTATTACTATGTGGACATACACCAATGTTTGCTTGCAAGGGTATTTTTAGCATTCTTTTGGAGTCCCTCCAATGGAAAGCCCAGCATGCTTGAATGTAAACTCATCTTCCAACCTTAACTACAGGATATTGAGATTAAGGAAAGTCTGCAGTACTTACAGTACAGTGTTTATCAAGTAGATACTCATGATTGTAATTTAACTTTTTTAATACTTAGTTTGTTCAAATATGACACCCTTCTTAGTACTATATGAACTAATAATACAAATACTGCATTGTTTATTTCATAGTCTGTCATATAATCTTCATGAATGTTAAAATAACAGATTTTCTCTTGAAGTCTGTGGACATATAACATAGTTATTCTTATTCTATTAATGAAATAGTAATATGTTCATATGATTTAGAATTTTTAATGTTATTTTATGATATCATTGTGCCTTAGTTAACAATAGAAGTGTTCATAAAATTATTCAAAGAGTTCATTCTTTTGTGTTATTAAGAATAAGTGTAAGCATAAAATAAAATGTTGTATTCCAAAGAGTTGATATCCTTGTACAAATAAAGCTTGGTGGCAGATAGACTGTCACTGTTCTTATCAATGATTATAAATATTAAATAAAAAAACCAACTCCACAAATATCCAAATGCTGTCCTATTTAAAATGCTGCTTAGAAGTTTGTAGAAGAAATAAAAGCATGAATAGATTTGCTTTCTGAAAACACAACCTACATTTTACCCAGTAGCTGCATATAAAATAGCAGACAATACAATCACAAGAAGTTTATTATAGGATGGCTTTTCTTGGGTAACTTTACTCAAATTATTTGCCATTGTGCTTGATATTCAAGGAGCATCCATAAACCAGTTATATTGTAGGACTTTTGAGTAATTACTTTTAATGTATATACACACCTAAGTTTTTAAACAATTTTGTTTTCCTCTGACACAAATAGAAGCTCATAAATAATTGTTTCACGTAGTGAAAATTATAGTGACCTAATGTTTTGAAGCTGCACTTTGCTGGAAAGTCATCAAACTTCATATATTGTGAAGTGTAAGAACAATTTTTTTTGCTTCGCTAGCACTTTAATGTTTAATGTAGGTTTTGATTTTGATAATTCAGCTTAAAGAGCAGAGTGCTTTAAAGCATTTTGATCATTCCAGGATGATTTAGTACTTTTAACAAGGATGACGATGATTCATGATGGTGATGATGATGATGATGATGGTGATGGTGATGGTGATGATGATGATGATGACGACGACGACGATGATGATGATGATGATGATGATGATGATGATGATGATGATGATGATGATGATGATTAGCATCAAATTTTTGTTTTGTTTTAATTTATGTCTTCCAATGTAATTTATAAGAATAAAATAGATGAAAAGGTATTAAATTTTAGATGAGTCGCATTTTTTAACACATCTGCTTCACTTTCGTACCTATTTTGAGGACATGTTTCGCAAATCTTCGCTTGCATCTACGGCTCTTGTGCGACTGTCGCACAAGAGCCGTAGATGCAAGCGAAGATTTGCGAAACATGTCCTCAAAATAGGTACGAAAGTGAAGCAGATGTGTTAAAAAATGCGACTCATCTAAAATTTAATAATTTTTCGCTTCACTGTGGTGTTCCAATACAGTTGAATCTCGATAGATGAAAAGGTGTTCAAAAGAGACCTGAGTACATGGAACTTAGAGCTACCTGACATTCATTTACCAACATAAGGGAAAACACCTTAAAAACTTTATCTAGATAATTTACCTTGATTGAGACTCTAACTTGATACCTCTTAAAAGTAATGTAGACACACTACCACCATGATACAGAGGCAGTCTTTAACATCAATGGTTGTGATTCTTACCATACAATAATTATAGTGAATATCTAGGAGAAGGACTTTAAGTTTCTGCTTTTCAAAATTGAAAAGCAATGTGTTCATTTTCAATGGCTCAAAACCAGACTGCTCCTAAGTTCAAATTTTGACAAAAATAAGAATTTGTTTTCACCCTGATTCAAGTCCTTTCTATATAACATGCGATTTTAATAAATTCATTTACATCCTACTGGCTGAGCAGTATGATTACAACTCTTATGTTAATATAGTTTTAAAAGCTAGAAATATAACTTTGCTGCAAAATTTAATGTTACAGACTTGGGACCAAATATTTTTCAGTCAATCGTAGTATTTACCTAGCCTTTAGATCTAAAGCAGTCGAGTTACCAATCACTGATTTATCTCCCATGAGTCAGGTTTTAATTTAATATCAGAAATTTGCACATTGTGCATTAATGTATGTTTACATGAATATAATAATTATGTATTATGTATAACCTTGTCTTTTTGATCTGCTTTAGTTTAGTCTTTCACTTTTGATGTTTCAATTCACTATCACTCTCACCATAACAAAATTTTTTCATTAATACTGTTCTCCTTTTGCACATTTCCACATGATATCTCTTGTATTATTTCCCACATAACGTACACACACATTCTTCACCTCATATGTGGTGTTTTTCCCTTAAAAATTAAATGGTGGAAACCATGTGCTGCATATATTATTACAAAGTGCCTTAGTTGCTAAGTCATCATCAAATAAAATGAGTCGGGTTTTCATATATATTTTCTTGCTCCTGTTAAAAGCTGCAGATCATCTCATTGACAGTCTTCCAATATAGGCAATAATATATGATTTAACTCTGATATCTTTTACCATTAACTTTGTTAGTATAGAGTAATCTATTATTTCTGTTTTTCTCTGCAACATTCTGTAATGTACATAACCTCATACATGTTCTTATTTTGTCATTATAGTTTAAACCAATCACAATTTTATTTTTGATGTTTCTTAAATTTTTAAATGTTTCTCTGCAACATTAAGGTTCAGAATAGTATTCTTAAAGCCTTTGTACTATCCAAAGGATTACGATAGGTTGTTATACATATGTATGTCCCTGTTTAACATACATTTAAAAGAATCTTTAAATAAATGAGAACAAAAATATGAAGGAATGGGTCTGTTAATGAATGACAATAAATTTATTTTATTCTTTGCTGAACACTATATGTGTTTAGTGGGAAGATAATGTCGAATTATTACCAAAAAACTAAGTAATATAAGAAGTGCCAGAATTAAAAACCATAGCTCAAATGGAAAACTAAATAATGAAATAAAAGAAATAATAATTAAAGCAAAAAAAATAATATCCAAATTAAATTTAATTTACTAGAGTAGGAACATTTGAAGCAATACTAAGTTACAAATGTATAACACCTCAACTAAAAGTTTTTATCAATGCATCATAAATATGGGTTTTATCAGTAGAGGAGAACACACTTGTTGGCGTTAGGAATGGATGTCTAGGTGCTCTGCTAAGATTTCTTGTTAAGACAGAACAACGAATGAGAGAACTAGAGAAATCAGAATTATATGTAGAACCATATTATATGATATCAAAAGTAAACAGTTGAAATAGTATGGACACTTAAAAAGAATAGGAAAAGAAAGAATTCCTAGACAAATATTTGAATGGACTACACCAGAAAGAAGAAAAAGAGCTCACCCCAGAATTTTATGAGGGACTAAAATGCAACAAATAATGAAAACAAGAAGATTGAAGGAAGAACAATATAGAGGTAGAGAGGACTGTGAAAACATTGTCGAACCGGTGTGCTACCACTAACAAGATCTACTACTACCACTACTACTGCTGTTGCTGCTGCTACTAATCTACTCTTGCCATCTCCAAAATGTCTGGAATATTTAACTATTACACATCATTAGTCAAATGAAATATATGCCAAGTTTTGACAGCTGATTTCTTTTCACTTCCTTAAAAAAACTGCAACAATATACAACAATAATAGTAAGAGAATGAACTGATTGTTACTTCTACCAAAAAATATATATATACTTAAATTATAATTGGGTATACCTATAATTAATTTAAGTAATTTACATTAGTTAGTTAATGCAATACTATCAGACACAGGGTTCAAGCAAAAATATACTCTTGATTTCCTTTCTCATTAGGAGTTAACAAACTTGGCAGCATAACAGTCAGCTCAATAAACATCTGTGATCCAATATATTTCCCACTACCAAGGCAAAGAAAGGCCCACCAACAAGAAAACACAAAGCCCCAGAGAAGACTGTTCTTCTAATTGAACATGTTAAAAACTATCCAAATCAATAGAAAGGTCCATTTTCTGCTGGCTTTGAACAAAGCATATAACAGATAGAAGCTTTAGATCACAAGATAATAGAGACCACCAACATTTGGTGTAAATATCACAATTTGTTTTTTAACTTTAATGTACATTTTTGGTTCTCACCCAACTTGGAAGCATTTAATACCTTCCAATGTTCCCATTGTTAATAATTATATACCTTATATATGCTATGCTTCCATCAGATATTCTCGGAATTCACTCCAGATGTCTTTATGCACCAACTCCTTTAAAATGACTAGACAACATACTACAAGGAATAAAAAGCATGCTTCACATTGCAGAAGAAAACGGATACAAAAAAAGTCTAGAAGTCTAGTAGATTAAACAAGCTAAGCTAAAGAAAACCATTAAGGAAGCAAGCACAATCACCACAGAAAAAGAAAGTAACAGCACATTTGTGGGATTCAAGATCACCCAAAAGCATTTAACAAATTCATAAAGATCTTTAGAGAAGAAAGTATCACCTTGGCACCAATAAATTAGAAAGTCATTAATAAAATTGTTAAATACAAAAACAAAATGTGAAGTTCAACAATCAATAAATCCAGAATATTGTGAATAAACTTCAAGGATTATCAAAAAGTTCTATATAGAGCGAACCAAAAGAAAGCAAAAAATCAGAGCAAAGAACTTCGTATAAACGTCAAATTCAAACAGAAAGACAAGTCACCACTGGCATTTCATTTTGAAATGAAAACCATATCTCAATCCAATACAAAATTATTAAAATGCGTGATAAGGCATAACAAATTCACAAGTGGAAAAAAGTTAATGAAAATACAAAGATTAATAAATGTTGAAATCCTACCACTCAACAACTTAGTAAAGAAATTCATTTTTCTATAACCAGAGAGAATAATGCAGGCAGCTAAAAACCGATGATAAATCTTCAGGCTTGAAAATGGAAAAAACTGCTCCCAAAACTAGTGCCTTAAAAATGAAAGTATAATAAAATGTGAAAGAAAACTATCAAATGCTTATTAGCTTTTAAATTAGTTTTTATTCACTCCTTTAGAACTTGATCACTGAGAATCTTCATCTTTGAATTTGCTCAGCTTATCTCAATATTTGAAGCTTTTCTTCTGCAATAAAATAAACAGAGTAATGTTGATTGAAAAAAACTATTTGTAGTGGTGTTTTTTCTTTCTTTTTTGACACTCTGTCACTTACATTTTTATATTATTGATAAACAAAAATAAACTGACAACATGGGAGAAAATATTCATATGGAAAAATAAGGACCGAGTAATGAACTTTATAATCCCATTAGTAGATAATTTGACAAAGAAGTTCATAGTTCCACTGCCAGAGAGAAGAGCATAGACAACACAGACATTAGTTAGAAAGAGGTTCAAGATGCAAGTTATGGCTTCTGAAATTAGTCCCTCAATAATATAAGAATTTTAAGTGACAAAGTGTCCCCCTCCCCCAAAAAAAGAAAACTGACTACAAATAGTTTTTTCAATTAATTTTGACATAACTGTTACTAATTCTACCAATCACACATAAGAGTAATGTTGACTTACAAAGTAATCTTTTTGATTAAGAAATTTGTAACAACTATTTTGTACTGTGTCACACCATTCATGCAAAGAAAAAGCAAAGTGAAAATATAAATGAATTTCCATTTTCAAGATACAATCAATAATAACTGATTCTTCTAATGCACATGAACTGTGTATAGACAATTGTAGGAGGAAGAACTGAGATTCAAATTTCAGCTATTGCATTGAATTCTTCAGCTTTGATTCTATCTTCTATAAAATTAGTTTCTATTACTGCATTTGTGTTATGTTAACTCCTTTTTTAAGCCATGTTTTTCACAAACTTCAATTTGGATAACTTTCAACTTTTTCTAATGGGTGATCTTGCATTTAAAGTAAACTGATAATTAATTTATAATTTTCAATATTAGAAGTGATTTTACATAAATAGCTTATAATATGCTTGCTTATGCATGAAAGAACTAGTCATTTTACTTCAAATATATAACTTTCTTTAAACAAGTATACAAAAAGTACCTTATAAAATATAAATAAGAGTAATATTGTTCATAATATTACCTATAACTCATTTTGCAATTAGACCCTAATACTCCTTGTTCTTATTACATAGATTAAGCAAAACAATGCTTCTGGTGTCTGTTAGTTATTTTTAAGGAACACATACTGAAAAATGTTTACAGCACATAAGCTGCATTACTTCAGCTCAGAATGTTACTTTCAGAAGCAGACACTAACTGAAGGGAAGCGGGCATACACTATTTTGTAGTTACACTTTTAAACATGGATATTTGCTACTACAGTGGAGTTTCTATTATAATTGCTGTGTGAGAATAAAATAAAATAAAATTAAATTTATTAATCATATCATTTTAATAAAGAAATATGGGATTCATAAAAAAAAGACTACAGTACTACAAAATAAACATTTCAATAAGATAAACATTATGCATGATTAGAGGAATTTAGAAATGGTGATGAGAAAGTTAATTGAAAAAACTATTTGTAGTCGGTTTTTAATACTTCATCACTTACAATATAACCCCTCGTCAATAATATAACAATATAAGTGAAAAAGTGTTGAAAACCGACTGCAAATAGTATTTTTTTCAATTAAGATAAACATGGTTAAATGATATCATAAAGTAATACATATTTATAACAAGTAATTCATTAAACAACTTCCAGTATTTATTCACAGAATAAAAAGTGTTGTATATTTGAAATTTCTTAAACACCTTTTTAAATATGGCTAAGTTTGGTAATTCCTTAAGGAATTAGGGGAGTTAATTATACAATTTCATACCATTGTAGTGGATGCATTTTTCATACATGGTGCTTTTATACACTGTAAATATGAGTATTTAATTTACCTCTAGTATTGTGCCTATGAATTTCAGCATTCATGTTATAACAGTGTAATTGCTTATGAGTGAACACTAAAATTTCATAAAGTTATACAGATGGAACTATCAAAATATTTAATGATTTGAAATAAGTCTACAACTTGTATTGCTGGAGATGTTTAGCATTACATTATACCCTCTTTTATATTATAAAAATTGTGTTGCTATAGCTAACTTTTCTCAGAATATTATGCCACAGGATAACTCTGAGTGAAAATATGAAAATTGGGCCAACATTAACTGGTGATGTTAGAGTGCATAACACAAAGCAAATTTGGCATAATTGTTTTGATAAAGCATTGATAATGAATTCCCCAATCAAGATTATTATCAAACCAATTTCCTAGACATTAAATTTTATCTGTAATACAAACTAATTCATTCTTTGAGCAAATGTTAGGGAAACTTCATTTCTGCTAACTTTATAATGAAAGCCTACTGCAACACTTTTGTCTTGTTAATAAGAAGTCTATTGCCTTAAAATAATTTACAACATTGTCTGTTACCCATCAATGTTTGCTTTAAGCTCTTGTTTAGTATTCCCATAAATAAGAACACTAAGAGTAAAAACACTTAAAAAAACACTTAGAAAAACAGTAAATTTAGTATCAATGTATTGTTTGATTTCACTAATATAAAGTAAAAACTACAAGAGACCTAATACCAAATTCTGAGGAACTCATTTAATTCCAATGTTTAAGGACTATGATACAATGAAGCACAAAGTTAATATAATTTTGATACTCAATGCTCCACTTATTGCTAGTATTTACCTAGTATTAGTTCGACTCAAAATTATATTAACCCATTTAATGTTTTCAGCACTTGAGCAAGCATCCTTATTCTCCTTAGAACCACTTACTACGTACTCAATTTCTGTAATCACTTCCTGTAAATTAGATACGATTCAAACCATTCCAGTGGCACTCCTCTTACCATAATTAGACAACTTGTGTAATAATATATCATGGTCAACTAGGTCAAAAGCTTTTGATTGATCAAGGAATATTCCCATACACTGATTTCCCCTGAGTAGATTTTTGAATATTTATCTAATTAAAAGGAAGTCAAGAGTACAAAATAGAATATAAATGGAAGCACAAAGGAGTGAAAGCAATAATCTGAGGAAAGAAGATAAATAAGAAGCTTGTAAAAGTGAATACTAATCTTCCTCTACTCTATACATTTTATGCTGCTGTTAGTGAAAATATACTAATGTCAAATATCTTGAAAGTTGAAAAAGGAGTTTATATTACATGTATAAAGGATCTAGACAAAAGGTATTACTATTCATATCATCTGCCTTTACTTTTTGTGAGTATATGAGTTTACTATATCTGATTTGCTGAAGCAGACAGATAAGATGATGCGAACAGGCAAAATCAAGAGACAGCTGCTTTTCAAAGTGCACATGCAGAGTCACTGCCAGTTTGGCTCATACACAACTGGCAGAAAATCTCCAAGATTAAATATATACCTTGCTTTATGATTTTCAGTTAACCTGTGTAGTGTGTATCTGTCGGAGTCATTGCCAATGAACAACAATTACTGAAAGTAATGAGTTGTTAATTCAAAAACAAACACCGACTCATTACTTTCAAATGTTAAATACATCACTGTTTCTAACCTTTTGCTTCAAATAATAACAATTACTGAATTTTTAAGCAGCTTGATCATTAACTTTAGAAATTGGAAAAGAAGTACAGAACTATTCATTGTTGTATTCCAAGGTAAAAAGCCATAAGCCATAAGTATGTATTTTGTACAACTCCCAAGAGCACACTTTAAGCACCAAAATAAAAAAAAATCACTTGGTTCTGTTGACACAAGGAAGAAATAACTACTGTTTTGAAATAGTGGCTTCAAGCATTTATCTAGTAGAGAAAGATTTGGTGCCTTGATTACATATTAACCTAATAATAAAATTAGTTAAAACTTGGCCAGTATGGTCAACATTTAGAGCTAAACCCAGTCTACAACATCAATATCACACTACCCACTTATTATTAGCTAGCCTGCAGGAAAGAGAATATCCAATTTTTTTTTCTACTGCAAATGATGCTGAAATGAGCCAAAAACAAAATATTATTTCATCCAATATTTTTGTAGTAGTTGGGCTTGGCATTCACAGCAATTACCTTATAAATTCAAACCATGTCCAAAGAAGCATTTTACTCAGGAACATTAATTTTTGAATATATTAAATGCACATAGAGCTAAAGCTTATGAAATATCATCCTTGTATATGTATTTATTAAAGCAGACGATTTTATACTATCCAGGAGATCAAGGAGAATGTTGGCAGAACAGTGTGCGTTGTTGCCAAAATTCTCTTACTTGTCTTCCGATTTTCAAGTAAGCACAACTTTTTGATGCAAAACAATTCACAGATGCTTAATTGGAAAATAAACAGTTGTTTAAATATTTTGAATATATACAATCCCATTTTTCTTATGGGGTACTTATTGTGCCATAAAATCTGAACATCCTCTGCATCAATCCTCAGCAAAAGCTCAGAAGTAATTTTGTTCACTTATCTTACTACTTGTTCCATTGCTGAGTAATGAAAATGACCACCTCAAAGAGAAGAACAAGGAACAAGATGCGAAAAAAAATAGAAAGTAGGTACTAAACAGAGTAGAAATTAAATTTTGTTAATTATTTGATAAAACTATTTGTAGTCGATTTTTCACACTACAGTAGTTCTATCAATTAATTTTGACATCACTGTGTTACCAGATTCCTCCAAGTATGCAAAATTATTTATATTGTTTTTCTTCTCTTATAAAATAGATATCCAATTAGGCATCATTTGCTAATGAGATCAGAAAAACAGAAGCAAAAATTGAGGAGCCTTGGAACAAAGTGCACAAAGTCCACCCATGGATAAATTTCTTTTGATATGGGTGCCACCCCCCCCCCCCCTATTTTGAAAATATTGAATCAATCTATACAGGATGTTTCCTTCCTATCCTGAAATGGCTTTAGAACACAGCATTTTGCTCAGAAAGCACTTAGTTCACCAAGGTGAACAGAACAAAATGAATCACTTTACAGAATCAGAGCTGCTTATATGACATTATATTTGCACTCTGTGGAACTAAACAATATCAGATATTGCTTCCTTGAATCTTATTAACAATATTATATTTTGCTAACTGAATGAATGAAAACAAATCTGGTTACTTGAAGGTCTGAGATAAAAAGCTGTGTCAAGGAAGCACAATAGTAGATTTCCTGAAATGTCACAGCACAGAAAAGGAAATTACTGTTGCTAGCAATGGTAGTGGTACCAAAAAGGGTATTAAAATGCAGAAATAAAGAGAGGAAAAGAAGTAAAAATGAGGTAAATTAACTTAAGAAAACTTTCTTTCTTTTACTTTCTTGGAAGTGTTGAAAACAGTGTTGTTATGATAAATTAACTTTAAAGAGAGTCGATTAAAGACACTAGACAACACTTACTTTTAAATTTTTCCGGAACTAATTTCAGAGGCTTTGTCTTTAATCGACTCTCTTTAAAGTTAATTTCTTTCTTTTGTTTTGTTTTTCATGCTAGTTTTAAAAAATGGTGAGAAGTGTTGAGTTCCCTTTTTCTTTCATTATCCTTCAAATACAGCAGTAAAGATCCAAATCCAATGAACTTTTTAACATTCCTCTAAACCATTTATAACTCCAAAGTAGCAGGCAATTATACGTATATGAATACCACAGGTCCAGGTTTTTAATCCTCCAAAGTATAATCAATGAAGTAAAGAAAAGAGATGTTGACTCATTCTGAAAGAAGAAATTTGGGAGTAGTCAGACATGTGACTGAGCTGCAAATTTGTGTGAAGTTGTGGATGCAGAATGTAGATTTTGTAGCAAAACCAGAATGAAGAAGAATGCGACTAGAGGAGGAAATTAAAATTGTTTAAATGCAGAAAGAGATATTGGCAGAAAAGGAACAAATAACATTTGCACACAATTCCCTCCCAGCCCAACCAATAAAAGGGCAAAAACCAAAATATAAAAATACTTTTGTAAATATAACTGAAAGTTTTTATTAAAAATCAAGAAATATAACTTATTCCCATCTTTTTTAATCTTCATAACTAGTTTAAAGTTTTCTAAATGCAAAACTTTTTCATTATAGATGCTGTATTAAACAAAAATGATTTTGGTAATAAAATTTAGTAAAGAGACATTTGCACTACAGTTAGGTATGAAGAGCTTTAAAAGCATGCTTAGTTTAAGAGATATCAGTTTTTATTCGCTCCTGAAAATCTTGTTTCTTGAATCAATGCTCCTCAAATGACATATGTAAAAACATTGTACCAAGCAGTAAGCCAACATTGCTATGCATAAAACCTGTTGGTAAATGTAGTGCCTCAAATAGCAGTATTGATGGAGTATTATGGTAATAAAAATCAGCAAAATTCTGATACATGAAATAGACACATGAAGAGTAACAAAGAAAAATATTTTTCGGACAAATGCAGTTCCTTATGAGACAACTTAAAAAGTCTTGAAATACAGGACCATTTAAAAAAATCAAGGATAGTTTGGTCACTCTATAGATAATATTAATGACACTGGTTGCTCAGGCAAACTGCTATTTTTACTTGATACTCTGACACCAACTTCATGATAGTTACTCCTTGTAGTTGTTGCTGGTGTCTTCAAAACTGGCTGTACTTTTGTCATTAGAAGTCTCCTTTTTTTCATTCATTCAATTTCTTTTGATACATTTTGGAGCCTCTTTCATATTTTTCCTCTTTTAAGTTCTTCTACAAACTTCACAAGGCATCCTGATATATTCTGATGACTTGTTCTGTATAGAAAGTACTTTTATCCAGCAGTTCAGTGATGTCTGCAAGGGAATAATGTCTGCACAGAGTATCTCCTACTCACCATTTTATGATGACATAACATTCTATTGGTATAGATCAAAAATTGAAACTGTTCATGCTTTCATTGTAGAGCACATAATTATGTAACCTTCTCTGCTACTTTTATAAAGTTTTATGCAATAATTTTAAAAGTTTTTTTTAGAAATATATTGCCTCAAAAGCAATTTTACATTCCAAGATATCAATGATTGAACAATTATATGTCTCAGTGATTAGCAATCCTGGGTTGTGTATGCTGACCCAACTTAATAATAGCAAAAAATGCTTCCACATATTGGTAGGTTGAAAGGAAGTAATGAAAGATTTTTTTTATTTACATTATAGAGATAAAAGTTTATCTCTATCCTTTTTTTCTTAAAGCTCCATGACATAACAGCTTCTGCAGTTTTGAGTTCTCAAAATAAATCCTGATAGTAAGAAAATTACTGCCTGAGAATTTACAAAGGAATGTGTTAAACTTTCAGTAATAAAGCCATAAATAAAGTGAAATACTTCATTGAGAGTATAACATTGAATAATTTAGCATCTGTCCAGAGCTATTTCAATATGAACAACTTAAATAGCTTTTTTGTAATTCTTTAAAGATAACTTAAGGCACAGTTTCATTTAATGGAGCTTAAATCTTTCCTGCAAAAGCAATCTAGTTATTTAACTTCATTTCCTATAATGTTATCTAATCTAAAAGAAGACAAAACAACCTATTTGCCTGATTTAGCTGACACATTCAAAGTACATATAATGCAGTAGTGAAGTATGTACATGACTTGGCCTTAAGCCCACTCATGTCACCCACACAAGAACATTCCTTAGTTCCCAACATGCACAGCAGCTCTATGCTGGCTAGGATACTGCCAGCTCACAGAAATAGCACCCTGGTTATATTTGGAGGCTCCCAGACCTCAGAATCAAATTATCATACAAAATAACACTCAAAATTATGAAAGAATTGTTCATTATAATGCATCTCAAATAATTTATACTAAATACAAATGAAGCATTACAGAGCATAAAAATAATTAATAGCGCAATGAGACATTTCTTTTAAGAATTAACGTAATGGATATAACATAAACTATGGAGATCTTTCTATGTATTAAGATTTAAGTTGAAGAGATATTTCCTTCCTAAAATCACCTTCTTACACCATGTTCTTACTTTGTCCTTTAGCGACTGCTATAAGAAATTTTGCTCTCTTAAGAGCTCTATGCATCACTTTTAATCAAGATATGTTTATTTCCTTTTATATTACAAAACATTTCTCTCTCCCAATTCCACATGCCTATGTCAGTCTTTTATATAACCTTCCCACACACGAGAATGACTCAAACCTTATGAAACTTATGAAAAAGTTAAAGTTAAATTAAAAGATTAATCTGTAGTTCTCTAATGTGTACAATATATTTTACTCTCCTGCTAAGTGTCTAAGCAGCCTATCTTATGAGACTTCAATGTAAACATTAGGTCAGGGTCTCTCTAAGACAAATTTTCTTGAAAAACTGTCTAATACTATTTTGCCGTCCTGTAAAAGTTCATAGTCATAAATAAAAAATGAATAGTTTATTTTTTTGGCTCATTTCAAAAATGAGTAACCACTGCTCTATATGCAAGTTTGCTTGAAATTTTGTCCAAAATTATTTTCTTTTACCCCTCTTGTTACTAAGAAACTAATATTAAAAAACACAATAATTTTAACTAGATGCATAAGAATGATCTTATTGTGAACATGAGGGTTGGAATTTTGCTCCTGCAGTATGATGTATCATTTTACTTAGTCAAAATTTCAAATAAAACTGTGCAATGTATGAGGTTCCAATCTGATATTATGAGAGATAACACCACCCTGTGACACTTTCACAGTTTTAATGAAAATAGGCTACTTATATGGAAGCAAAGGCAATGATTTAAAAAATGATAACAGCTTTCACATGACATGTACCATTTTTATGAAATTTTATATTTTGATATATTAAGCACTACATAATTGTGATTGCATACATATTTCTTTTTCCCTTTACAGCAAATGATGAATAAAAATATAACATATATTAGGATCTTCAGGCCATATATATATACTTACAAATAAACTATCCCTTGTATGCTTCCCTATTCTCCTTTCCTTGTCTTCCTGAGTGATGAGTGATGACTGAGGCAAGAAAATAAAGTTTTCAACTGTTGCACGTTAAACAGTCATGGACACACCCTTCAGAGGATTATGTGTCTTAATATCTCAGAATTTTGCTTTCTATATCTTGCAATGATTGGAATGCACTTTCCATAAAAGATTCATCATTGTTATTTTGTATTTTTAGTATGTGTTGGGTAGCAATGCACAGTTCACAATGGCCTCCACATTTTCCAGGAGAAAATGTATGAGGAATCCAAATAGTTTTTGTTATTTACATAGTTCTTTCTAATTGTAGAGACAGAAAACTAATATTATACATTTTTGAAGAAAGTGTATTTGGCATATTTTAAAGTTAAGCTAGGAAATCAAAGTCAAATGCTCCGCAAACTGTTTGTAGCAATCGGGCTAAGGCAGTGGTACAATGGAAAACAGAAATAAATGAAGTTCAGAATTCTTAAGATATGTAGCGAATAAAAGATCACTATGATTGATGGCTACTTCTACAAGAGTAAAGTATCAGGGTACAATAAGATAAATAAAACAAAAATGAAATATCCAGATGACCTTGTTTCTAAGATCTATACCACATGGAGTAGATGTCCTATTAATATGTTGTGATTGTTTTCAAATGCTAGGCTTTGGCAATGAAGCCATTAGCTCTCTTGCTCTCCAATATTTCTGTGTAGTGGGTCCGGCAGGTAGGGCTTCACAGGTTAAAAGATGTTCTTCAGTCATTTCCTCTTCTTTGTTGCACAGAGGACAATCTGGACTTGTATAAATTCCTATTCTGTGTAAGTGTTTGGCCAAATAATCATGTTCCGTAAGTAATCTAAATTAATGTCCTATTAAATATTCCACCAGCTCAACTAAGAGATTAGTCTCTCGGTCAACAGAAAATTCCAATATACATGAGGATTTCTCAGTACACTGCTGAAGATAAGTCACAGTAGTTTAGTTAAGTGAGCTGAAAGACAGTACGAGACTTAGGCATTATCAAAGACAAGAGCAAATTAGTCGGATGAAAGTTGAAAGAGAAGAATAAGCTGGCACCAGACACCATATTTCCCAGGTATAGGAATAGAAACAAATAACTTACTGTGTTCTTTAAGATGGAAGATCAATTTTTTTATTGTAGTGAATTAACAGGTTTAATTTAACAGCTGGGAATACTAACATAGAGTAGTAATGGCTGGTGTTTATTGATGCTTCAAAAAGCCTGAAAGTAATTTTATTGCACAGTACAAGCGAGTTTCCCTCATTACCAGTTGCACATTCTGTATTTCTAAAAGAATAATGTGAAAATCTTGAAACCATTTTAGAAAGATTAATTATAAGAAATGTCAGAGATGAAGAACAAAGGAAAGATTTTACTAAGAAATCAAGGATTTGGAGAGGAGATATCACAGTTAGGATCTTTGCAATGTTAGCAGAGTAATATTGGTCTTGAAAAGGGAAGTTCCTCAACTACAACATAAATGTAAATCAATGCAACTATTCTTTCAGTCAAGGAAAAAGTGACCTTACATTTTTTTTCTCCAGTTATGTAGGTATTTATATGTATTTATTATTTAGAAATTTTCATCCTGCATTCATTTCAAAATGCAACTGATTATCTTCACTAGTTCAAAACTTAATTAATTTTGCTTTTCTGCTACTGCAACTTTATGACTTCTGAAACAACCATAATGCACTTCAGTTTTTTCTATTGATAAGCTTGATTTATTTTCCATATGCCTGATTCAATTCATTTATTCCTTTTAACCTGCAGTATCTTCAGAATCACGGCCACTTTACTTTTATGTAAAGCTTTTTAAGAATTTCTGTTCATTTTATGTTCACATCCTTTAACTCTAAAACATTTACATTATGTTTATATTCTGCTGTTTAACACTCCACAGTACAGCATAAAATAGCATAATGTTTAATTTTAATGAAGTAGTTTTCATTCTGGTTTGCTTTAATTGCTTTAAACATAGAATTTTCAGCTAATGATGTGAATTTATTAACTTTTGAAGGAACTTACATAGTTAAAGTAACATGAACAGAAATTGAGAACCATAGACTTAGCACTCAAAGATTTCACTCATGCCATTAACTTTTTATAAGCTATGTGTGTTAGGAGGAATTTAGTAACAGTGATGCCAAAATTAATCAGAAAAACTATTTGTAGTCATTAAATTTTAGATGAGTCGTATTTCTTCTTAAATCTCGATATATTTGTAGTCAGTTTATTGACACTTCATCACTTACAGTTTTATATCATCGAGGGACTAGTTTCGCTTCCATTTTCAACCTCTCTCAAACTAGTGTCTGTTGTTGTCATAGTTCCACTACCAGAGAGAAGAGAGCAGACAACAACAGACGCTAGTTGGAGAGAGGTTGAAAATGGAAGTGATGGCTTCCAAAACTAGTCCCTCGATAATATAAAAATGTAAGTGACGAAGTGTCAATAAACCGACTGCAAATCATTTTTCCAATTTTCATAAGCTATTGCTCAAATCAAAAACAGATGATGAGGTAAGCAACAGTTAATGAAAACATGTTCCTGCAATTACTGTGGTGAGTAACACCTATAAGTGTAAAGTAGACTCAAATCTCAATTTCTAAATAATAATTTACTTTTTCATCCTTTATACTTTGCTTCAGTGCTTTCAACTAATTTAATTATTTTCATGTTCTGCATTTCCTTGAATTTTTCTCTCATATATTCTAATTTTGCTTTATTTATGTTTTATGATGCCAGAATAGTTCATTTTCAAAATTTTTCAACGCCTCTTTCCCATTTATAAAGCCCTAAGCCAATTATTATTAGTAAAATCAAGTTCTTCGATCTATCCTTAGCTGCTTACTGCACTCTGTTCATTTCTTTCCCTTTCAGAATGATTTAATTTGGAAGAACTGCCTCATGTTCACTTTACTTCCTGTTAAACTTCTCACTAGCTGTATATAGTGTAAGAGCGACTGGATGGAAACCAGCAGATGCATGGTTCAAATCCCGGCCATGGCATTGAATTTTTCAGGTTGACTCTATCTAATATACAAAATATTTAAAAAAAGAAGAAAAGGAATGTTAGTATGTTGCATGGAACAGCACTAATCTTTTTTTCAAGAAGAAACCCGCATGTGAAAAAGTATGTTTGGGAGCTGTAGTATCAAAGTTTGGGAATGGTTTAGGAACATTGGGCATCCATTTTTCATTAATAATCCCAAATTACAGAGCCCATACTGGAGGTTCTGAACCTGACTTAAATGAACAGTTGATATGAATTTTTGCTGGTCTGTGGATTCATACAATGAGATCTTCCTCTTATGTTGGAGTAGTTTTGTAACTACTAGTGGAGGGGTTGTAATATTTGTTACCTTAGTGACCAGTGGAATCGGTTCCTCCTACCAATCCTTCAACTTGGATGTATGATATTCAAGTAAATATGCAAATTCACATCATGCTAGAACTCTAATGCTTTGCAGTCAAAATTACCTCCTAAACATTCCGTATCACTATTCCAATAGGGAAGGCATTTTTTTATAGATGTCAGGTAGATCCATCTGTCAGATTTTGGCAGTAGATATCGTCTAGTGATGTGATCACCAGTTATCCCACACCAAATGTTAATAATCAACCTGTATTGATGACTCTGAATAGCTTCTGTCCATGCCACTTACCAAAAAGTATCTAAACAATTGCAACACCTCATTGTAAGCAAACTTTAATGCTCTACAACCAGTGGTGAAGCATGCAATGAAGTGCTGGAACTGCCGCTTCTCCAAGAACTTCAGGAGAAAAACAAGAAAAACAAGAAAATTCATGCCAAACAATATTTATTTGCTCTGGACACAGTTTCAAAATTTATTCACGAATATCTGCAGTGCTGTGGACAATTTGACAGCTGCTTATATTCCACTGACCAGTACTGTATTTACTAAGAATACCATGCTTAATAGATCTCTGGAAGCAATTGCAACTCTTCGATAGGAAGCACTGACAGATTTTCTCAAATAGTATTTTACTTAGATTGGTGTTTAATAGTGACAAATAGGAAATTCTTGTAAAGTTTTAAGTCATTAGCAAAAGTGTATGAATTACATACTTTCTTCATTATAGGCTAAAAGTACATATAGTGAGGGCCAGCTGTAGGAAAAATTGGAACATCTGAGTGGAGAGGGAAGACAGGTATATGCCTGCTTGTAGTGTGATCAGCCTTGAAATTCAAAAAGGTTCTATATGTGATTGTACAATAGAAAGTGTGCTGAAGAGTACTTGTTCATTGAGTCATTATTCTCTCTTATTTTAATTAAAATAATTATTTGGAGCTTCCCTTGCTTTGAAACTCATCCTTGCTACTCCCTATAACTCACAAACTATGTTTTTCTGGTTATGGTTTCCTTCTTCAAAAATGATCAGTTTGCCTTCCGACATAACATAATAAGCACTGTCAGTATTTTTTCACACATCTGCTATAAAGTGTATAAAGTTCTTGAACTTACACAAACATTTATGAATTACAAAAAATAATATTAGTGATAAAAGTTATCTTTATTTGATCTGATAAGAAAATGGAAAGATTAATTACATGACTTTAAAAATAATACCTTAAGAAACTTAAAAACCTGAATATGAGCTCATATTTCTTAACATAATATAAATAAGATCCTATAACACCTGGCCCCGTAGCTCAGTCAGTAGAGCACCTGCCTGCCATGCTAGGGGTCATGGGTTCGATTCCTGACATTGGGGATGGATTTTTCTCCAACCCAGATAATTCCTCATCTTCCCCAGAGTCTGAAAATATGAATGAGAGTGCGAATGTGTGTGTGTGATCTAATGATTAAAACCCAACGAATACGAGTTAACTTCTTTGATATGTTCCAAAGGAGAAAGGCCACCGATATGGCCGTTAGAGTTAAAAGCAATGGTTTTAAATGGAAAAAAAAGATCCTATGCCATATAATTTTGAGTCGAACTAGTAATCAATGCTCCATATATTGCTAGTGTTTACCTAGAACACATTTCATTAGGACCTTCATAACAACCTCAGCTAATGTTGACTACTGAATTTTGATAGTCAAAAAGTTATGTATAGACATGTCTCTGGCCAACTCAAGAAGTAAAGGGGAAGGGAAAAAGCATTAAATTATGATGGCAGTGTAATGTGTTCATATGCTCCTTTCTTGAGACAGCAAAATGTGGCCTAGAAGACCAGTACTTCACTGTGGAAGTTATCATTAAATATTTTGAAGACAGATATTTGGCTTGTGAAGAGGTACTATGCTAACAGGCTATTACCACATCTGCAGTACATATCTTTATCACTGTCAATAGACTCTTTACATGAGTATCTGATGTTGTTAGAGTTAATATCTATAGGAAATTTATTAGAAATTGTGACAATTATATTCCTGAGGATCCTCAAAAGAGAAATTCAACTTTTCCCCCATGATATTAAAAAATATAGGGGAAAGGTGGCATTGCATGTATTAACAGATTACAGTTGGAATTACTCCCTCATTCAGACTACAGTCTGGTCAGAGTTTGATTATGAAGTTTCCCCCAAGGACAAAATTGCCATTAACTAACAGGTGTTAATTGGTGTTAATTTAACAGGTTTAAATCACCTTTATACAGCTGTGCACCTAATATCACAGAATTAACTTCAAAGAAGAATTTAATAGAACAGTAACAACTATCTTGGGAAGCAGTGATAAAATTTAAGGATTATTTTCAGAGATGTTAATATACGTATGTAAATTGAAAAAAGTCAACTGTGTGGAAATTCAATAGCTGACAACAATTAGAGGGATCTCTAGGAAGTTTCTTTTGCTATAAAATACCCTACAAAGAATTGATTGAACAATCTGCAAAGTACACAACCAGTACTCACATCTTATATGAGGTAAAACAATGAATTGAATTCTTTTAATAAAATGCATAGCAGATGTTCATTTATTTTTGCCCTTTCATATGCAAAAGTTTGAATGCCATTACACTTTGATTATCATTCAGTGAGTTTTATGATTACAGTTGACACTATGAACATAAAGTTAAGAATGATATGCAGGACTTAAATGCATGTTCATAAATGTCCTGTCTACACAAGTCATGCAGAAATCATACTTCAAGAATAACAATGCCAAAAAGCTATGCAATTTCAAAAGGACATGCATTAGCAAATTCATGTACTAACTCCTTCAGACACTTTTCTCATGCCTAGTACCTAAACACGGATAACATGTATAACAGCATCTGCCAGCTTTTACCCTAAAATTAATATCCAGCAATGCTCGACAACCGGCTTTGATGATATCAAATAGTATTCACACATAAGTTAAAAAATGAATAAATATATAGTGTTAAAATATATGATGTTAAAACATATGAAGTCCAAACCAGTATCTACTTTTTACAAGTTTTTGTTAAGTTTGCTATCATACAAACAGTGCTTAGTACGGAACGATGCTAGTGCAGTTTTGTTATCACATCACTAAACAAATAAGTATATTTCAAACTTGCTCTAAAGAAGAAAAAGTAATGCCTTTGAAATGTTTTTCATTGATCATACATACATACCACTTAATATGAACAAATTCCACAATTAACAGAATCTCATTTTATGTTTTTAAGAATGCTGGATTGTAAAAATTTTATGTTTAAATTTATCAGTTTAACTGCTGAATATAAATCTGATGATATAAGTCTCTTATATTAATTGAAAGCAATGCATTTGAAGAGCTACAAATCTTATGGAGCAGAATGTTCAGTAATATTTCTAAATGGTTCAGCAATAATAATTTAATTGTAAACTTGGATAAGACACATGTAATTCATTTTCAGTTTTCTCAGAATAAGTCTACTGTACAATCACAATTAATATGTAATAATAAAGTAATTAAGTATGTAAATACAACTAAATTTATTGGACTTTGGATACAGAGTAACCTAAAGTGGGAAACACATGTTGATCATCTAATTAAAAAACTGAGTACAATTTGTTATAATTTCAGACAACTGGTACACATAGTTAACATAAAAACTCTCAGAAGTGTGTATTTTGCGTGAGCTCACTCCATTTTAAAATATGGCATAACATTATGGGGTAACTCACCACATTGTAAATCATTATTCATAATGCAAAAACGGATTCTAAGAATACTTGGAGGAGTTAAATCAACATCTACGTGCAGAGCATTATTTAAAAAATTTAAAATCTTACCTCTCCCATGTATTTTCATTTTTGAGATTTTAAAATTTACAAAGACAAATTTAATGAAAGGAAATGGCCACTGTTTCTTTAATGACACAGTTCATAACCATGATACTAGCCAGAAAATGGACATTCATGTGAATAGAAGTAACACAAGAGCTCATAAAAACAGTGTAATAAATCTAGGAATCACTTGTTTAATAAACTGCCTATAGCCAATAAAACCACTAGCAATTTTTCAGCATTTAAAAGGTCAGTTTTGGCATACTTGCTAGACCACTGTTTTTATTCTGTTAGTGAATTTATGGAAAGTTTATAATATTGTTACATTTCTGAATTGTGTATATTATAAAATTCTTGAGATATCTTTATAAAACATTATTTTGTACAAACACTGACTTGTCCTTATTGGATGTGACTTGTTAATTTACAAGTATAGTTAATTGCACTATAAATTCACAATTTGACGTGTCTTATATCATAGTACTCATGTACAATGTATGATTTACAAGATGAATAAATTATCTATCTATCTATAACAACTCAGATTGAATTCATTTGACTAATAAATTCATTTAATTAATTTATTAATTAGTTCATTTGATAATAGATTAATGAAATGGTGGTTAATTAGTGCTCAAATGATACCTAGTTCCAAAATGCTGAAAGTTATGTATCTATCTTTGTCTTTCCAGGATTAGGGAAATTCCTAAATATCCTGTGCAAATGACTCACTCTAAATGTAATTCAAAATCAGATCTTGCAGGTTAATAAACCAGCAGACGTATTTCACATCATATGCATATAGCTCAACAAAATCAGGCAAGACTTATCTATTTATGGTATGCAAATATATTTATAACATAAATCTATGTAAGCATTTTTGCAATTTATGCAAAAGAAGAAATACTGAAGCAAAGAAACTCTCTTTAACTTAACTAAAATTTGATAATGGGTTGCATAACAACTTAGATGAGATCCTTCTCTGAGGTAAAGATGACTTCAATGTGCTGGCAGTTATTTTAGTTCCTCTGAGTCACAGAGTGCTTGAGTCATGGCAACTGAAGCAAGAAATGATGAGAGTGCCTTGCTTGCCACCTCTCACTTCACTCTTTTCATTTAACGTAACTATTTTAAGTTTGTACTGGCACAACTCGTAAGGTATTTAAATCATACATCACAGAGGTATGAGAACTCGTAATAGAAACTATTTGCAACAAACTGGTAAAAGACAGCAATAAAAATGGTGGTAGTGACAGCAGCAATGGCAGTGGTGGTTTTTTAAATGTTTTTTAACTAATGGAATAAAAAATAATTAACATTAAATGGAAATACTTTAAAAACTAACAAAACAAAATTCAAAAGTAAGCAATGATTTTAAAATGTTGAGATTTCACAATAAAAAGTTATGGATCAGTAAACTTCTCTTTTAAAAAATGAACTGTTAATTATGATTTATGATTAATATCAATACGCTCTGAACTCTTTTGTAATTTTACTTTCTCTACAATGTACTTACAGTAAGTAGAGGGGAAAGTGCATTGTGCTTTATAATGGAAAAATCAACAAGTAAAATTACTTGCTATTTCAGATGATAACTTCCAAAAATGCAACACAAAGATTTTCAAAAAAATTACTTCAAAAATTACTTTTTACAGTGAAAAATTGTTTATCTTTCTAATTTTCTCAAAACAGTAAAGCTTTTGAATAAAATAACAAATTTAAGATACTTATGGGAAATAAAATGTTTATCTTGAGTTTTCCGGAGTTAACTGTTATGTCCCTTTTTAATTAAAAAGGAGTTTCCACTATTTTGTATGACTGATATAAGAAATAGGCCAATAAATGTTTCTTAAATGGGTGGGTCACACTGGATGATGAATTAATGCTACAAGTGAAGTGATGATCATATGAGCCCAGAATCCATAAAGGATAACAATCATTCAAGAATAAGAGAAAATTGCAGGTAGCTCACCCTAATTTAAATTTGAATTGTAACATTTTTAATGTGAAGCAGATATGGCTATTCTAGCCCTATAGAGGTGGGCAAATAAAGCTTGCTATACAGAAAGTCCAGAACATTTTAAAATACATAATTTGCTCCAAATAACTTATTTTATGCAGAAGCCATTCCTACAAATCAATTTTTCAACCATTTTTAAAATGTTATTACTATTCAATAATTTCTTGGATGTCATCCAATAATTATAGTATTTCAGGCAGGTCATATGACAGGATGCTAAATTAGGACTAGTGATCTAGTTTCCTTTATCCAAATTGTATCTACAACAAAATATGTGATGAAACTATTCTGCAGGGGATTTATCTGAATTAACAATAAAGACCTGGGCATGAGGCCAGCAATCGGATTGGCAGGCCCATGCTTGATTTAAACTGTTGTACTGTGGATTATCCAAGATTTCTCTTTATTTACAAAACTGAATATTGCCAAGAGATACAATTTCAATCATCGTGTACATGCGGTACAGGCCAAGATACAGCAACAACAACACTTGTATGACAAATAATAAGAAAGAAGTATAATTACCGCAATGAACACCATGTACATGTTCCATTATATACAAATAATGAAGTTGATGGGGCTTGTAACCATACATATTTTGCAACTCTTACGCAAATACCTTATTTGTCTTATTTACTCACCCATTTTGCTTCAATCTTCATGCACTTCCAAATATTTTAGTAATCACAGTCAGTTATGATACTCACTGTATAACGAAGATGCACGCAGCTTTTATATATAGAAAATTATGAAGATTCAGCACTTCCATAATATTTATTATGTTTTTCAGTATTAAAATTTTTTAAATTTATTATTTATCCCTAAATTTTCTAATTATGTAAATGAATTTTCTAACTATGCAAATATATGTAAGCATGCACCACATGAAACATGCAAAAGATAAGAAGATCTGATAGCATTTGACCTACAGACTAGAGTGTTAATAAAGTGTGAAAGTGATGTCATGCATACTATTGCTGTACTATACAAGATGAATCTGAGCAGATGGCATTGAATAGAATTTGTAAATCTTAAATTTGCATATGCAACTAGGGATATATAAAGCAAAGGATGGAAAGAAGAAAACTATCAGTAATAAATAGATTTAATCAATCATAATTAATTAAATTCTTATAAAATTTAATTAATTTAATATCTATGATTCGGCATGTAGTAATTAGGCAAATGTACACAATATAATTCCACATTCCCCAAATAATCCTTTAAATTGTCCATTTAGCTCATCCAATTCACACCTTAAGTTATGAGTAACAGTTCTCCTGAGTATTGAACACAGAGATTTGTTTGGTGCATGCAGTGTATGCGTGAGAATCTTGAAATACAACATTTGAGCCATCTGAAATTATTGAATGGACAGAAAAGTTGTAATTATGTGACACTTAAAAAATTATAATCTTCCTTATAACAGAAACTTATTCTCTCATTTCCTCTTTTACTACACCTTAAGAAAAGTTTGAAAAAATAGATTATGATTGAAGAGCAAACTAATTATAATACTATAGCTATAGTACCAAATGGAACTGGTATGCCATTCTCTTAGAAAATCTACAGTGCTACTGGAGTTGTATCAAAGAAATAAGTTATTTATTAGATCTTAAGGAAAGTAAGTATTAAACTTTTTATGAGACATTGAATTAGAGCTACTTTGTTGCTGCCATTTACTTCAATTAAAAGCACAAGCAATTAAGTTTCAAAATTCCTTCTACTTCAAAGCCTTCAGGATGTAATTAACAAGAATTATTCAAGGAACAACCCAAGAAGGCATTTTCTTTATAGAAACACACATTATGTGATCAAAACTATCCAGACATTCACCTAAAAGTTTGCCAAAATTTGTGCGTGACTCCCTCTCAAATAATGGCACTGGCTAGTGTAAACTAAGATCAGGTGCTATATCATGCTTGCTGTAAACACTGCTTATTCCCAAACTGGTATCTGGTATTTAATGGAAATTATACAGCTCATAATTTTGGTCCCTACCTTGACTGCAGATACTACAGCATTCCACTAGATCTTATATATGAAATGTCCAAAACAATAGGGAAATGGGAATAAACTGTCAGGTAACTTTCAGCATTATCTCAAAACAGGAGGCTGATTTAACATCAAATCTCATTTTCTTCAGTAAGTGACTTACTCTAGGACCAAAATTGGTAAATTCAGTATAAGTGGTTAAAATTCTTTTTAGCAAGCTATGTAATAAGGCCGTGTAGAGCAATAAGAGGTCCAAGCCTTCTCACTAAGGAAAGGAAGCATCTCTGTATTTCCTTTCTGGCACTACAAAAGCCATTAGCTGCTGTTCACTATCTATTCTGCAAACCCATACATTTCCGCTACAATGAAACAATATATAAGGTGTGTTAAAAAAGTACCAAACTTTTGCTATAACATCTTAACTGCTCATTCTACAACTTTTAAGTGCCTTCCCCTTCAAAGTAGTCCCTTCTATTGGCAACACATCATTCCCAACACATCTTGCATTTTCGGAAAGTCTTCTATAACACACTTTCTGGTATGGTGTACAGGTCTCTTCTTGCATTGTCTTGAATCTCCTCTATGGCTTAGAAACAAATCCTTTCGAGTAAGTGACGAGTATCAATAAACCAACTACAAACAGTTTCTGAAATCCTTTCAACTTGATTTTAAGTTTGGGAAGCAGAAAAATGTTGCTGGACTTAGGGCCAGAGAATAGGATGGATGAGTTATAGCAGTATTCTTGTTTTGCCAGATAGGTGCAGATAAGGAACAATGGGCAAGTCAGCGCACTGTCATGATGCAACATCCAAATCTGTTTTTACCGTAATTTAGACCTCTTCCTGAGCACAGCAACCCTCAAATGGCTAAAATTTCTTGGTAGAATTTCTCTTTTTACCATCTGACCACCATATAAAAATTCCTTATGGACAATGTCTTTGTAGTAAAAAAATGTAACCAATATCACAATGACCTTGTACCTATTCGTGTGCTTATTTTGGATAAAATAGGAGAAACCCTTATATCAACTGCATCTTTGTTGCAACATCACAGTCATTTCATTTCATGTTATGATGTTCTTAAGGAAGTTTTCATTGTCATTGGCAGTGGCAAGTAGTTCCTGACTAATTTCAATATGGATCTGTTTCTGATCGTCAGTCAACAAATGAAACACAAATTTTGTACTGACATGACACATCTCAATTTGCCACTCAAAATATGATGTTATGGCCCTACAAAGATACACACTTTGTCAGCAACTTTCTAACACTTAAAAATTTAATGAGTGACGGCACAAACTCTCTTAATATGGTCATTATCTTTGATGGACAGGTTATCCAGGTCTGTGATCCTCATTGACCCTGGAGTCCATTGTTCATTGACTATGGACCCTGGATTCATTTGAGCATCATTTCGCCCATTTCATTATTCCTTGATATAACTATTTTGGAAGACATTAAAAAAAAAGAAACCCCACTCACACACCCACATACACGTTATTCTTCAAACTCTTATTGTCAATTTGTCAATAATACAACAAATGGCTTGTACTGCTCACTTCAGCAGCTGCAGCTCAGCATAATGTTCCTAGAGAAAGGAAACAAATGGCAGTTTGTTTTTAAAAATCTGGCGCTAGGTATGCTCAGTAGCTGCAGCATCTATCTATGCTATTTCAAAAGTTTGTCTATTTTTGAACAACCTTGTACATCAATAGTTGTTTTACTGTGCCTCAGTCATGTGATATCACACTATACAACATTTGAGACCACATATACTACATGTCATGGAATTAGTAGCCTACAGGAGGTTGTTTGGACATCTTGCATAAGGTATGACATTGTAATAAAATTCTGAATATTTCAAAATTCTTTTTTGATGATGAATATGAATGACTGACACTTTTTCTAAAAGATCCCCTTCAGCATTCTATGGTTTCTATAAGCAAAAACAGAAAGTTACTCAGGTTACTTTTGAACTGTACATATCTTATGTCTCCATTTAACTCTTCTATGCATGCTTCTTATAAAATCTCTGACAAAACTGCAAAGCTGAATTCCAAACAATGGCTGATTTTGCTCTCTTATTACTGGAAATGCTACTTACCTCTGTTTCATTCAGAAGTAATTTTATCTACAATTCTGAAAATAACTCTTCTCAGGGAGTGGATATTTTTGATTACATAGTACTTAGAATTCTGTTTTATTCATTAAACATAGTCTTACCTTAATGCTTTCTTTGTGGCAGATATATACGTTTATCAGCTAAACAAACCAGTACTAAGCAATAAAGCTCATTAATTTCTATAGTTTAACACCAAAAAACCATTTGGGCCTGTAAAATTTCCATTATAAAATCCATTTGAATGCAAAAAGATTAGGATTTAAACCAGATTCCAATGTTCCAGATGCTTCTAATAATTTTTCCTAAGTTCAATGTGGAGGAGAAAAAGTGGAAAGCAAATATACAAGTAAACATAGAAGAACACAAGGTTTTTAAAATTTGGCATATATTTTAAGTTGTTAATTTACAATTTACACATCATTAAACATGTTACTGTGTTATAAAAAAAATATTTTAATACAAAAGCAGCCCAATATTAATTTCAATGGTTGTTCTAAATACTATGAACAACATAAATATATTTACAAAAATAAATACAAACAACAAATAAAATACTGCAGAGATTTCTATATACTTAAAAAAGAACATAAAAAGCATAAGGAAAGAAAAGCATCTGTTTTAAACTTATAGAGTAATAGTTTAAGATTACATACTTTTACCACAATAATAAACAAGCTCAATGTTGTCTTTGCTCTTCTAATATTTCAGTTTCAATAACATGCTTTTTATTTACTTATAGATATCTGATATAAGATGAGAAAGTCCAGATGCTTAAAGACAAACCAGCTATTTGAGAAGTGTAATGGAAGCTTGACATTGTATTGCAGCAAAATAACAAATGTTTATTAAAGAATGAAATGACATGGCTAGCAGCACCAAGAAAATACAAATAATATGCAAGTTTGATATATATATATATATATATATATATATATATATACCAGGTGAATTACCCCTAGGTATTCATATCAGTGCAACCTGCAGTTTAAAGTCTAATGTGAAAACATTGATTCTTTTAGCAAACAAAACCTTATAGCCCGCCTTGGTAGCGTAGATGGTAGCATGTCTGCCTCACGTTCAAGAGGCCCCGAGTTCGAATCTCGGTCAGGGTGAGTTACCTGGATAAGGTTTTTTCCAGAGTTTTCCTTTATCCTAAAAGACAAATGTCGGGTAACTCTAAGCTCCATTGAGTATCATTTACTCTAAGCTCCATTCATCGTCCGATATGACTTAAAGAGTTAAAGGACGTAAATTACTATTTTGGTACTACACACAACCAGAATTAATGATTAATGGTATGAATGAGAACCATGGAAATCCGAAAGGCTTAAAGAAGATAGCTTTTCACTGATATAATGCTAACAAGACAGTAAGAGGTATGTTTTCCTGAAAATCAGTCAGAATATGTGGGTTCTAGCCAGGAGGGCTAGCTGTTGGAATGAGGTGAACCAAAGGTTTAGAAGTTTGAATCTAATACATCAAACTAGTTTTTTGTTTCTTTCTCCTTCTCTTCATTTTCTGTATATTAGTATACTAATTTATTAATTAGTAATTACAAATCTCGGAGCATCCTACCACAGCAGGACACCCATCAAGTTTTGTAACCTGTTTAAAGGAAATATGTAATTTTCATGATTATTACATATATACAGATGGTTCGCATTACCAATTTGAAGATAATATATCTGCAGTAGGATGTGCTTTTGTTGTTTATGAAAACCAAACGGAACTAACTCACTCCATGTTTAAATTGTCACCTGAATGTTCTGTATTCCAGTCGGAGCTCTTAGCAATTAAAGAAGCTATAAAATGGTGTACTGTTAATGGGAACAGTGCCCGTATTCTTAGTGATTCACAATCAGCTCTACTCGCTATTAATGATAAATACAACTTAAATGCATTAGCACATGAAATCAGAACCTTGCTTCAAAAACATCCAGGACATATTTGCATGGGATGGGTTAAAGGACACAATGGAATTTTAGGTAACGAGAGAGCTGATTGCTTGGCTAAAAAGGCTGCAGAATCCAATCTTCCTGTGACATACTCTTTATGTCCTATTTCTACTGTAAGGAGAATAATACATCAACATATTCTTGAAGAATGGAACCAACAATGGCTAACAACTCCAAATGGAAGTTTAACAAAAGCATTATTTTTCCCTAGTGTATATGGCAGAGGAAAATGTGAAACTCTTGTACCAAATTTTGTTTTGACACAATTTTTAAGTGGACATGGTAAATTTGGTGAATACTTATCACGTTTTCACTTAACATCTAACCCCAAGTGCATGTGTGGTGAAGAATTTCAAACTGTGGTTCATCTCCTTTTCTGTTGTCCCATTTTCTGGAGAGAAAGACAAGAATTAATATTCAAGCTAGACTCTCTAGGAACTGAATTTTCTGCTCCGCTCATATCTTTGCTAATGAAGCCACAACAGTATAAGTACTTCATGATGTTTATAAACTCAGTGTTTAAACGTCTGAAATAGTTTAAATTAATACGCATCAGATTATAACATATTTTCTTCCTTCTAGTATTTAAAATATTTTTGTTAAAATTGTGTATTTTTATGTATCAACTCTAACCCTAATATACCACTTTCATGATGCTTATAAACTCAGTGTTTAAACGTCTGAAATAGTTTAAATTAATATGCATCAGATTATAACATATTTTCTTCCTTCTAGTATTTAAAATATTTTTGTTAAAATTGTGTATTTTTATGTATCAACTATAACCCTAATATACCACTGTGTAAAATAGGGTTCATAAATCTGGATAAATAAAAAATAAAAAAAATTTTTTGTTATTGACTCTCCTGAGAGTCAAAGAAACAAGAATTACAACTAGATACTTGTGTATAATGTTTGCTCTTATAATCTGTACTGCATTAGGGTGTTGTGAACCGCATTACTAGTTAGCTTTCATTCTTTGGGTAACATCTCAGTGATAAAAATTACAACAGTTTTTGTTTCGTGTTTAAACCTTATGTTTTACTTCTACTGACAACAGAATTGTAAATGTGCTAAGTTCACAGGTAAGCAGAATAATAAATTTTTTACGAGCGTAGAATTTATCAATGAAGTAAATTTTAAAAAAGATGATCCCTTCATCAATGTACATTTGGATATGTTGATGCAAATACTCATATCTTCTTGCATGCTGTAACATGAGCAGTGTAATCTTCCTACATTCTTCACTTATGAATGCCTGTAGAGCATTTTCTGGTTCTTGAGTGTAAGCCCATTCCTTTAAATCACTCCACATAAAGAAATCCAGTGGGGTGAGATCAGATGATCTATTAGGCCATGCGACTGGGCCCCCTTGGTCAATCCATTTTTGCTAATATGTTGTATAAAAGTAAATCCTTATAGTCAGTGATCAGTTAATCAGTTTGGTAGAACTCCATCCTGCTGAAACCACATTCTTGTCCTTTTCACTAGTGGTCCATTTTCCAGTAGCAATGCAACTCTTCTTGTAGAAATACTTACATTATCTGTAAGTGCAGTCCATTAGCTGGTAAATAGTATTCTGCACCAAACATTGATGCTGTACATGGAATTTGACTTTTCTCATTCAATGATGATTCCCTACACCCCACTATTGCATATTATGGTGGTTAACAGTTCTGTTATTTTTGAGTTTGATTTATGAGTCACTATGTTTACACTCAAACTTCACTTACTTGCTGTTGTATAATTGAAACATTTTCAAGATCATTCGATCTCATCCTCAGCTGTTTGGTGACTGATCGAATGATCTTGAAAATGTTTCAATTATACAACAACAAGTAAGTGAAGTTTGAGTGTAAACATAGTGACTCATAAATCAACTCAAAAATGAAGAATACTTCACTGTTAATAATGCTTCTGCTTTTAATATTTATATAGTTATGTTATTATTTAATGTGGCTTCATCACTGAAGAAAACATTTTCTAAAAACTCTGCATGTGTTTGTGTTGGCTGCTATTCACTGTGTATATATTTATTTTTATATATTTATTACTTATGACATCCCTAGTGAGCCTGGTGTAGTTCTAGATATAAGAATGGTGTTTATTACAGTGCAACTGTGTATCACTAAGGACTGACTTATGTATAGATCTTGTGCTATGCCCTTTAAACTAGTATGTGGATTGGCTTCTATTGCATTTTGCATAGCTTCTTCATTACCTCTAAAGTCAGAGGTTACAGGAGCATTGTGAACAGGTAGTGCTTTTCCAAATTATCTTGTTTCATGAAGGTGGTTTTCAACCCTTTGAAAAGTGTCTGAAGTAGCTGTCCTTCTTTCTGGAAACCATTCTTTATTTAGCATTTTGCTGACAGTTGATTAAACTTTATTTCGCCATATATTAACGGAATGCCAACTCACTGATCAATTCAGCAATATGTAGTAGTTTCTGGGCTTACTGGCCGTAGTCTAGTCGGAAAAACTGAAGTTCCTGATGTTTCGCTCATACGTGCGTCGAGCATCCTCAGAGGACTCATGGCAAACTAG
Source organism: Mantis religiosa (assembly GCA_030765055.1). NCBI lineage: Eukaryota > Metazoa > Arthropoda > Insecta > Mantodea > Mantidae > Mantis > Mantis religiosa. The sequence goes on along the minus strand of CM060947.1, from coordinate 171,382,284 downwards.
AGTTGTTACATCACTCATCAATTGTAAACATTAAGACAGCTTTCATGTATTGTAAAAAGGTCTCAAATACTGAGTAGATAATGAAGAGTTTATTCATGATTGGCAAAAGCACAAATATTTAAAGCCACTTTAAAAGTGTGAAATGTTTTAAATTTGGTTTAATGCATCAATCATAATATCATTCTACAATAAAATACCTACAACTTGCCAGTGCTAAACATGGATATTATTCTATTTTGTGCACAATTCCTTATTATGAATGTTATTTGTATGTTAATATCAAATTATACGCCCAAATAGATACAACAGAAGGTAATAAAAGTTTTGAACATATTACAAAAGATATGAATACAAACTGAAGTGGCACAGTGGTAAAGTATCCATATAATACCATTCGGCAAATGCTACCTTGCAAGCATTGCTTTCAGTCTAGATATATCAAAGTTTGATATATCTAGATATCAAACATCCTAGTATCCTAAGTCAGCAAATAGTTACTGGCCAGAGTTGCAGTATTAAAAAATACATTGGTTTCAATTCTATTATTGCTGAGGTCTTTTATATATCTTCTACACACTATTCATCATGTTAACCGCTAACTTTATAGGGATAATTTCATTATATATTTTATTTTGTATGAAAAGGAAGTTATAGAAAAAAATCAGTAGTAAAACGTTTAAAAATGGGTTTTATGCTGGCCTTAAAATTCCATATTCTTTCCAGATTGTAAGAAATAACTGAATAATGGCAGCACATATAAAAAAATGGAAGCATTAAAACCTTACAACCCCTAATGGCTGATGCCATTTCTGGAGACTATCTTTAGCAATTATAGTCTATCTCTTAAGGTTTATCCATTACACAAAGTTATATAAGAAATCTTTCAAATGAAAAGAGCTTCATAGGATATTTAAAGTACAGTAGAACCTTGTTTACCCAGATCAACTGGGACTAGGGTTGATCTGAGTTAATAAAACCAAGTTAACCACAGAATTATGGAAAAACAGTATTAAAAAAAATGTTACATCACAGAAATTTTTTAACAGAGTTTAGAAATTATTATTGATACACTTTTACCTCAAAACATGCATTGTATATACTGTAATAGCCTATGTATTAGGACTGTACACAATAGAGCTACAAACTAGTCGGTAGTAAAATAGGCAGTGCGTTTCTGCTGTCTCAGTTTAGTGTATTGCTTACGAGCAGTGCAATCTCGCATCCACTTTAACATCAGAAGTTCATTTTGGCAATTTTTTGACTTGACTCTCAAAATAAAGCATCAATTTCTCTATGCTTGTGCATGGGTCATAACTAAAACTGGTTCATCAACACTATCTGACTCCAAATACTCTTCATTTTCAGTAACACTGCATGATGCAATAATGCCTTTCTCTGTAATCGGTTTATAACCTCTGTCATTGTCAATTTGCAACTAATTGTTAATGCCTTCTTCATCAACATTGGAACAGCCATTAATATGAGGGCCGTTCAGAAAGTAACCTCCGGTTGATTGCAAAAAATTCACCAAGTTAAATAAAAATATTTTAATATATACATCTTACAACTACATCTTTGCACTATTTTTCTATATGGTCTCCATAACGATTGAGGCACTTATCGTATCTGTTCACAAGCTTTGAAATTCCTTCTGCATAAAAATCACCCGCTTGTGCCTGGAGCCAGCCTGTGACCGCATCTTTGAGCTCTTCGTCGTCATCAAACCGCTGGGACCCGAGCCATGTCTTCATATGTATGAAGAGGTGATAATCGCTTGGCGCCAGATCTGGGCTATAGGGTGGATGGTTGACAACGTCCCACTTGAAGGACTCAAGAAGGGCTGTTGTTCTGCGAGCAGAGTGAGGACGGGCATTATCGTGCCAAAAAACGATACCGGAAGCTCATGATGAATAGCTGCTGCAGAATATCCTTTGGCTGTAAAAAACCTTATAACAGCACGCACTTCACATTTGGCGGGGTTTTCTATTGCAGCACACATTTCAAACGGCCACAAACACTAAACTAGCACAGATACGACGTTCACTCGACCACGGCTTGATGCCGACTCACCTGCTGAGTGCGTGAATGCACAGATGGCGTCGCTACTCCCCCCACTACCCGCACTGTGACTGATCGGAGGTTACTTTCTGAACGGCCCTCGTATTTTTAAATATGTCTATAAAATCTTCTTTCACACTTATTTTTGCTTTTTCTTCAATCTGTTTTCTGGCAAGTCTCACACACACCAGGCCACAACTTCTTCCATGACTTTATCAAAGCTTCTCTTCCAATCTGGTCCCAAGCAGGTGGGGTAAGTGCAATCAATTTGCCCGCTGGCAAGAGAATTTGAGTATTGTACCTACTGAGAATAGAAATTTATCCTCTGTAAAACAAGTCTTCATATACTACGCTAAACAATTTTTTTTTTCTTTTCAAAACTGGTCTAGGTTAACCAGATTTGTGGATTAAAGGGTTCTGGGTTAATGAGGTTTTATTGTATATTGTCACCCAGTTATCGGGAAGCACCACAGACAACAGCTGAGAAGGGGCCGGAGGCCACGCCACGCCCACTCATCTGTCTCCTGTCACTAACTGAGGGGTGATTTGCGGTAGTGTCACCGGTCCCTCGTTGTTTCTCTCCCCTTCTCCGGTGGTCTGGAACGTTCGGTGATTAGAGACTTCTAGAAAAACACTGACATTCCTATAAAAGGGTTTCAGAGAGACAGTTAGTTAGTGTTTGACGTGCTAGTGAAGTAGCGCCGTGTACGTGCATCGGAACGATAACGGACGAACTGGTGAATCGTAATTGTGTGCATTACGTAATTTTGTGTAATTGGCAAGTGTTTAACTGTAAGTCGGTGGAAATAAAGAACATTTTTGAGTGGTGAAATTGGACTTTTCATTTCACGAACCCACAAAGTCACACTGGTGTCAGGAAGCGGGAAGATAACATCACCGAACACTACAGCCATGGAATCCGCATTGGAAATGCTTTTGGCGAAGATGAACGAGTTAACAGAGAAAACAGAAGCGGCAAACAACAACCTCACCGCCGAGTTGAAACAAATGAAGACGGCCAACGACAACATCACCGCGGAACTGAAACAATTGAAGACGGCCAACGACAACATCACCGAGAAGATGGAAGAAATGAAGGCCGAGTTAACCACAGAAATGAGAGCAGCGAACGGCAGTCTGGCCACGGAAATGAAGGCGGCGAACGAGGTTCTCGCCGCAAAGTTCGAAGAACAGTTGGCCGGCGTAAAAGAGGACGTCACAGAGTTAGGCAAGCGCGTCGAAGACCTGGCGAGCCGCGTTAATGAGCTGGAAGGAAAAGCCGACAGCAGCGTGAAGTCCCTGAACGCCATGGTGGAGGACGTCGTCGGCAGGAAGCTGAAGGATTTAAAGACCGACGCGCCGGGACGCGACACAACATCTGCGCGCGTCAAACCTCCCAAGTATGACGGCGCGTCAACGTTTGAGGTCTTCCGCCGCCAGTTCGACACAGTGGCCAGGCACAACGGATGGTCACTGGAGGAGGAGGCCACACAGTTAATAGCCAGCCTCCAGGGAAGAGCCGCGGAAGTCCTAAACGCGGTGCACACGACGGCGGCGCCCAAGGACATCTGGGAAGCCCTGGAGAATCGCTTCGGGAACCACCGCTTAGCCGCAGCATACCGCAGCCAGCTAAAGGCAAGGTCACAGCAGCCGGGGGAGACGCTGCAGGAGTTCGCCATTGCGATCGAGCAGCTGGCTAGCAAGGCCTTGGTTCACCTGCCACTGGAGTTCGTATCCCGGGAAGCCGCCTACAATTTTGTCGACGGGGTACGGGACACGGAGATTCGTCAGCGCCTAATGCTCGGGGAATATAAAACCATCCACGAGGCGCTGACAGCGGCATTAAGGATGGAGGCGGCCAAAATAACATCCATCCCGACGTCGAGAACGAGGAGTGTCCGCTACGCCGGAGACAGAAGACCAGCTGAGGGACGCCGGCGAACACCTAGTGGCCTGTGTTGGGGGTGTGGACAGCCCGGACACCTGCAGAGAGACTGCCCACACCAGGAAGAGCAGCCGGAAAACGAGTAAGGGCCGTCGTGGAGAGGGGCACGTCGGCGCCATCACCACCATCCCCTCGAGTGACACTGCGCGCCGTCAGCCGGCATATGGATGACAGCCTCATCGCGGACGGTTGGATAAGAGGAAAGCCGTGCCGCGTGCTGGTGGACACCGGGGCGGCCGTGACCATCATCAGACCTGACGTGGCGAAGGGTTTGCCGACAAGGAAGCCAAGCCGGCCATACCAGCTTGTCACGGCATCGGGCGACACCTTGCCTGTGGAGAGGGAGGCCCTGCTGGAGCTGAATTTGGGACGGAGTGCCGTGCGTCTGTGGGTGTTCGTCGCGAAGGTGGCTGAGGAGGTGATTCTGGGACTGGATGCCCTCAGGAGCCACGAGGCGACGGTCGACGTCGGCAAGAAGGTCCTGCGGCTTAACGGAGAAGAGGTTATACTCCGTCAACCTGAAGAGCGCCTTGGAATTTGCAGGGTCGTCTTGGACGAAGACGTGGTTGTCCCCGCGAGGAGCGAGGTGGTGGTGACGGCGCGACTGGAGGGCCAGAGAACCAGGAACATGATGCTGGACCAGAAGACGCCTGTAAACGGACTGTGTGTAGCCAGGGCATTGCTGCCGTGCCGAGAGGAGGTGCCCGTGAGACTGCTAAATCCTACGGACGCCGATCACGACGTCCAGGCCGGGACGGAGTTGGGAATGTGCGAGCCCGTGGTGAGCGTAACAGCTATCGACGAGACACAGGAGCCGGCGCCGAAGCAACACCTGGGGCCCCGGCTAGAAGGCTTGGTGGAGAGGGCGGCCGACCACCTGACCACAGAACAGCTGGAGAAGGTTCGACAACTGCTAAGGCGGTATCAGCGCGTCTTCAGCCAAGGTGATAGTGACTACGGCCGCACGGACAAAGTGCTTCACCGCATCGACACCGGGGACGCCCGGCCTATTCGGCAACCACATAGACGCGTTCCGCTGGCGAAGCAAGGGGCGGTACGAGACATGCTGGAGGACATGAGATCCAGGGGAGTGATTGAAGAGTCTGACAGCCCTTGGTGTTCCCCTGTAGTCTTGGTGACAAAGAAGAACGGCGAGCTGCGCTTCTGCGTAGACTACAGAAAGTTGAACGCCGTCACCCGGAAGGACTGTTTTCCCTTACCCCGGATTGACGACACCCTGGACACGCTAGCTGGTGCACAGTGGTTCTCGACCCTGGACCTGAAGTCGGGCTACTGGCAGGTAGCTCTAGACCCGAGAGACAAGGAGAAGACTGCATTCTCGACGGGCCAAGGGCTCTGGCAGTTCACGGTTATGCCCTTTGGCCTCTGCAACGCACCAGCTACCTTCCAGCGCCTTATGGAGTCAGTGATGAGAGGGCTGACTTACGATGCCTGCCTGCTATACCTGGACGACAACATCATCGTCGGGAAGACTTTTGAAGATCACCTCGAGAACCTGAGTAAGGTGCTACAGAGACTGCAAGCGACCAACTTGAAGCTGAACGCGAAGAAGTGCCAGCTCTTCCGCAAGGAAGTTAACTACTTGGGCCACATAGTCTCGGCAACCGGAGTGGCCACAGACCCGGAGAAGACACAGGCTGTGAGAGATTGGCCTCGCCCAAAGGATAGGAAAGAGTTGCGCAGTTTCCTGGGGCTGTGCAGTTATTACCGCCGCTTCATAAAGGGGTTCTCCAACATCGCAAAACCCCTCACCCGCCTGACGGAGGAACACCGGCCTTATGTGTGGACAGAGGACGCCGAAAACGCTTTCCAGCACCTAAAGGAGACCCTGTGCAGTGCTCCAATTTTGGGTTTCCCACAACCGGGTGGCGCCTTCATTGTGGACACCGACGCCAGCGACCATTGCATTGGAGGCGTCCTGTCGCAGATCCAGGACGGCCATGAGCGGGTGATAGCCTATTACAGCAAGACGCTATCCAAGGCAGAGAAGAACTACTGCGTCACCCGACGGGAGTTACTGGCGGTAGTAAAGACATTGGAGCACTTCCACAAGTACCTGTACGGTCAGCCATTCCACCTGAGGACTGACCATTCCGCCCTAACCTGGCTATTGAGCTTTAAGAACCTGGAAGGCCAGACAGCACGTTGGGTCCAGAGGCTACAGGAGTACGACTTCACCTCGGAACATCGTAGAGGGAAGAGCCACGGTAACGCTGACGCCATGTCCCGAAGGCCCTGTCCGGAAGAGTGCGGCCAGTGTACAAGAGTGGAGGAGAAGGAGCGTGCCGCAGCAGTCCGAGTAGTCACGGCAGTGCCTGCGGATGGCTGGGATAGCGCAGGCCTGAGGAGGGAGCAGCTGGCGGACGCAGACTTGGGGCCACTCTTGAGGGAAGTGGAGGCAGGGACGAGACCAACCTGGGAGGACATCGCACCGAGGAGCGCCACCTACAAGTCGTATTGGGCCCAATGGGACTCGTTGAAGACCAAAGAGGGCGTGCTGTTCCGGGTATGGGAGTCACCCGATGGGAAGACGCAGAGAGAACAGTTAGTACTTCCCCGGAGTAAGGTCCCGGAAGTCTTGGAGGAAGTGCACGCTGGTACTTCGGGAGGACACCTGGGAGCGAACCGAACGATCGAGAAACTTCGGCAGCGATACTACTGGCTGAGACTCCGAGCAGATGCCGAGAGATGGTGCCGTCAGTGTCACGTGTGCGCGGCGAGTCGTGGCCCCCAGACTAGGAGCCGGGGTCGCATGCAGCAGTACAACGTCGGAGCCCCATTCGAACGGATCGCCGTTGACATTGCTGGACCGTTCCCAGTTTCCGACCGAGGCAACAAGTACCTAATGGTGGTCGTGGACTACTTCACCAAGTGGCCGGAGGTGTATGCCATCCCAAACCAAGAGGCAAAGACAATCACAGACTGCCTCGTGGAGCAAGTGTTCTGCCGATTTGGGATGCCGTTAGAGCTACACAGTGACCAGGGTACCAACTTTGAGTCCAACCTAATGAAGGAGGCACTACAAAGGCTTGGGGTGAACAAGACCCGCACGACACCTCTACATCCCCAGTCGGATGGCATGGTCGAAAGGTACATCAAGACCTTAGAGGAACACCTGAGGAAGGTCGTGGCCAGCCATCAGCGAGACTGGGACGTCAAGGTGCCACTGTTCTTGCTGGCGTACCGCTCATTTACACACGACACAACTGGGATGACGCCAGCCAGCTTAATGTTCGGCCGAGAGTTACGCCTCCCTTGTGACCTGGCTTTTGGAAGCCCTCCGGAAGCGAAACAGCCAGCGATCGAGTATGTGGAGAACTTGGTGGACCATCTCCACGACATGCATGAGATGGCTCGCCAGAACATCCAGAAGGCGAGCGACCGCATGAAGACCAGGTATGACAGGCAAGCCAACAGCCAAGGGTTCCAGCAAGGTGACCTAGTCTGGTTGTACCGTCCTACCCGGACCAAGGGACGGTGCCCGAAGCTCCAGCAGCCATGGCAAGGACCGTACCGGGTGGTGAAGAGGATTAACGACGTGGTCTACCGCATCCAGAAGGTTCCCCGAGGGAAGATGTTGGTGGTACACCTGGATCGTCTAGCCCGCTATGATGGTGCTGTTCGGGACGACCAGCTTTGAGGAGGGAGCAGTGTCACCCAGTTATCGGGAAGCACCACAGACAACAGCTGAGAAGGGGCCGGAGGCCACGCCACGCCCACTCATCTGTCTCCTGTCACTAACTGAGGGGTGATTTGCGGTAGTGTCACCGGTCCCTCGTTGTTTCTCTCCCCTTCTCCGGTGGTCTGGAACGTTCGGTGATTAGAGACTTCTAGAAAGACACTGACATTCCTATAAAAGGGTTTCAGAGAGACAGTTAGTTAGTGTTTGACGTGCTAGTGAAGTAGCGCCGTGTACGTGCATCGGAACGATAACGGACGAACTGGTGAATCGTAATTGTGTGCATTACGTAATTTTGTGTAATTGGCAAGTGTTTAACTGTAAGTCGGTGGAAATAAAGAACATTTTTGAGTGGTGAAATTGGACTTTTCATTTCACGAACCCACAAAGTCACAATATGTTTTTATTTGTTTTACATATGCTCAAAGATATATCTTTGAGAAAATAAAAGAAAGATGGTCAGTAGTTCATAAGTACTTTATGTAAATAACACTTCTTTGTGGCTACTGCTGCCCTTAACAACAGGGTGAGTAAGCAGGCAGGATACACCATAAAATTCCAGATATGAATACCTAGAAGTTATTTGTTGCATATTAAGTGTTATATGACACAAGTGAGTGCCTAGTTAAGAAGCAGTAGAGTTTTAGCTGTTACAATAGTCAAGTTTAGAAGTTACAAGTTCAGCAGTGAGAAGACAAAAACAAGAGGAAAAGAAGGATCAGGGCACAGCAAACAAATTGTTATGTTGCATTTATGTTGATTTATGTTGTAAAAAATTGAAGCATTTCTTATGAAAATCTTTTTAGTATCTTTAAGGAACTTTTTGAATTTTCAGCAACAAATTATGTAACCAGCTCTGTTCCATTGGCACTATAGTTAGACTGTCCTCATTTCTGCATCAGCACTTACATTACAGATAAAACCTGGCATTTTGTATCACTTTGTTTTAACTTACTTAGCTGGAGATTCAACTTTGCAGTGTTTTCATAGTTTAAAAAGGGTGCAGTTACTGGTTAGGAAATTGCTAGTATCTTAGAATTCATTATTTTAAACAAGAAGTGCTTTCACAATAACAAATAATACAGTGATACAGAAGTGGTTTCCTTGAAAGAAGTCCCATCCCCCTCAAAGGCTATGGCCTGTTCTCCCCTAATAAACAATGATCTTCCACCTCACAAGTTTTCTAAGACTGATGGGAGTGAAAGGACGTGTGTTGAAGTTGCTCCCACAAGTGAGAGCAAAGAGGTAAGAAAGAATATGAACACAACTAAGGTTAGAAAGTTAGAAAAGCAGGAACGAAGCACAGGATTAGAGAAAAAGAATAAAGAAGATATATAAGCGACAAATTAGAGGAAACTATGAGAGAAGTCAGGATCTAAAAACTAAAATACAGAATTTAGAAGATAAGGAGCAGAAGATACTGCCTGGTGATTTTGGGAATTAAAGAGAATGCAGGAAGGAGCGTGAGAGGTGAAGTACAAGATCTTCTAGACTAGGAGTAGAAGTGAGAAGAAATGAGATATGTGATGCTTTCCATTTTGAGAAGAAAATGTAAAGTATTAGTGAAATTTACAAGTTCACAACTAGTTTTTGGGGTGATAAAATAGGCAAAGAGATGTAACCTGCAAGCAAAGATAATTATTAAAGAGGCTAATAGAATGTAGAGGAGTCATACATAGGTAAGGGAAATTAGCATATATACAGTATTTTAAATTATGGATAAATGGCAAGATGGCAGAAAGAGAGAACAATGTTGAAGATACCTTCCAAACACAGAATCCAGAAAGTATATTGACAAATGCAGAAGCCCAGGACATCTCAATGACACAAGAACTGATGGACAGCAAACAAAGAATCAGCATAATTATTAATTTTTAGATGAGTCGTATTTATTACACGTCTGCTTCACTTTCGTACCTATTTTGAGGTACGAAAGTGAAGCAAATGTGTAATAAATACGACTCATCTAAAAATTAATAATTATTTCGCTTCACTGTGGTGTTCCAATACAGTTAAATCTCATCAGCATAATGTTCAGAACATTGTTTACAACTTCAGTCTGCTACAAATAAGAACATTCATTTCCAAAGATTAATTTATTCAACTTTTATGCATTTATATTTTAGCAATGCTCTTAGAAGTTATTCAGAAGAAAACACTCTGAACTAATTGGAAACCTTATGTAGTAATGGCAATTTTATATTATTATATAAAAAGAAAATTCCATTTAGTAAAGACTTTGGTGCAGCCCAATAACCTTTTTCTTCTTGTTCAACCTTAAATTATATGCATATTTTAAATAATGAAAAGAAAATAGCCTCTGCTTTAGTGCTAGTTGTTCTGCTGTGCACAAGAGAGTTTATTAAGTATCTTTTTAATTTATAAAACCTGATTGCAGAGAACATAGTTTACATAAAGACCTTAGAGTGACAAATGTTTTGAAGAAAAGGCATATATTTGTGTTCATTAGTGACAAAGTTAAATCCACATGGTTGAAATTTAGAATCCCTTTCTTATTATGTGCCAGCTTAAGAGCAGATTAATGTTATTAGAATAAAAAATAATTGTGTTACTGAATCTGAGTTTTAGATTAACAGAAGCAAAGTAAAACTACTACAGTCCTACTAATACACCAGTGATATTTACATGTTTATTAGTTGTTATAGAAATGACAGACTAAGTTTTTTTCTCCCATTATTATTATAATAGCAATAAATTCTTAATCTTGCAATAGGAATGAAAGTTTTGTTCTGTTCAAAATGTTTACAGAATATCTGCAGAATAAATTATGGTTTATATTACCTCAATGACTTCCTTTGTCTAATTGCCTTCTTTTTTTAACTTTTTATGATGGAACTTGTGAACACACACATTGGTGGATCTGATACAGCAAAATAGATGACTCTTGAAAGATAAAATATAACAGATAAAATTATCAGTGAAATTAGAACAAATGCTACAATGCATCTTCTGCATGCAGAATGAAGGTACTTCAGTAGATATCTCAAGATTCTCAACAATTATCTGGTAGAAAAGGCTTTTCATCTCCCTTCAGAAAACCAATCCAATGATTTTAAACTTAAATTGCTCAAGTACAGTCTGCCCACCACATGAAGCCAAGTGGGGTATAAAGAGGGAGAGGAGTTTGAAGTGTTTATTTGCTCCAGTAGTGGATCTGTTTACTATGAAATGAGTGTATGAGAGTGTATATGAGTCACCCATGCTGCCAGATCTAATGCTCGTTTCAGTAACTGCAGTGATAAGTATTATGTACATGGGTGAGTATGTGTAAATACTGTGTAATTTACATGATGCTAGCATCCCTATTATATGCAGAAGGCGAGCATAAACATCATACAGGCAGCAAAAGTGATTACATTACACATTCCTAAAGTGATTACATTACACATTCCTCTGCCTTGCCTTCTTGTGGTGGGTAGACAGTAACAAGTAATATTTGAATGAGTATTTTTTTTTAAGAAAATGTACCGCCACTATGAACTAACTACTCATTTTTAATAAATTAGTGGTTCTAACACTTCAGAGTTCTCATACTTCATGTAAGACAACCAAAGTCTGCTTATCTCACAGTATTTCTGCTTGGTGCATGCTAGCTCTCTGATTCTCTAGACCTATATAGATGAGTACAAAAGTGAATCAATTCACTTTTGTACTAATTTGTGCTTCACTGTCCCTACGCTTCTTCCAAGTTTATACTATATAGATGATTTTAATTTCTTCACGTAGGCAGTATATGTCTATAAAAATAACCTACAGCATCATATTTGTAGTTCTTGATAACATGGCCATTAGAGTTCTACATTGCTTAGTAACTTATTGATAGGTAATATTTACAACTCACTGAGCATTCACAGTTTTCACATTTTTAAATGTTTTCAAACTTCACAACATTTACATTCCACAATACTTTCAGTACTTTAGCACTCATTGCATGTCCATGTCATTCACCAAGATGAGCACTGATAAAAGAGTAGTTATTTGTAATCACTTTTTCTTTGCTATAGGTTTTCTGTGCATGAAATTAGTTGTAACTGAGAGTACTTCAGTTTAAGTGCTTCATGATTAATCTAGTTTATTTAAATTATACACACTAAATGTGAATGAAGCACTTCAAAACAATGAACTGGCTCAACCAACTTGGAGATACCCTGTTCAGCAGCCTTCTTTGCAGCAGATACTCAATATTTCAATAAGAATGTTTCTTTATTTACCCAAAATAGATCATAAGAAGCAAGAGATAATGTTTGGAAAGAAACCTACATGCTGGTCCGAGTATCTCTATAAGCAGACAGTCCTGATGTCATAATTCTGGTATTCAATGCATTTCTAGTACATGCACTGACATCCCACATACCTGTGCCTTCTTGCACATTAGGCATGTAGATTTTCACAATTGTGTATACTGTCGCCAGGCCATTGTTGATTGGAGGTGGCGCGGGCAACGAGATCAAAGAGACGGCAGTGCAATGTGGAGATAAAGCTCACCGAAATGGTGGGAGGGAGGAGATGGATTTCTCGGGAGTTCACCTTTGTTCTAGCTGGATCTTGATTGTTTGAGAAATTTCTGGCATGTTAGGAATCTATAAAAAGGCAGCCCGCCCGCCAAAGTCAGTCAGTCAGTAATTGAATGCGTGCAGGTAAGCAGCTGTGTTTGTTGACCTTATATGTTCTATTGTGTATGTGTACAAAGCATATTTCTACGGAAATAAAGTGCAATTTTTTGTGTTTGTAACCTGGACTTTTTATTTCATGAACCCCAAAGTCATAATATGATTAGGGCTACATGAATGAAGAGAACTTCAGCATCCATCTATCACCTATATTAACAGCAATGTTGCTTTTAACCAATAACAGAAGCTCAAGTTTATTGGACAAACATTTAAACAGGTGTAATATATGGCACTGTAGCAATAAGGGCTATGATAAATGGCCAATTGTGCATTAGCTCAAGAATTTATAAAACTTTTCCTTATTAAGCTTTCTCCTTATATTACACATACTGACCGGCATATCAGATGCTGTAGTCTGTTTTCTTTACAGATCATTCATTCTAATTCATTTTATCATTCAGGAAATTTACAACAGATTGATAAATGCAAAACAAAGGATTTGTAAAGTACTAATACCTGCCTATGATGAATTATGAAGATCACTGACCTTTTTTTTTATATTCAAGTGACATGGAAGTTGGGTTGCTTGCTGATAAAGGTATGCAGTTCTGAGAATGTAGTTTTTGTTACAACCACTGCCAATGTTAAAGCAGAAATGATATAACTTATTTGAAGAAATACAAAGTTATAAAAATTCATTTTATTTTTTATTTATTTATACACCATTTTAGTCTTATACACATTGGCCTCGTCAAGCTTACAAATATGAAAATTACAAATAAATACTTGAAAGTATAAAGTGTAAAATACTTGAATCTCAGAGCATAATGCTATTAAAATTAAAGGAAAACAAAATCAAAAAAGGCTTACTACATAAATATTTATAACAGCATTCCATTAAAAGCCATTTTAGAGCCAGTTTATACATTTTTTCAGACTTATTGCTTTTTATGTTGTCTGGCAGTTTGTTACACAATGATACTGCATTATGTTCGAAATTATCATGGTATAAGGCTGTACTATGATGTAAGACATGTAGTTCTGTTTTACTTTTTGCATTGTATGTTCTTCTGAATTAACTTTGAACTGAGAATGCATAGATGAACATGTGCTCTAGATTAGCAAATTGTTAAATATTGCTGGATTTGCTCAGTCAGTTCCAATCATCCTGGGTAAAATTATCTTTGGAACCTATTTTTCTTTTTAAAGAATGTGTCAAGTTGGCAAAAATAAGTTAATATCTCAAAAATAATTATTTTGTAGCCCAATAGTTAATCAACCTTTTAAAAATTTTGTTCCAGTTTATAAAATTAGTCTTTGGCAGATAGAAACCTATGCAGTTAATGTAAGCACTTGTTAAAAAGCTCAGAGTTTTTTTTAAATTATATTAAGTAACTTGTCTTTTATTCTTTGTGGTAAAAGGTTATTTATCAGATTCCATGCACCAAAATGTGAGTATCCAAAAGAAAGTGCTATAATACTAGAGTATTCTTCTGAAAGCATTTCTCCGCATTTTGGAGAGAGTTTTGTACATGAATTTGGAGAGAGAGAGAGAGAGAGAGAGAGAGAGAGAGAGAGAGAGAGAGAGAGAGAGAGAGAGAGAGAGAGAGAGAGAGAGAGAGAGAAGCTAAAAGAATTTAAATATAAAATATAAGGGAATCAATTACATTAAAATCCCAGAGAAAAGCAATATTTGCAAAGAAAGCCTGCATCATAATATGATATTGGAACCAATATAAAACAAACTGTTATCACTAAACTCAGAAAGAAAGAAATGCAGAATTTTGAAGAAATTCAACAAAATTATAACTGAGCAAAATTATGGCTGCCTTACAACAATTTCCAAAGGAAATTACAGTCATTCTGAAAATGTGAATGCCGGATAACTTTAAATGCTCTTTACTCTAGGTTTATGTATCAATTTATTTGATCAAAGTTCATCAGTATTTCTTTATGAATAGCTATAAAAGGCATTAAGCAAAAAGTATATAAAGTATTTTTATGAAACAAATCCAAAGACACATTACAAACAAATGTGTGAGAATATGAGGATTTAAGATGGGGAATCATTTCTTAATCAAATGTATCACTGAAATATTTTCAACCGATATAAAATATTACTTATGAGCATACTTAGAAATAAATATAAATTCAAAAACTTCATTTATTACAATTATAGAAAGTACCTTTCATTATTTGCACTTAATCTTTCTTTTCCTTTGTGTTACAAGTGCTTGTACTTGTTAGATTAATATATAAAGCAGCTACCCTGATATTAGTTGAAGTTATAACAGAAGTACCTGTATGAAGTTAGAAGATGATGTTCAGTTACTCTGTTGGGAAGAAAGTAGATACTGGAGCAAGTAGGTAGTACCAAGTGTTGTAGTTTATTTGTAATATTTGGATTGCTTCACTATCAACAGCTTCAGTTTCTTACAAAATGCAGGTAGTACCTTCATTTCAGACAAGAATGCATTCAATTTTTAACAGATATTTCTCATTTGTTAACTCTGGCATTAAATAATAACTGAATCATTTGTATCTGCCATTCTTGCAATCTTGGCTTGAATTATAGGGATTTTCATTTGAACAATTTTCATGCAGACCATGACCTAGCTTGGTTATATCCCTTAGGTTTAATTTGCCCCTGATTCTCAAGTACATTTTCACACCAAGTTTTGTTGGGTTAACAAGCATTAGGATATTTGTTAGGTAAGAAAGGAATGAGAGATAGATTTCCGGCATCCTTCTACAACAATTAAATTTGATATATGAAAGTATGTCATTGTTTCTAACCTTTTGCTTCAAATAATAAATAAAATGAAATTTGAATTAATGTATAAATTACCTTTAAATAACTGTAGCAAATACATCTGTGAATGAAAGATTTCAGGTGTTTAAAATTTTAACTGGCATTATACTGGGATACCTATTTTATTAAAATTATGGAACTTTTTCCTTGTTTTATATGGGGAAAATCATTTTCTCCTTTCTCTATGCAGTATGATTTTTACTACGATTTGATAGTTATTGAAAGTATAACTTATTTCATCTTAAAGCTCTTTGATTCATTAGTTTAAGAAATGTAAAGAACTTATCTTAGTATTTAAGTTAACTGATGGAAATTAATCATTTCTTCACAATAGCTGTATATAGGCAAAGGTTTTGGATAGATAGAATCACCATGAAAAATTCAATGCCATGGCCAGGATTTGAACCACGGATCTCCTGGTTTCCGTCCAGTCACTGAGCTACCATGGCCAACGTGCCATCCTGACATTAAATTCTCCAGTTGACTCATATATAATTTTTTTGCCCCGGTAAACCACTAGGAGCTCTTGTATTTGAGATACACCATTTGTGGCGACTTACTATCTTAAGTACTTGAGTCCCAGGCTTCCTCATTTAACTCTTATTATTTAAATTAATTGATGGAAATTAATCATTTCTTTACACTAGCCGTAGGGTATATAGGCTAAGGTTTTGGACAGACAGAGTCAACATGAAAAATTCAATGCCATGGCCAGGATTTGAACCACGGATCTCCTGGTTTTCGTCCAGTCACTCTTACCCATGGCATTGAATTTTTCATGTT
Source organism: Mantis religiosa (assembly GCA_030765055.1). Classification (NCBI taxonomy): domain Eukaryota; kingdom Metazoa; phylum Arthropoda; class Insecta; order Mantodea; family Mantidae; genus Mantis; species Mantis religiosa. The sequence goes on along the minus strand of CM060947.1, from coordinate 171,366,355 downwards.
GACTCTATTTAACTTATCTTAGTTTTATTAACAGTATTTTCTTTATGTTTTGTTATATTTTTAGGCAAAATGTACAAAAAATATAAGGGTGTTTGACAAAGGGAATAAATATGCCATTATTGGAACATTTCAACAAAGAAAAATTTTACAAACCAATAAAATTATCAAATATAAACATTAAAAATGTATAATTGGGAAAAGATGGTTAGGTATATTACTTTCTTAAAGATGGAATTTAGAAACAATCAAGTGTCCTTCCAGTCTGTTTATCTTATTTATAGATGATATATTAGTAAGATTCTAGGAAAGTAAATGGGTACTGTCCTATATCACTGAACAAGAGGGTACCAGGCTTGCTGTCTGTAGGTAATCTAAAGGTAGGACCCAAAGGATAATAGGCTTGCAAAGAGTAACAACTGAAACACAGATATTCTGTACAGAATGAAAAGTTTCAGTACCTACTCGTACATGTAATTAAATGAAGAAGTATTCTTTTCAAAAATGGAAATAAGCTAAGAAAATATGAAGGATGGAATCTGAATGGACAATAGTTAAGGATAGTTAAGAAGTTTGATTATCTGGGAATATGAGTGAAAAATAATGGTGGATGAGAAGCACATGGGAAGAAGGTAATGGCAAAAGGTCAAGTTGCTATAATGTGATTAAAAATGAAGGAATGCAAATTGGATATGAGTTAAATGGTTGAAAAGGGTGTATGAAACTTGGCAGAATAAAACATGTGATGTGCAGCAGAGATACCGGAGATTCAGAATTAGGCATAAAAGTAGATTATGCATAAATACAGATTATTCTGCAAAGAACTTTTGGGACTTATCATATCAGTACAAGAGAAGTAGCATTGTTAGAATTAGGAAAAAGGAAGGAAAGAAAATAATGGAAAAATCCTTGAAATATTGGAGAAATTGAAAATTGTTGATGATGCCCATGACCAAACTTTTGAAAAAAAAAAAAAAAAAAAATTGGAAGCTTGTAGTATGTTTCAGTCAAAAAGAAGGTTCGGAATTTCTGTAAGTGGAAGTACACTTGCAGAAAAGATTTCTTCTTAAGAGTCAGGAAGTTTGGACCACCTGAAGTGCTTTGCATAATACTTTAAGTACTCTGCCGATAAGAGACTTAAAAAGTATAAGGTTAAGCAATATATGGAAGAAATTTGGATAGTTCTTTTGAAAGAGTGATGAAGCATACTATAATTTTCATTAGTCTCAGTAGTAAACAAAAATTTAGACATGAATCTGTTATTTTAAAAATTTACACATTCAGTTTAGTGTTATGATCATTAATACTGTGTAATGTCAGTAGTTTAACCACTGCCCCTAACACAGAGAAAATCTTTATCTGGAAGTTCTAAAGCTGTTCTGGAATAGTTTTACAAAAGTTATAGATGCACTACAATGACATCTTAGAATAACATAAAGTTTTACTGCCCAACAATTCCATTTCAAATCACTTAAATGACCTAACACAATATTATCATTATATGATCCTCTTATTTCCTCTCAAATTCATTCTTAAAATGGCCACTTAACTTCAGTAATATGCTGCTTGATTGAGTTTCAGCTTCCATAGGATATTAAAAAAATTTACACTTAAACAATCATTTTTAGCACCAAAGCTCAATGATTCTGCAATCATGATTATACTTGATTCTATATTATTTCTAAGTCTAGAGTCAAAATCTATAACTATTTCTTAGTGTCTAGCCTTTAGAGGTCCTGTTACTTTCTATGAAAATGTATTACCTAATACTTTCTTAGAGTATGCATTACCTAGTCCAAAATTACATTTCTCTGCTATTGTTTAAGCTATTCCTTCAAAACGAATTAGAACCCAACAAATTTTTTCAAGCTATATTATACTCATATACACTCTTTTCTTCTACTAGTCGCAAAGACATTCTTGTAGTATGCTTTCAGTTTAAATTAGGACAAATGAACAGATCTCCCTGCCTTTCACAAATGTGTACTAAGTTTGATTTCTGTTACTGTAAGTGGGATTAGTAAAGATGAAGCAGCATTCATGAATTTTTCCCATCTCTTTCAAAAAATGGAGTATATACTTATCTCCCTTGTTATCTAGTGTGGTAAAACAACTGATATGGAAGTTGAAAACAGATTACAAGTGTTGACCTCTGTCTTCTAAGTGTGAACCATCTTTGTTGTGCAAGAAAATTCAATTACACACATTACCATTATCAATCTATGGCTTACCAAATAAATTTGTGCAGCAGGAACTCTTGTTGCTCTTAATGTGCAATATGAACAAATGTGTAACTTTCTCATCATTTCTCGAAAATAAAGGTTCTAGATTCTATGGAATTAGACATTTGCATGATGAGTTCTCAGGGACAAGGTTACAGGACACGTAATACTTCATAAGGATTGACTAAGTATGAAATAATTTTTGCTGCCTTTCAGTTTAAAAAGGCAATTTTAAATGCACATTATTGAAAGATAAAAGCTCTATATATTACTAAACTCAGTATTAACTAAATTATTGCACACTTATGTCTGATCCTTTGTCTACACTTATCACAATATATTCATTTTTAAGACTTGATAGAACAATAAGTAAGAATTACTTTAATGAAATGAATGATACACTAACAAGGACTAGTAATTCTTTATTTACAAGAAGAAAAGGTTACATTCACAAAAGAGTAAAAAAGCTTCAGCAGCATAATCAGGCTATTTGCAGTTGCAAACTCTTTCTGAAATATCACTGAAATTTTAATTAAATTATTGGCAAAATAAATAATAAGGAAGAAGGCTAAGTACAATTATTATTGTACTCCTTTACTTGCTTTCTTAAAATCAATAACAGTTTAAATGCAACTTATGCCATTCCTTTATAGCAGTTATTCCTTTCTTACTGTATTTATATTAGTTATTTCAGTGATATTCTAGAGATTCTAGTTTATGTTTAGTTAGCTAAGGAAAGAATGTTCATTATATTGCTTCTACTATGCTGAAGAGTACTTAAAGTTGCATTACACAAGCCCATCACCAATCTATATGCTACGTGCATCGCATCTGTGCTCGTCATCCAAACGTGCAGCCACCACCATGCCTTTTGTTCCAGCAGTGTGAAAGTCCTAAACCTCAAAATGCATTGCACTACAGTTTAAGTATAAAATTCACAGTACAAAGAGACATTTAAACATTATTCATCTTAATAATACAAAAAGGCACGAAAACCTGATGAAGCTGTATCAAGAGCTATGCAAAGCATAGGCATCCTCAATTCATGAGATAAAAGGCCCCAAAAATTTCATATAAAGACAAATTCTTTAATTCCTCAAGCCGATGGAAAAATAATTTTCTCTTGTCTTATATACATCATAAATGTAACGTGTAGCTTCAAAATAGTGGTCATCATCAGGTATAAAAAGATTAAAATCATGAAAAATGAATTAAAATCACAATTCTTGATTGACTGAACTGACTAGAACTTAAAATCACAAACAATAAGCAAACATTTTTTCCGATTGCATTACACACTGCATTGTTTCTATGACAAATTTTTATGAATATGCCTTCACCTATCCATCACAGACTTATTGAGGGTATATATGGCAATTACATTTCAGTTTCCTTGTCTGGAAAAATAATTAAGTGAGCTTTCACTATGTCTAAGTAAAAGATATAAATTTATGAACAATATTGGACACTTTTGCGCATCAAATCAGCTCTGTATATAGAAATACCCAGGTGATTGCTCTTCGAAAACCACTAAATTTAACAGTTTTGAGCATTACTTAAACACGCACTGATCGTCTCTCACCTGGTACTTGCAAAGTTCCTGTTGTGCCTATAGTACCCAACATGTTAGTTGCTGTGCATGTGTAAGTACCAGCATCCTCTGAAAAATAATAAATAACAAACTACCATTATAAAAAAATTACATAGGTGTATAAAATTGTACATATTTTCAACCACTAAACTATATTATAAAATACTGCAGTAAAGGATTTCCTATTTTTTTAAATGTAATTAGGAATCAGTGATATAAAATATAAAGCAAATAATTAGGAGTATTTTTTTGTCCTATTTAACTTCTATGTTTAGAATTTATAATGAAGTTCATTTCTTATAAATTGATACTCCTATTTAATACAAACTTTTGAAATATTAAATTATTAAATAATTTATTATAACAACACTGTTTTCAACACTTCCAAGAAAGGAATTTGAAATATTAACTCACTACTTATAGTCAGTTTTTCAGACTACATCACTTATATTTTAATGTTTTGAAGGATTAGTTTTGGAAACTGCTGCTTTCATTTTAAAAAAATGGAAATTTAAACGACTTATTGTTAAAAAGCGACTACAAATTGCATTATGAATTAATTTGGATGCCACTGTTACTAAATTCCCCCAAAATCACATAATTTAAAATACTAATTCATATTTAACATACTATTTGTTTTTATGTACATAGTTATTTTTGTACTTCATATTTTATAGGCAAACTTATCTGACTGTAACCAGGGACTAACTCTAAAAATAATTTCTCAGAGTGCAACAATGGCTGAGATCACTTGAGTTTCTCAGTGATCTATGATACACAGTTGCAAATAATTTAAAACAACACGAGTGCTGAAACAAGTTCAGAATTATGTAGGACAAAGGGGATGATTTTGTAATATACATTATCCGCTGTAAAGTTCATCCTTTCTTTCTTTCTTTCTTTATAAGAAATCCCCAAGAATATAGTTTTAAATACATTTAACAATGAGGATGAAGTTTTACAAAACTCCCTTAGAAAAAGACTTTATAAACATAAAAAGAAAGAAAATAAACGTGAAACTATACACGGAAAACAGAAATGTGCAGATGCATATGTTCGAGGGTTATGCATTAATGTAGCAAATAAAACAGAACATTGTACTACAGAGATGAAACTATATGGGTCAATGAAGGTTGTGCTACCACTAAAGCTTGGGTCCACAGAGTTGCTGGATCTAATAGAAAGCTTCTCTTTCTGGCACATACTAAGGCTTGAAAATCTTACCAGCAAAGGAAGAGATTTAAAGTGTTACACATAGGTAGTGAATAATCTTAAGTATTTGATCATGTTTTTTCAAAACAGTCCCTGTCCAAAGATTTGAGTGAGCAACTACTACTCAAGAATGTTTTGGGAGCAGATTTTAACTGTTTCTTCGGGAAACTTTTATTTCGTTTTTAAAACAAGGTAGTGATGGTGAAATTTTAGATAATGGCTCCCTGAGTTTTGGATAGTTTAAAGAAAAGTTCTCATTATGAAGAAATAAGGTGTGACTTTTTTTGGCAAATTATTTCAAAGGATTTTGCCAAAATTCAATCTATAATTATCACTGCAATAGAGGGCATCCTATTATAAGTAAGGTTAAGGTGCTATTCATCTTTACTTGACAGCACTTTAGATTAAATGTGAATAAATTGAATTATTTGTGTTATGTATAGAAAGAGCTTAAATGCTGCATATGTAAAATACGCAGAAGCCCAAAATAGCGCATTCCAAAATACTGCAGATTCAGATTTAGTGCGGGTAAAAGTATGTCCCCATTACAAAATACTGTAGTTAATTATTTTACTTTCTTTATTTGGAAAGTTGGAATGAAAATATTCCACAAACACAGGTTCTGCAGTATAAATTTCATCACCACACATGTTTGTTGACACTGACAGCTGCATTCCAGGAATGGTATATACAATACTGCTGAATGAAATCATGCCCTGCAGGTAGGGAGGGAATGGGGATGGTACATTTTCTGAGTACCATGTAAAGCTGATGAAACAATTCACTTAATGCTGTCCACAACAAGAATAACTGAAGAACAAGATAACAGTGAAATTGAGAGAAGTGAAAACGATGTGGAGGAAGAAGAAAACATTCTAAATGTTAATAAAGTGAAAACTTATTTAAACAAAGTGATTCTTTGGATGGCAAGGCAAATTAAATCAAATAACATTCATCTCTTGCCAAAATATGCAGAGAAAAAATGTAACACATGAGTGCATCAAGTAAAACTTACTGATGTTACTTAAAACAAGGAAAAAATAAGTTGGTGTAAAATATGTACAGTGGAATGTAAATCAAGATCAGTTATGGGATGAAATACATCTCCCAGCATAACCAGTGAGTAATTTTAAAAGTACTGTAATATATTTACCTTACATACGAGAGTTTAATACTGTACTGTAATTTATTATTACATGCATATTTCCCTTCTCCAACTGTGCAGGTTTGATTTTTTTGTCCCTTATAGTGTTACATCCATATATATCTACCGTGGTTGGATAATGACATGGATGTAAAGGATGTTCCTCAACAACCGAGCTATTTTGGGCTTCTACTGTATTTTTAATTTGTAACTGTACATTAATAGTGTTTTGAATCAAACAGACAGTTCAGTTTTTTATAGTACATGATAAGAGATATGCTCTTTCAATGATCAATCACAACACACTCATAAAATGATATTTAATGTTATGTTTGCATCCAGTTTAGTAATTCCAGAGATACATAATATAGTATTGTAAACTGATTTTAAAAAATTGTAAATTTTTCTTTGCTTCTTTTACTTTGCTAGTGGATTGTTTGTCCAAAATCACAGAAATGCTGTCTTGTTTATACTTTAGGATGACAGAAATGTCTGTACAGTTTCCAGAGCTTGAATTAGCTTATGCACACCAGCAACATTTAAATATATAGGCCTATTTGTTTATTACCATCACCATTATCAACAGTATCACCAGATAAAATCTGGGGAAGAATGATTTAGTCAAAATATATTGTTAACATATGTGTAGCAACAATGCATTCTGATAATAATTATACATTACCCAGCATGCCTACTATTTTGTGCTGCACCAGTAAGTAGGTATATAATATACAGACACCATGCATGATATAATTTAACATAAGATACACATAATAAATGAGTTCTACATTAGTATATTTCTGCTGGAGATTAAAAAATATGTTGTATGAGAGAATCCAAATTAACATCCTATACTTACTACAGAATGCTAATAGAAATGCCTTTTGAAAATGTTAGATTCTTGCTAAGGTCAAGCATGGCATCATGCAATTGAGATATTATGAATGTGGTTACTTAACAGAATTGGTGCATACTGTCCACAATTTTAATGATGGTAATACAATTAGTACTGCTGATGAATATCATAAAGCTTGCATCCTTATCATATGTAAAAGTCCCAAAATAAATGAACACATGGCATATGTGAAATTTATTTCCATGATAAACATTTTATTGCGATACATTATGTGTGAGTAGTTTGTTCAGTCCTTTCAGTAATTTATATATGTAAAAATTGGAATGTTTATTACTCTAAATATATTTTTTTACTCCAGAACTCACTGGGACATATTTTTGAGACTGTTGTCCTTTACTTAAATATTATAGATGTTTGCAGTGAAGTTTATAAGTATTGAAATATCTTAATAATCTTTTATAAGTAATTTGTTTTTTTATGTTGTGATCAAGCAAATTTTTGAAGGAGTATTCTATAATGTCACAGTGACAGCAGGTGCCTGCCATTGAGGAATTAAGTGTGAGCCAAACCAGTCCATCATCTTTGATGTTTGCCAGCACGAAAAGCAGAACAAGAAATGCAACATTCAAGTACACCCACTAGCGGAAATTAGAAGCCATTGTAACCATGACAGATTTCTTCTGGACCATAAAAACTTATGAATTTGAGAGCATTCTATGTCAGAACCTTCTCGCCATGACTGGCAGGGTATAAAGACAGTGCGAAGCCTAGCATTTGAGTCAGTCAAGTTCATGGTTAAGTTTAGACTAAGTAGTGAGTGCAGTATGTTCCAGTGCCATTGTAATGAGTCAGGAGGCAGAGTGTATGGTGAAGAGGAGAGTTGACTAGTGAAGATCAGAGTTACTGTGCTAGAGCTGGCAAGCAGAGCAAAGTAGAAGGGAAATGTTATGTGTACGTCGGAGAAATTACAAGAGGTACAAGTTGATGCTTTCAACAGAGACATAAAGGAAAAAGAGGACTTACATTATACTTGCAAAAAACAGAAGGTGATTATAAGTTAGCAATGGGCTAAAGTTTTATGACAAATAAAGTAAATTAAAGTGAACTTTGTCACAGTATTATTTTTGCCATGTTACTAAGAAAAATAAAGGTACATGTATGTAATGTATGGTTTGAGCTCCAGCCATGATTTCAAAATTTTCAAATTTCATTAACTTTCAAATGTGTATTTATATATTTAAAAAAATCACTTGTCAAACTTTAAAAATACTTCAGCCCACTTAAATTTTATCAATTTATTGTGTATTTATATATTTGTTTGGTCAGCTAATCTCCAATGGTGAGCTTTCAGTAGAAGCAACAAGCGATGAATGTCTGGTAACTCATAAGCTCTATGGATCCTGGGCTCATTTGAGAATCATTTCATCCATTTCATTCATCGTCCGATATGACTTAAATTTAAAAAAGAAAAAAAGAAAAAAAAAGCATTGCTTCTGTAAACATGTACTCCTAAATTATTCAGTAATAACCTGATAAGGTCTATAGCTTCCACATTTACAGTTCTTTGAAACATACAGGAATAGAAAGTTTTATTGCATCATGGATAGGCTTATCAGCAGTGTACTGCTGAGCTCCTGAGGCTTAAGTGCTGCGCTGCTGAAACTCAAATGTGTACTTAAGTATGTACCCAAACCAATGCAAAATTCCCCAGATTCACTACACCAACAAGAGAGGATGCATGTGAATCAGAAGGCTTCCAAGTGATATGGACTTCCTTTATGCTCCTTACAAAGCAAGTTTTGAATGATTCAGACAGCTTTTGTTAAGGTGGCAAGGTGCTGAAATATTGTGTGTAAGGTGAATTTATAACAGTATCATATTACTCAGTTTAGAGTTTTACAGTTTGTAGGAATGAGTAAATAAGAATTGTTATTTGTTTGAATAGTATAATTATTATACAACATCTCTACCTAAATGTATCATAAAAGAACCTGTATGCAAACCATTTTCCATACCTTCATTCTGTGATAAATTAAATAATTAAAAATGGAAGACCAACACTGGAACCAAACTTGGTTCAACATATAAATAAATCCACTAGACATTTTCAGTCAAATACATTTAATAAATATGAGTGTTTAGGCAGTAGTGCAGAACTAAATGCATTGTTTTGCTGGTAATATCTGTCATTGGTAGTGAAATGAATACTTAATAGTTACACAAAAACTATATACACCATCTGGAAAATTTAGTTAAGTCTATAGCCGAACACAGGCTGTCTGTCAATAATCTACGATCTTCTGTAAATATAGCTGGTTTTGGAAAAATGGAACAGATACTGTGCTTGATGACTAGTTAAAAAATTAAATTTCTCTACACAATCAGAAGGTAAAGCAAAAGAAGGAAATCCTTAGAAGTATGCATGTTTCGAGGAATTTAGTAACAGTGACATCCAAATTAATTGAAAAAAAGTATTTGTAGTCAGTTTTGAACACTCCATTACTTACATTGTTATTTTTTGAGGGACTGTTTCAAACTGCTGCTTCCAAAACTAGTCCTTCAATAATATAAAAATGTAAGTGATGAAGTGAAAAAGACCAACTACAAATAGTTTTTTTAAATAATTTTGACATCACTGTTCCTAAATTCCTCCAATCATGCATAGAGGTAAGTTTCCTGTTTGAGAGGTACCTCTGCCGGCATTATTTCCCCAGTGACTTTGGGTTCTTTGTACAGCTGAGAGACCCTGCGTTTGTATTGCAATATATTTTAATGAACCTATACTTAAAGATTACATAATATCTTAAAGGTTGTAAGATTGTAGAGAATGATAACATTCATGCGCATAAATATCATGCCCATTGAGTGCAATGAAGTAATTAAGTATTACCAATATTTAAAAATTGCTTACAGCACTAGTAAACTAGTTATTTATTCATAGAATATTAAAAGCATATTCAAATTATCAGCTCACCTGGGAAAGCCTGTGGTATAGTCAAGCGACATACACCATTTCTATATTGGATTTGATGACTGTTGGAGTTTTCAATGATTCTTCCATTCTTGGACCAAAGTATATTTGGTGGTGGTTCAGCCTGAACTATACATTCAAAACGAGCAGTTTGTCCACTAACTACAGCAATGTCTCGGAGGGGCTGGAAAAATGTTTAAATTTAAAATTCACAAAGTATTCCATATTGAAATAACCTTATAGCATCATGATTTTAAGCAAAGGTAAAGAAAACTAATATACAAAGAAAAATAAAACCGTAGCAAAAGACTGATATTGAGTATATTACATTATATGTAATATACTATTACATACCAATATACCAATACATAAAAGGTGCAGTTGATTTGGTATGGACATGGTAAATCAATAAGTATATGACACATGCTGTTAATGTTCTACTGCTAATGAGCTGCTATTCTGTTTGATCAAAATAGACTATTGAACATCATACTTTCACCATTGAAACTTATTTCAAGAATAATGATAGTTGCAAATAGGTATATTCAAGCAACACTTCAATTTGGGATGCCATGGTAATGGATGCTGTGAATTTTATCTAACAATGCTACAGTATAGATATAGATGTATAGATGCAGACTTTGTTTCCACAGGCTACTGTACATATGACATCCTTCATCAAATTTCAGAGGAATAATTCAGGTTGTATGACATACAGAAAATTTGGAAGAAATAGGATGTAAGTTTTATCTTCCTGTTGCAGATTTGTGTAAAAATTTAGCATACCACATACAAGTTTAGTTTGTTGCTGAACTCCACACTTTTTTTTTTTTTTTTTTGCTGCTAAGTAACTTTAAAAATATCAAATATGGTGGTGTTCCATTCTGTCCCAGAACCAAAGCAAAAGGAATTACAGCATATGTTTTCATAAGATCACAGTCTTTTATTTTTTCATTTTTAAGGCAAGGTTATTTTGTCAATAAGTAAAATAATCTTTTTGTTCATTTTCAGTTTTTACTTGTGCATTTAAATACTATTTTACAGCACATCCAACTTTAAGTATATTTTTCTGCCCCCATTTTTCACTAATAGTGTTTTTATTGTACACATATACCTTCCCAAATATCACCATATAAATGTTTTCAATTTAAATGTCAATTTTTTCAACAAACTTCTGGTTTAGCAATGGATAATCCACTTTCACCTTTTCTTCCTTATCTTTTTATGAGTTTTTTTTTTTTTAAATGTAAGTCACTAATACATTCTGTTTAAGTTTTAAAACTTGGTATAGATACGTAGATGATATTTTTGTTATTGTTTCTGATAAACACATAAATTATGTAAAAATTATTTGTGGTTGGTTTATTGACACTCGTCACTTACTTTTTCATATATTTATGAGAGACTAGTTTCAAAGGCCCTGGCCTCCATTTTCAATCTCTTCCCAACTGGCAAATGTTGTTATCTGCTCTCTCTGGTGGTGGAACTATGAACTTTTTTGTCAAATTATCTGCTGGCGGGATTTCAAAGTTCATTACGCGATCCTTATTTTTCCAGATGAATATGTTCTCCCATGTTGTCAATCTATTTTGGTTTATCACTCCTTTTAATAATTTTGGATTTGGATCAATGTCATGGTTTTCATTCCAAAAATGAAATGCTACTGCTGACTTGTCTTCTTGTTTCAATCTGATGTTTCTAAAGTGTTCTTTGACTCTGGTTTTTAAATTTCTTTTTGTTTGACCTATGTAGCATTTTTCACAATTCTTGCAATTTATTTGGTATATTCCAGATTTGTTACCTGAAGGAATTTCATCTTTTGTTTTTGAATTTAGTAATTTTAAAATTGAGTATCTATTAGTAGGTGCCAAGATGATATTTTGTTCCTTGAATATCTTTTTAAATTTATTAAATGTTTTTGGATGATATGTGAATGAACTGAATATGCTGTTGCTTTCTTTTTCTTTAATAAATGTGGTTGCTTCCTTAATGGTTTTCTTTAGTTTAGATTTTCTAATTTTCTTCAACACCAAACTTTTGTTGTATCCGTTTTCTTCTGCTATGTGTATTATTGCTTTTTGTTCCTTGAAATATTCTTCTTTTTCCATGGGTATGTTGACTAGTCTGTGTGTAAGGCTGTTTATTATTGCATGTTTATGTGTAATTGGGTTGTGGCTATTATTTTTTATATAATTTTCTGAATGTGTTGGCTTCCTGTAAATACCAAATTTTATTTTTGTATCATTCCTGATGATATTTAGATCCAAGAAAGGTAGTTGTCCATTGATTTCCTTTTCTATTGTGAATTTGATAGTCCTTTCTTGCAGATTGAGTAATTTTAATGCATCATCTAAATGTTTACTTGGTACAATTGCAAAGATGTCGTCAACATATCTATACCAAACCTTGAAGATCAATGGGAAGGACTTTTTAATTTGTGTTTCAAATGCACTCATAAATAAGTTAGCCAAAAAAGGTGAAAGTGGATTGCCCATTGATAGTCCTGATTTCTGCTTGTAGTGTTTTCCATTAAAGCTAAAGAAGTTTTGTTCAATGCATATTTTTGTTAGAGAAATATATTCTTCTGCTTCTATTGCTTCCATATCAATTGTAGCTAGCCATTTTTTTAACACAGTCTGCAATTTTTCTGTTGGTATGCTTGGAAATAAAAATGTGACATCAAATGAAACCAGTCTGTCATTTGGACAAAAATGACAGACTGGTTTCATTTGATGTCACATTTTTATTTCCAAGCATACCAACAGAAAAATTGCAGACTGTGTTAAAAAAATGGCTAGCTACAATTGATATGGAAGCAATAGAAGCAGAAGAATATATTTCTCTAACAAAAATATGCATTGAACAAAACTTCTTTAGCTTTAATGGAAAACACTACAAGCAGAAATCAGGACTATCAATGGGCAATCCACTTTCACCTTTTTTGGCTAACTTATTTATGAGTGCATTTGAAACACAAATTAAAAAGTCCTTCCCATTGATCTTCAAGGTTTGGTATAGATATGTTGACGACATCTTTGCAATTGTACCAAGTAAACATTTAGATGATGCATTAAAATTACTCAATCTGCAAGAAAGGACTATCAAATTCACAATAGAAAAGGAAATCAATGGACAACTACCTTTCTTGGATCTAAATATCATCAGGAATGATACAAAAATAAAATTTGGAATTTACAGGAAGCCAACACATTCAGAAAATTATATAAAAAATAATAGCCACAACCCAATTACACATAAACATGCAATAATAAACAGCCTTACACACAGACTAGTCAACATACCCATGGAAAAAGAAGAATATTTCAAGGAACAAAAAGCAATAATACACATAGCAGAAGAAAACGGATACAACAAAAGTTTGGTGTTGAAGAAAATTAGAAAATCTAAACTAAAGACAACCATTAAGGAAACAACCACATTTATTAAAGAAAAAGAAAGCAACAGCATATTCAGTTCATTCACATATCATCCAAAAACATTTAATAAATTTAAAAAGATATTCAAGGAACAAAATATCATCTTGGCACCTACTAATAGATACTCAATTTTAAAATTACTAAATTCAAAAACAAAAGATGAAATTCCTTCAGGTAACAAATCTGGAATATACCAAATTAATTGCAAGAATTGTGAAAAATGCTACATAGGTCAAACAAAAAGAAATTTAAAAACCAGAGTCAAAGAACACTTTAGAAACATCAGATTGAAACAAGAAGACAAGTCAGCAGTAGCATTTCATTTTTGGAATGAAAACCATGACATTGATCCAAATCCAAAATTATTAAAAGGAGTGATAAACCAAAATAGATTGACAACATGGGAGAACATATTCATCTGGAAAAATAAGGATCGCGTAATGAACTTTGAAATCCCGCCAGCAGATAATTTGACAAAAAAGTTCATAGTTCCACCACCAGAGAGAGCAGGTAACAACATTTGCCAGTTGGGAAGAGATTGAAAATGGAGGCCAGGGCCTTTGAAACTAGTCTCTCATAAATATATGAAAAAGTAAGTGACGAGTGTCAATAAACCAACCACAAATAATTTTTATATTAATTTTGACGTCACTGTTACTAAATTCCTCCAAACACACATAAATTATGCTTTAAAACTTCTAAATTTACAAGATAAAGCTATCACATTAGAAATTGATAATAATGGTTACATTCCTTTACTAGATCTAAAGATAATAAAAATTGACATTTAATTTATAGGTTAATAAATATACCCCTAAACAGAGAATCTAAATACATTATAATACTGCTTTATTTAATAATTTTAATAAACATTTTATACATAAAATATTGTAACATTTAATATATGTCTAAAAGAAATGCAAATGATGTTTTCACCCCTAATGAAATAAAAAAAATTAAAAGATAATTATAATTTTTAAAAATTTACTTACCATCCTTGGGCTAGTGAAAAATTTTAAAAACTTATAAAAAATTGGTACAATCTTGGTCCCTCAAAACAAATACAGTAAAAATTTTACTAATTTTTTCTAAAAAGGCTAAAATTTCAGATAATAAAAAGTTTGGCATTTCACAATTTAACTGTTTCAGTGGTGACTGATTTTACATTGATTTGGAAACCAGAATTAAGGATTATTTTAGAAACATTAGTTATAAACAGATTGATAAATCAGCTGTGGATGATCATTTCTGGTCATTTAATTATGAAGTAAATCTAGAAGTTAAATTATTAAAGCAATTAAATGGAATGACAAATTTAGTGGTTTGGGAGAGTATATTTATCTTAAAAAATAGAAATCATATGGTGAATTTTGAAATACTGCAGACTGGTTCTTACATAAATTTGTTTTGCTTCCAGTAGATGGCAGTAATATAGTGAAAAAATTCATCACCTAACACCAGTAGCCATGTGAAAATAAACAGTTAAAAAGAGCCGAAGATGCAATAAATGAATTGCTTAACTAGTCTGTGAAGAATTTAGCATTTTTTCAAAAGATAAGTGATGTAGGTCATAAATTATTATATTTTATTGTAATATAAAGAAATATTTATTTCCAATAAATGGTACACTGTTTCAAAGCTTGAACATTCTTCCATCTTTCCACATAATTGTCATTTCAATCTACGCATTTTTGTAAATGCGTTGTTAGCTTTTGTATGCCCATGTTATACCAGTTTGCTGCTGTGCTACTAAAGAAGAATTACATCTCATCCATCTCATCTTTCACCTCCTTGTCATTGAAGCGCTTCCAGCCAATTGTTCTTTCAACTTGGTAGTTCCTGGATGAGTTGGGACTATAGATGGCTGGTTATGATGTCCCATCCTAACTGTTGCAGAAGATCTATGGTTTAGTGGGATGTGGGGGTGAGCATTGTCATGGAGAAAACTTATGCCCTTGCTCAACATTCCTCTTCTTCAGTTCTAAATCACCTGTTTAAGTCTTTCTAATGTCTGACAACATCTGTCTATGTTTGTTGTCCTATGATTCATGAAGTCAACCAACAAAATCCCCTTCAATCATAAAACACAGTTGTATGGCTTTATTCACAGACTATAAGAAGGATGTTTAATCTAAGTCCATGGACTCATTGTAGGAAATATTTTAAGGAAAATAACTCTGCCATGTCTGTATATCTTAGAAACCGTATGCTTTATAAACAACAACATGCAGTGCTTTCAAACAAATAACATTATTCATGAACATTATACTAGGAATAGTACTAAATTACATATACTGGGATCAAGATCTAATAAAAACTTAACTCAGTACTTCATAAAGGGGTTCACATGTATAACTTAATCACAAAGAAAATATAAAACAATGATAAGAAAAGTTTCAGAAGAGACGTGAAATCACTTTTAGTACATCAGTGCTTCTATAGTACTCAAGAGTTCTTCAAATATTTTAGACACCAGATTAAGTAGAGTAAATGATTACATGAGAATAATTTTATGATACTAATGGTTGTCATTTCATGTAATTTTTCTGTATTTTCTGACTTTGATATTATTTAATCTGATTATTGCATGCAGAATTGATTAATTCTGTATTTTCTGTGTTTCCAATTTGTATTGTT
Source organism: Mantis religiosa (assembly GCA_030765055.1). Lineage (NCBI taxonomy): Eukaryota > Metazoa > Arthropoda > Insecta > Mantodea > Mantidae > Mantis > Mantis religiosa. The sequence goes on along the minus strand of CM060947.1, from coordinate 171,350,288 downwards.
TGTACTGTATCTTGAAAAAGCAAATATTTCTGTATAGAAATTAAATGCTAAATAAATAAATTTTATATTCTTTTGAATTTGTGCAGAATGCCGCCATTCATATGATTCTTGTATGATCTCAGGTGTGTGGTGGAAAGTCCAGGTTTCATCACCCATAATAATTTAATTCAATAGATCGTCCTTTTGATCTATATAGCATTGAAAAAATTGGTGGCAAGTTTAAATATGTTGTCATTTGTGGACTTTTATGAGCATTCTTATGCATACCTTCCAACATTTCAATATTTCAACTGAAGTCCTTTGAATGGTGCTTTGAGAAATCTTGGGAATAATAATACAGAGCTCGAATTTTAACTGTATTGGAACACCACAGTGATGCGAAATAATTATTAATTTTTAGATGAGTCGTATTTATTACACATCTGCTTCACTTTCGTACCTATTTTGAGGACATGTTTCGCAAATCATCGTTTGCATCTTTGGCTCTTATGCGACTAAAGCTTGATCCAGTGGTGTGGGTAATTCTGGGGTTGCTGCTGCCATCTGTTGATTTAGTGATGAACTTAAATGTGGGATTCTCTTCTGGCAGGATTTCAAAGTTCATTAGTTAATCTTTATGTTTTTCTATGTATATTCTCTCCCATATGACGAGTTCACTAAGTTTTTGTACGTATTTTAGTAATTCTGTGCTATCTTCAATTTCATGATTTTCAGACCAGTAGCAGCTCATTTCTGGTCTGAAAATCATGAAATTGAAGATAGCACAGAATTACTAAAGTACGTATAAAAACATAGTGAACTCGTCATATGGGAGAGAATATACATAGAAAAACATAAAGACCAACTAATGAACTTTGAAATCCCGCCAGAAGAGAATCCCACATTTAAGTTCATCACTAAATCAACAGATGGCAGCAACAACCCCAGAATTACCCACACCACTGGATCAAGCTTTAGTCGCATAAGAGCCGAAGATGCAAACGATGATTTGCGCAACATGTCCTCAAAATAGGTACAAAAGTGAAGCAGATGTGTAATAAATACGACACATCTAAAAATTAATAAATACAGAGCTCATCGAGAATGATCCACTGATCCTGAAGCATGATTATTTCAACCATTGCTATTGTCTAAGAAATTGGTAATCTGCTTCTTTCCTTGTCATGAATTTCAGTATTTCCATCTGCAAACTCTCTACACACTTGCAGAAATTTTTGGCATCTATATACAACTGTCAAAACACTTCTGTCAGCTGTCAATGAATTTCCATTGATTTAATGTCCTTTGCATTCAAAACCTGAATAACTGCAAACTTTGCACTTGGCAGTAGTGATGTGAAGGTTTCTGTAATGAGTGGAAGAAGCAAGGAAAAAGAGTATGACCAAAAGTTATGCAAACACTTTCTCTGCAACCTCAGCATTTTGGAGAACTTACTTTTGAGGTTACTCTTGCACAACAGCAAGTGACCATTACATGCTGTGTGCATACAAACTATTCATTACTCATGTGCAGTACAGAGTTTAACAAGGACAGATAAAGGTTCTCAGATGTCTTAATTGAGGTATTCTGCAGTCTGTAGCAATGTGGAATTGCTTGCTTATGATTTACTTGCACAGCTATGGACAAAAAATATGAGTCATTTCTAGCTCTAGCCTTGGTTTATTGTGGAAGCATGAAAATACATTGAACAGTTGCAGTACACAATAATATCAAGAATATTTTGATTCTCTCTTTGAGGAAAAGATATCCTACTTTTGTATAGGATAATCATTCTGTTCAGACATGCTGAAAGCTTTCAAAATTTTTACAAGAGAGATAAGATATCAAAGTGATAGACTTGCCTCCCTGTTTACTAGATTTGAAACTTACTGAACATGTGTGGACTGAGGTAGAAATTCAAGATGCCTAGAACACTATAGAACATCTACATGTTATTGCAGGGGTATAATTTTATCTATGCCCCAAAGATTGAGCATATACATGCTGAGGGTTCATAACAACCTATATGAATTTTATTCACTTTTTAAGTATCATAGTTTTAGAAGATAATAGTTCTTTATTTTAATTTTAGATATTTAAAATGACTATTTTAGTAGATTATGCTTTGTGTTAGCAGATATGACTAAAATTTCAAATGCTAAGGTTACATTAATACAATATTATGCTGTACACATTAAGTCATAAAATTAACAATATAAAAAAGTAACAACTAATATAATATTCAAATTTAGAAGCTTAAGAGCATAAGTAATGTATTCTTAAACTGTTACTGTAATCTGGTACCATCAGCTACTACCTGCCAACTGTAGTTGGGCTGGTATAGGCCAGTACACTGTACCACCTAAAATTTGAGCACGTTGTAAGCATACTGTCTAAATTCGTGAAGCAATGCTTACAATTAAAGAAAAAAATATGTTTACTGATGGTTCAAAGCACTAATTTGGAATGGCAACAGCTTTTATATTAGCCATAAAGCTTCTTGGTATAACAATGAAGAGTCAGGCGGAGCGAACCACGATTCTTAAGTGACTTGGTGAGTACCACCTAAATTTCTTTTCAGTTTGGTGAGTACCACCTAAACATTCTTTTCCAACTACTGCACTGGGCACCATGCTCTGTTTTCATAGTTATTAAGGTGACCACTGTGTTCACAAGTACAGATCCTTCTACAGTTTCTGCACATGTGTTATGAACACAGGTGTTATGAAAGTAAACAAAACTCTGCAATCAGCATAAGAGAACAGGTTCAACTCATTTACTTTGTCCATGGTTATACATAAATATGTCATGTCCTATATGGGAATAACAAATATAATAACATGCAAACTTACTGTAATAAATGTTGGAGGCTTTCGAGGCTGAGTCATGCTCATGGGTGTGCCATGAGTGCTCCCTGGTGTGCTGGGAGTACTTGGAGGTGTTGGAGTGCTGCCTCGTCCTTGAGATCTTAGTGCCCTATTAGGACTGATACCTTGCCAAGAGCTTCCTGGTGAAGCTGTAAGAGGTACTTCAGATCAGAGAACAATAAAGCAAGAAGATTACTCTTATATCATCTTAACTTCACTCTTTATTACCCTACATTTATACCAATAGTGTAGCTTGTTGGAACTCTTGTTAGATAATCAACAAGCTTGGAGGTTAGTGGCAACCAATAGCACTATTGAGGATGACATTTTAAAGCAATAAAATGTACCTATACTTAAAGCTTAAGCTAAGATTTACAAATAGAAACTATTTGATGAGCAGAGATAAATTTAAATTGAAAATAATTTATGGAATGCAAACTTGTACTTTTTATTAGAAGTGTAGTCAGGTAAGTTTCTTATAAGAGCATTAGTACATATATAAATGGAAATATTTTGGCATACAAGAAGTTATTGTTAAATCTAATGACATTTACATAGCATTCTAATTGATATTTTAGGAGTATTTTAGGCCATGACAAGTTCACATTGTGCTTGGCTGGAATTTCCTATTTCATGAATAATAAAAATAAAAAAAATATTATATTAATTTGCTTCAGTTTGAGCTTTACTTCACACAACCAATTTATTATGTTACAAGCTTCAGTATATTTTTTTCTGTATGCTCTAAACACTAGTCCTTAAAATATATGATTATGATAGTGCTTCTATTGTTATATTTGATGAACTGCTCATTTTTTTCTCTGTTAACATTTTTGAAATGCAAAATCAATAGCTCCTGTAAAAATAACTGCAATATTTCATTATAATTCACATTGATATGCTACATATTACATAAACATACTCAAAATCATCCGCAAAATTTTAAAAAGAACTTTTAACTAAATTAACTTTTCTAAAATTCACATTGAAGCATTAGCTTACTTTAAAATATGTTTCATAGCATAAGGCAACCTAAAAGATCCTTTCTGTACAAAGTGATATCAAACTATGAAAATCTTTTGTGTATCTACAGTTCAGAGTAAGAGTACATTTGTTTTACTGCCTCCATCTATTCACATACTAGTTCCCTTAACAATTTCAGCATTCTGGGACAAATCTAACCTCCTCACATGCACAACATTGCTTTTGAATGTAATTAACAATGCTATGATAATGAAATTTTATATCTTGGTGAAATGTTTGGCAAATGAAGGTTATGAAGGTTTTGATATGAAAAACATTTATAGGTACTTCACAGAAAAATGCAACATGCTGCAGAGTCACAATTTTCATAACTTTTTAAAAACTCAAAAACTCAAGTAAAGATGTTCTTCGCTATATAAGCTGGAAGATTTGTAATAATTCTACTTGTTACGGCAAGCCACATACATTTATGCAAGACCTACTATTTATTACCACTTCTGCATATTCTACTCATGCCAATTCTAAACTACAGACATACACAGATTATACATTGCATGACACATTAGTAAGATTGCTGCATGTCTTAAAAACTGACAAGGTGCAAAATTTCCTAATGAAAGAACATTCCAATCAATTGGGAAAATTAACATAAATGTCTTACATCTCATATTATGTATATATTACGAGGGCTATCCAGAAAGTAGATTACGTTTTCGTCTGTTTCCGCTAGGGGCGGGGCTAGCGCGGCCATCTTGGGGTCAGAGCGTTGCGCAGCTCAGTCGGCATCTAGCCGTGCTAGTGAGAGGTTCCTGCTGTGCTCCGTTCAGATACTGTGACAGTTTGAAATGTCTGCGTTAATTGAAAATCCCGCGAGCTGCGAGGTGCGTGCAGTAATAAGGTTTCTGACTGCAAAAAACTGTAAACCGATAGAAATCTATCGGCAGCTTTGTGAAGTGTATGGGGACAACATTATCACTGATGGATGAGTGCGTCAGTGGGTCATCAGATTTAAAAATGGCCGAACCAATGTTCACGACGAAGATCGAAGTGGGAGACCCAGCATAGTGACTGCCGAACTTGTCGAAAAAGTCGATGCTAAAGTCCGTGAAAATCGAAGGTTCACAATAACGGAACTTTCTTTGCGTTTTCCACAAATTTCGCGAAGTTTGTTGCACGAAATCATCAGCGAAAAGCTTGGTTACCACAAGTTTTGTGCAAGATGGATTCCAAAAATCTTGACAGAGGACCACAAAAATCAGCGAATGGCTGCAGCGTTGAACTTTTTGGACGTTTACCATAAGGATGGTGACTCTTTACTCGATCGCATCGTTACTGGTGACGAAACATGGGTGAAACACGTGAACTGTGAAACGAAATTGCAATCAATGCAGTGGGGGCACACAAGTTCTCCCCAAAAACCCAAGAAATGCATGCAAACAATGTCGGCAAGGAAGATGATGGTGACTGTTTTTTGGGACAGAAAAGGTGTGATTTTGGTGGACTTCCTGGAAAGAGGCACTACAATAAACTCTCAAAGGTATTGCCAAACTCTCCAAAAACTCAGAAGAGCCATTCAAAACAAGCGCAGAGGAATGTTGAGCTCTAAGATCTTGTTGATTCACGACAACGCCCGGCCCCACACGGCAAATGTCACTCGTGAAGTTCTTGAATCTTTTAAGTGGGAGTTGTTTCCTCATCCGCCTTACAGTCCCGACCTGGCACCGAGCGACTTCCACCTATTCCCAGCAATGAAGAAGTGGCTGGCTATGCAGCGTTTTGATGACGACGCACAGCTGCAAGAAGAGGTAACGAAGTGGTTGAAGGCGCAGGCGGCCGAATTTTTCGACGAAGGAATTTCCAAGCTCGTACATCGCTACGATAAATGCCTTAATTTGAATGGTGACTATGTCGAAAAGTAGTATTTGAGTGTGGCTTTCATCTGTATATAATAAAATTTGTTTCCTATACTTTGTTTACTTTTTATTCCAAAACGTAATCTACTTTCTGGATAGCCCTCGTATATTACTACTCATCCTAATTCAATGAAACTACCAGGTTCTATTTTTATGTAATTTTTTTCATTGCAAATTATATAATGCTAACTTTTTTTGGTGGTTTCAAAATCTATTCTCTCTTTGATTGTTTCCAGTTATTTACTTTTTCATACCTTAATGCGTTGGAAGATTTACAAATATTTAAAAGCAAATACATAAAAATTTACTGCTATTGTAAACACTTCAAATGTAATGTAGAATTTAAGAGAGAAATCAACTTATGGAGGAATGAAGTCAAGTGAAACTGTATGGATTATAAAAAAGAAGAACTGCAAACTTTTACACATGTTCTTTCAGGCAATACTTACATTGCAAAAATGTTACATTGAATATTCTGTGAATGGCTATTTATGAAGGTATTATGCAAAGTCTAGGATTTAACTAGCTATACATTTTTCTTGCAATAAATTTTTGGTATCTGTTTCTCATTTGTTAGGGAGTTATAAAAAAGTCAGTCAGGATGAAGAGATCTTTACAGACTATCTACAGGAAACTTAAGATATTTTCCATTTTAAGGGTTGTTTGTGATGGAGGAGGGGGAGATGTTTTGAAAGTTTTCATTGCATTCTTGAAAGATGATGGTCTTAAACACAAAGTTTAGCACTTAAAAATATCATTGTACTTTATGCTGTTTTTCAAAAATGCATGGTTTTCTTTACTTTTTAGATGCTTTTGGGGAGGCGATAGTCAAGGAGCCTCAAGATCTGTGTTTAGTAATACAAATATTTGTATATACAGATACAGAATTTTTTGCAGAACAAAACACTTCTGCATAGCTAATAGGTAGATAAGTTAAAAAAAAAGCCATAAATGGACGTCATTAAAGCTTAATAATTGATATTCACAGAAATAAATATAACAATTTCTTAAAAAGTTTATCAGAAAAAAATCTGCACTCACATGAACTTCTCTATACTTAGTACAAAAGTGAATTGAGAGTACAACTTGCACTAATCGAGTATCAGCTGAGGATAGGAGCAAAAGCTCTTGAAACATGTCCTGTGAATAAACAGTGTGAGTGAAGCAATGTGTCAATATATTCTCGATTCACTTTTGTACTAATTTGTGCTTCACTGTCCCTACGCTTCTTTCAAGTTTATACTTTCTCTATACTTGTATAAATTATTTTTTTAAATACTTATTCTTCTAACTGCTTCATATTAATCAAGATAAACATTATATCATCATTAATTTTCATATATATATGCAAGGGAATGCAAGGAAATATTGACTTGCAGTGGCTTTTTAAGTCATAGTAAAATTTTTAAAGAGGGGGTCACTATGAGCAGGCTCCAAATTCCATTCTCTTTGAATAACTAAGCGATTAAAAAAAACACATATTTAATTACATTAGAGAAAAGTATAAGTAATGTAAAATTAAGACAAATGACAAGGAATATGTCGGAAATGGTTCACTCCAACCATTCCCCCCAAAAAGAAGAGATTTGAAATAAATTCTATGCTTTGGCAAAATCTATATTTTTGTGTAGCTAGGCTTTGCATTAGTAGTAAGACTGATGCATTAAAGCTATTCAATCTTTAGGAAAAACAGAAAAGTACAACAAATTCACAACAAAAAAGGAAGTTAAAGGATCTAAATGTAGCCAGAACTGAACAAAAATAAAATTTGGAGAGATATTAATCATTCTTCTACACTAACCATGTGTAGGTTAAGTTTTGGAGACTGAAAAATTCAATGCCATAACCGGGATTTAACCACAGATCTGCCGGTAACCATCTAATCTGGTACTCTCCATCTTTGCTCTACTTCTGTGAAAAGTATTACAGCAACTCTAAAAGCACAAAACTTTAAGAATTTGTATTCAGATTTGTTAAAACTGTAACCCTTTTCTAACTTCTTGTTCTTTACCTTCCCTAGTTGTACCACTATAGTGGTGTCAGGGAATTCTTGTTCATTTATACCTTTTTCTAACTAAATATAGTTATTATTCACTATTTCATATAAAGAATAGATTTGCTACTAAACATAATTAACAGAACTGCACATTCACAAGAAAACCAGCATGCAAAATGCAAGTGTAAAACACATTGTTTTTTATTACAAGCAAAAACATACACAAACTCAAAACTAAAAACATAGTTAGGGAACAAACACTGGTTTAATGACATAAAACACATTTATTGTACCTGTAGAGTCTACACCAGGTGTATGGGGGCCATGTCCACTGTAGCGTGGGGACAGACTTGGCAGGCTAGGTGAAATGGATAGTGGACTCATTGGAGGTATTAATATGTGGGGTGCCTGGGGAAGGCTGTAGCGCTTCTTGTGGTGTGGTGTATCTCCTTCTGCTTCAGACATTTCACTTTCTGATACTGGTTCCCATTTGACACCTTTAGAATATGGTACTTTCTTGGGACGGAATTGTGGAGTTATTTTACTTCCATCAGATTTTTTTGTAGTCTCATGGATGACAGGAACTTCAATATCATCTTCATTTCTGCTCTTTATATTAACAAGCTTTTTCTTTTTATCAACTTCACCCTGCTTACCTTCCCCAGGTAATACAATACCAAACTCATAACCAAAATCATATTTGAAGTAAATGAGTCCTGTGTCAGGATCGATGTGTTTAGTTCCTAACAGAAAACAGAACAAAAAAATATGCAGCTGGGTGCATTTCTTCACTGAAATATTCCTAAACAAAACACTTTAAAAAAGTGAACTAAATATTATACGTATTTCCTAGAAGAGATAATGAAAGCAGTAATCTAACTTTAACTACTGATGTTGACAAAGATATAAGCACTTACTAGAAGTAAATTTTAATTTAGTGAATCAATGTAAATTTTTCACTGTTTTCTCAACTTTAACATAATGCATCTACAAAGAGTGTTCTATTGGAGGTGGGAAATAACAGTTTTCAGCAAGTGTTTCTTTGTGACCTACTTTCCTGGCTGACACATACAGCACATCCATACCATAATAGGGTATATTATCTGATGTAAGCACTGACTACTCAATCTTTGCTTCAGAACTTTGTTAGGATTCCTGAACTTAAAAGAGCCTGTAATCCTTTGTTTCAACATGAAGTTTAAGATGCAAGATATTTTGAAATTTACTGAAGTATACAGTGTTATTAAGGTACTCTCATAGATGATGTAATCAAGTGAAACACTACAAATACACTTACACTTGGTTTACCAGGTTTACCAAGAGCCTACTTAGTATTTCCCATCTGTGTGTATTAATGAACAACAAATTAGATTGGAAAGAAAATCCTTAGCCCCAAGTCCTTTAAAACTAAACTAATTGCTAAAGAAACAGTATTTATATATAAATGATATTCTGAATGATTCATATTTTCCTCACTCCCATGATCTGAAGAAGCAATTAATGTTTACCTACACACTTATTATGTAGTTGCTCAGTGTTTTAGTATATCTGTATTCAAATCTAACTCTAGCTTTGACTTTACTTGACCAAAGATTTTGTCTAAACTGTATATATCTGTATATGTATATGTTACTGTACTGTACTGTACTGTATATGTTACTGTATATGTTACTGTATATATCAGGTGTGATAAAGAATTATGAATTTTTCTTAAAGAATCTTTATTTATTCATCAGCATCAAATTTGTGCCCTTCAAAGTAATCCCTTTCAGATACAATAAACTTGTGCCAGCCCTTTTTCCAATCTCAAAAGCACTTCTGGAACTCACATTTCAGAAAAGTGTTAATCTCCTTCAGAAATACTGCTTTTACCTCATCAGTGGTGACAAATAATGTCCTTTCATGATTCTCTTCAGCCTCAAGAACAAAAAGTGTTCAAAGGAGGCCATGTCCAGTGATTATGGTGGCTGAGACAGCATAATGGTTTTGGTTTTAAAAATATGTCTAACAGTGATGAGGCCTTACAAAAAGTGATCCACAAGTGGATAACATAAATGAAAATTCAAAAATGATGTTTTACTTTGCACATTGTATTTAAAGACTATCCATGTTTTATTATTGATGGCTTCCTTGAAGCTGAAGCTACTGATAATGCTATTCATCACAGAATTAACTAATTTGGAATTAATTGCTGTTATACCCACTGTTTCTGTATAGAATTATCAGACTAATAGATTTATACACTTTTGTTAACAAATGCAATGTTTAATTTTTCTTATTAAAATATTCCAAATGACACAGATTTTTACTTAAGAGCCCTTAGAAGGAAGTAACAAAGAAACATACCATACTGTGCAACTCTAGATTCCTCCCTGTAAGCTTGGGGATCTTCACCATCAATTTCTGTTTTAGCAATCTTTACTTTCTCAGGCTTTCCATTTTGTTTTGCAGTTTTCACATCTGTTATAATATCATCTACAAACTGCTGTGCTTTTGATTTGAATGTAGAGGTCATTTCATTCAAGTGCTTTGTTGCAACATCTGTGAAAAAATGCCAGAAATATACATTATTGAAGTTCAAGAACTTATATTTTGACATATTTATCTAATTATTAATAATAGAGTGAGTAAAATAAGAGAAAAAGCTACTTTTACTAGCCTAGGCAAAAATAAAATGCTGTGTTTGGGAATATAATGTTTCAGGCAATACTGTATTCTCATAGCTTAAAGAACACAGTGATTTAGTTGTGACACAATAGACTGGGAGCTTTACTGTATCCATTGGTGAGAGAACAGGAGTACTGGATTCATGATGGGATGATAACAATAAAGTTGAAAATTCTAATGACATAAGAAGAATCTAGTAATGAATCCAATGGAACTGAAAAATATCCCAGACTATAAGCTTATTCAACAGCTATATAGAATAATAAGAAGTATTTCAGAAAGTGGAGTGCCATTGTTCCTAAAATTAGGCAAGTGAGTCAATCTTGTATATACTTTTCTCCACTTACAAGTTTTTTATGAAGACTAGTTTCTGGGGACTTCTCCCCTATCGTCAGCTCTGTGGTTGACGATAGAGCTGACGATAGGGGAGAAGTCCCCAGAAACTATTCTTCATAAAAAACTTGTAAGTGGAGAAAAGTATATACAAGGTTGACTCACTTGCCTAATTTTATTCAACAGCTTTTCATTTAATAATGTTAATGTTTTACCTGATATAAATAGTGGGTAGAATTTAGTGAGTAGAATTGGATGTGTTTGTTAGGGTTCAGGCCCCAGTAACCATGAAAGAAAAAGACAAATGAGTCAGAAGTATTTAGAGCTAAATATACATGGCATTTGTCATTCTTGAACAAGAGCATGTTCCATGAAAAGCATTGCTAGTCAATTGGCCCAATACAACACTGAAGCCCACTTCTGAAGCATAGGTACCAGGTCTGCCTCACATTCAAGAGGTCTTGAGTTCAAATCTTGATCAGGATGAGTTATCTGGATTTGATTTGATTTGATTTGATTTATTGATTCATCCATTAAAACATGTACATGTTATAGGACACGTCAAATTAAAAACTAAGTACAATATTTATAATTAAGGTAGCTAACTAAATATTTAACCTAAATATTTTAAGGTTTTTTCCCAGAGTTTTCCCTAATCCTGTGAGATAAATGTCAGGACACTCCAAGATCTAGTGACCCTGGGCCCATTTGAGCATCATTTCATTCATTCATTGTCCAATATGACATAACTAGTTAAGGGGAGGCATCGGTGAAATTTCGTCAAAAATGACAAAAAAAGACATTTTCTGTTTTTTGCATTAAAATTATGGTTAAACATTGTAGTTTCAGAATCTGCCGTCATTTAGGCCCTAGCGCCATTTAAAGAGCCGCTACGTCATTATTTAAACGCCCATGTGCGGGTGGGCGTGGCCATTTATATTGCTTTTTTCAGTGTGTTGCAAAGAAAATGATGGAATTCTCACGTTTAAACTACCCGGTTTGATTCTGTAACTGTGGTAATGTGCAGAGACATCTTCTGGATGTTTGTGGAAGCTACTGAACCTTTCCGCTACCATTTTATAATTATTTCCCACTTATTATTTTTGAAAGTAAACAAACATTTCCACTGACATGTAGTGTTTGTGAAATATGGTTTACATGCAAATGAAAGCTGTGGACAGCAGCTTATATTAAATTATTATTGTTTAGAATAGGAATAAAGCCTGATTTAACATTGTACTGCGTTCTTGTTGCAACAGTAGGTATATGATTCATACCAGGTTAGGTTAGGAGTACAGTGGCTATTTCAAAGCAAAATATAATGAAACTTTAAGGTGTTCTAGCCATAATAGTAAGTAATGATACTAGAATGCTCTGCTTGAGATAAATGTTAAGTGAAAACATATTATAGCCCAAGAGTTAACATTGATTCTAGTAGGTCACCTTTTGATGTAAATAGAAAAATGGTTGATGCATTTCTGGGCATTGGTAAGGGTCATATTTCTATGCAGAGGTTTTGTCTGACCATGGGTATGAATTGCATGAACTATTCTACTTACAATTTCCATCTCATAGACAAAAATAAAGAGATTAGGTAGTACTATTCTATGGAAAAGTTGCATTAAAGGAGAAGCACAGAATGCTAATGAAAGTTTCCATGGAGTAAATGTCACAAAGAAGTTTTTGTATTAAGAAAGAAATTGCAAATTGCAGTGATTGCAGCTGTTAGTGAATTTAATATGGGTTATAAAGATAGACTTAAAGTTAAGGCAAAAGTTCCTGCAAGCAAAGTAAGTCTTGTTAGCAAGAAAATTAGCAGTATTAGGGATAAGTGAAAGCTAAAACAAAGTGATCAAAGTTCATTGAGCAAATATAAATCTGCCAAGCAGCAGTTAAAGGTGACTAAATTAAAAACAGAAGAGGATAGTAAACTAGCTGAGTGGTCTTCATATAGTGCAGGAGGGTTTTGAAACATAGAAAAAAATGTTGTTTATATTTAGAGCTTCTAACTAGATTTTTCTTCATCTCCAAATTTTAACATTTTTAATACGCCTTATAGTCCAGACACTAAAGTTTTCAATGAATTTCTTTGAGTTTTGCATATATGTATATTCCTAGATAAGTTTACAATAAAAATTGGTATCATTATGGCTGTATGTGAAAAAATTAATAATGATTGGTATTGAAAAAAGTAAATTGAAAAAAATTCAAGAAAATTCTATCATATTCCTTAAATTTTCTCCTCCAGAACCATTAGACTTGGGCAAATGAGTATATACATATATAGTTTTGTAACTATTATCTAAAGGAACCAGAATCCAAAGTTCCAATCATTTATAACAAAAATTGTAGAGAATGTAATATGTTTCCCAATGTAAAGAAATTGCAGCAAAAAATTAAATTACTATTTTTTTTGATAAAAACTATTGTAGATAGAAAAATTATAAAAAAAAGGGCCAAAGGTAACCAAATTAAAGAGAAAGAAGGTGATAAGATAGCTGTAGAGCCTGCATATGATGCATGGAGTTTTCAAAGTAATTTCTATCTAAATCTTTAAATTCATTTTTCTCCACTTTCAATTTTTGAACATTTTTGTATCTTCAAAATGCTCCAACTTCTGCAATTCTCAACGCATTTGTATTAAACTTTGCATACATATTCCTAAATAAATGTTTAATAAAAGTTGGTATTTTTGTTTATTTAAATTAAATAGTTTATTTATTATTGATTTTTAAATCTCAAAATTGCAAAAAATTAAGAAAAATTTAATATATTTACACATAAAATTTTTTTTGTCCAAAAGTACTTGATACACACTTTAAAAGTATAGCAACTTTTATAACTGATAGACAGAGAAACCTGAATCTAAAATTTAAAGTTTCTAAAAGAAAAACTGTATGACCTGGGACTTTTTATATAACATACAAAAATCATACTATAAAAAGCACTAAATATTTTTTTTGAAAAAACTATTTAAGATAGCATGATGAATTTTAAAAGCTTAACTAGATTCCCTGTACCCCACCTAATGACAAAATTTCAAGCAGTTCTGATGTAAACTCTGGATTTTAGCATTTTTCACAGATGCCTCCCCTTAAAGGACATTAATAAAACAAAATACATGCTCTCTCCATTTCTGTCTTATAAATGGACTCATCCATTGCTGCTTGTTGAAGCAATAAAGGAATTATATGAAGATGCTAATTCAATCACAGACACAGAATTTGAAAGAAAAGGGACAATTAATACTAAGTTAAGCCAGGGATGTGGCCTATCACTGACTTTAATATACCAGTTGTATATATACACAGGGTGGACTATTTAATTTGAGACAGTATAATACCTCTAAATGGGAACCTACCTTTTTTATTTTGTTTTCTCACTCCTCATAAAAAACTAAGCAACTTTTGTATAAAGCACTTTGCAATTGTTCTTACAGAAACATAAATAATGAAAATTCTGAACGGTTGCCCCATTATTATAGGAGGCAATGACACACTGCATCCATTTTGTTTACTTTCCACGGTAGGACAGTTTCCTTGCATCTATTATTAGTGTACTTGCAGGTCACAAATGTGGTACCAGCATAATGGATGTCCTGCACACCATGCACGTACTGCTAGGAAGGTTTTAAATAACAATTACCATGTTCCTTGGATAGGACGCGCAGGTATCATTAATTGGCCACTCAATCTCCTGATCTTACATCACCAGACTTTTTCCTATGGGGTTACCTCAAGGAAAAAGTGTATTGTGAAACACCAAAGACACCTGACAACATGAAGGTGTGCATAAGAAATGCTTGTGCCAATATTGAAGAAAACATGCTTTTATGGATAAATCAATCGTTCATTCATAGAATTGGAAAATGTACTGAGGTAGAAAAGCATCATTTTGCACATTCATTACCCTAAGGTACGTGGTGATATTCGGGTAGCTACCTCTCATCAATATTTAATTATCTAGTGAAAGATCCATGTACTATGAAGAAAATGGTTTATAAAAAACTGTTTATTTTGTAATGAGGAATAAAGAAACCAAATAAAAATGTTGGTTCCCAATTACAATAAGTAACCTGACCCTCAAATGGCCATCCACAGATGGTCCAATCAATTGCCATTTCATACATGGCCATTTAGCATTTTCATCGCTATTTACATTTCTGTAAGAACAATTGCAAAGCGCTTTATACAAAAGTTGTTTAGTTTTTATGAGGAGTGAAAAAACAAAATAAAAAGGCAGGTTTCCAGTTAAAAAAACTGAATTGACCCTAAAATTACCATCACAACGTCCTCCAAATAATAGACGACTATAGTTTCAGAGATATTATTCTGTCTCAAGTTAAATGGTCTACCCTGTATATATATGATAATTTAAATAAATGGCCAGTAAATTGAGGAATAAGAATTTGTAATAAAACATGTGCAGATGATCTTTAGTTTTCAGACAAGTAATCATAATTTGGAAAAATGAATTACTCACAGAAATTTTGGATGAATTAAACAAATTATGTAAATTATACATTTTAAGATAACAATGAGAAATAACAAAGATTAAGCTTTTTAATGGCAAAAATTCATTGCAATCTACAATTATTCCAGAGTGTCAAAGTCAAGAACAAGTACTGAATTTCAAACATTTAGGATATCACATCAATTTTAATATAGAAAGGAATATTCATTTTGGATAATGTCTGAAACAATACAGAAAGCTTAAAGTGAGAAAACAAACCACAGTAGGGAAGAAAAATAAGACTCCACAGAGTTATGGCAACTCTTACAATATTGTATACTGTAAAACTTGGGATTAGAGAGAGAAAGAGGGAGAGAGAGAATAATAGAATTCAGATGACAAAGATGAGGTTCCTTAGTGAAGAAAACTATTGCACTGGATTCTATATGATTAAATTTAAAGAAAGAAGAGATGAAGAAAAAGTAAACCTTCCTACAATAAATTAATGAATCTTAAATACAAATGATGAATCGTATGAACAGAATGAGTGAGAGCAAGAAAACAACAAGATGTTGGACATCCTAGAAAGTGTTGAGATGATGCTTCGTAATGCCAGAACAGTCAACTGCCAAATTCTTGGAGTTATCATGACAGCTGCCAATACTTACGACAAAGGTATTAAGTGTAAGTCACCCCTAGTCCACTACCTGTGTTATTTGCTGCTGAGAGGAGCAAAAAAAGAAAAAACAAACATCCAAGGACAGTCGCTGTTTGATATCATGAGCCTCTTTGTGGTACAGGGCGCATGTTCTAGACCATTTGATTTCAGGAAATCTAGAAGAATTGACTTCCAGAATGTTCCAACAGGGCAATTTGAGTGACTTTTGTCTTCAGAACATTTCTTTTGAAACTGGCTGATTACAGATGGAAGCCCAAAAGGTAGTCCAGGAGTTAAGTGAGTTCAGGTCAGTAGCTGTGAGTGAGTTCCAAAGAGTCAAAGGTCAGTGTCAGCAAATAGTTAAAGTGTTAAAAAGAGCATTGGGAAATTTTAAGCAGTGCAAACTGGTGTATGAAACAAGACAAAGAAACATTAGCACTTCACTGCATAGGCTTTGGCGGCTGGTGTCCATAGTAATAAAGTCTTCCAGGGAAGTCCACGACCACGGCCACGGCCACGGCCATGGCAACGGCCTTCCCTGGAAGACTTTATTACTATAAACATTAGCACTGACATGTTTGCTCTGTGTATCTGTAGAAGTGAAAATAAGTGTAAGTTAAAACTCTGGTGCTTCAGTGACAAATAAAGTGAGCTTAGTATAACTTTGTGTTATCACATTGTGACAAAATGATGATAATGATGATGAAGAAGAAATACAGTTTTAATTTATTTAAACATTTTATCACATTATTTTAGTTATTTGATGGAAATAAATCATTTCTTCACACTAGCTGTATATAGCCTAAGGGTTTGGATAGATAGAGTCAACTTGAAAAATTCAATGCCATTACCAGGAGATCTGTGGCTCAAATCCCGGCCATGGTATTGGATTTTTCAAGTTGACTTATCTATTTTATCCCATGAAGTAAATTGGAGAAAACGAAAGAAAAGAATAGAAAAGAGAAAAACTGAAAATCAAACTAGCAATGAAACACTTTGTCAGGAGATACTTTCGTGATCTTAGGTAGCCATATTAGTTTCCAGTTGGACAGAATGAAAGGCAATGAAACATTACAACAAAAGGTACTTTATTATATATCAGTAATACTGAATATATTCTCATTGGTGGAGCCAGAACAACTCTTGTATGTATTTAAATTGTTTCGTACATTATTAATTTAATTCTAATATGGAATAATGTTTTTGTAACTCTGTTTTCATTAGTTTCCAGTTATGATTTAAGTTAAGTCTATTCATCATTTATTAATAATACTGACAAGAATAATTCTCATACACATTAAAAACAAGCATTTGTTTGTTCAATATTTTATACAGTTCTTTTTGTCTTTATGTGGGTATAAACAATGATACACGATCAAATACACATAACTTATTTGCCCTGTATTATATTTATAAAAAAAGACAATAGAAGTCATGTCAACTTTCAAAAGAACTAAAGGGTTATAAGCAACACGAATAGAGCTAATTTTCCTTCTTCCATAAACATTTTTATTTTTTTATTATATAAACTAAGAAAATGGTAGATGTGAGGATCTAATAGAATCAAATCCATATTCAAAGGGGGAACTTTTTTCTTGATCTTCAATATTCTTTTTAGACTTCTTCCCATAACACTTATTTTTCCAGCTGGTCTGATCCTGTCTTGTACCACAGTATAAACTTGCCTACAACTACCTTGTACAAGTTAGGGTTGCCACCCATGGCCCAGCTAAGAGTGTTAAGACCTGCTTTCAGGCAATATTATCAACACATAGGTGAGCAAATAAATATGTAAAATATGACACTATTAACAGTGAAGTAAACAAATATATACAAATATAATAATTTGTAACATAAAACTTCACATATAAGAAATGATGGAAGTTTTCTTATTAACTGAACAGGATCGCGATTCCGTGAAAAAATCTCTCACATCCTTAGCTAACTGTTCCATAATTTCTTATAAGATAAGTGAATTTTATGTTACAAATTATTATATTTGTACATAGGTGAGCATTTAGCATTGTATAAAGCTTAAGCCAAATGCCAAAAATTTAAATATAATCGGTTCATAGCCTTGTTTAGAAACCTTAGATAACTTCTGTGTATGTCTTAGCAATTAAATAATAACGATTTAGTTATTTGGTTGAAAGGCTGAAAAGTCAAATCATAACAAAGAACCAAAATATATGTTTCGATATATCATACAAAAATATTACATCAAATAGTAACGTTCTGTCTAATTTGCAAACATTTACACCATTAGGGGAAGACTAATCCTATTCAGAGAAATATTTTTGACTGGAAGAAATGGATGAATGTATGCATGAGCAAACCAGGCTGTATAGCATTGTTCAAAATCTTCTTAAACTAATATTATGTAAAATAAATAAACTGAAGAATACTTACAAGCAGCCTCTGGTGGAATTGCAACAAAGCCAAATTCTGGAGGCTCTCCAGGTTGTAATACAATATCTTGCTTTTTTGGTGCAGCAACCATTGCTTGACTTTTAGTGATAGTAGAACTTTGTGAGCTGGTAGTCCTTTCACTAAACCTTTTTCTCATTTCTTCTACTCGTTTCAGTCTTCTGTGTTCAGCATCTTGCTCTTCCTTTGTGATGGTTGAAGCAGTGGTTGGCATTGCTGGAGGTTGGGTATCAAATTCCATAGGTGTGGAGACAGGGACGGAAGACTTAGCTGGCACACTGCTAGATCTGGTCATAGAGGGAGGCTTCACTTTACGATAATGTGGTTCATCAGTATCACTGCCACTGGGAGCCCATTTGGGTTTGATACGAATTCCCTCATAATCGCTTTCATAGTCACTCTCACGAAACTCTCCTGGTGTGAACCTTTTAGGCGTAGTAGGAGGAGGTAGTGTAGTTTTCTTGCGTGGTTTTTCTGGTTCTGGCTTGAAAGGGAATGGTTCAGTTTTAGGCTCAAACTGTGTTTGTTTCTTTTCAGTTTCTCCAAACTTTATGACTCTTGTTGTTTGTTGTACACTTACAACTCTGTGACTGTGTTCTGTAGATTCTGCAAATTTCATTATTTTGGATGTTTCTGTTTGTGTAGCATTTGGATAAGACGAAGGAGGTGGGATATAACCTATTTCAGGTGGGGTGCCTGGTTTTAGTTCAGGTTCCTTAACAGCCGGAGTTGCAATAACAAGCTCAATTGGTGAAGGGGCTCTTGGTGTTAATGGAGTTGGCTTATATACTTTATGAGTTTTTTCGGCTGGTTTCAGAATTTCCTCTAGCTTCACTGTGGGTGCAGCTTTTTCAATAGGTTCAAATTTAGGCCTAGGAGGTCCACCAAAGTTGGGAGGTTGATCAAACTCGGTAGGAGGAGTTGGGCTCCTGAGTTCAGCTGAAGCTCTTGACTGGATACGAGTGCCTCCAGGAGTCAGCAATGGTCGCACTGGTTTGTATGTTGGCATCTCTGCATCTGAATCATGTGGGTGCCACTTTGGGGGAATTTTACCTTCGTAGTCACTTTCATAATCACTTTCCCGGAATTCCCCTTTAACAAACTTGGATGGACTTGGAGGTGGAGGGTACAAGGTCCTTTTTGCTACAGGCTTTTGTGGTTCTACTTTAAATGGAAATGGCTCAAGAGCTGGTTGAGCGGAAGTCTCTTTCACTGGAATGGTTTTTACCATGGTGACTTCCTGCAAAAGTGAAAAACCAGATATTAACAAAACACAACATATGATAATCAGTTATACATAACCAAATGACCAAACTGAAATACTAATTCTTGTTAGGAAGCTTCATGTTGGATATGTTAGAAATATTAAACTAAGACCAATGTAATCAATATGGCTTCTCTGTAGTTTTAAAGAGCTAAATAATAAAAAATACAAGATAATAGCGAGAAGCACTGTTATCTTTCTATTAGAATGTTCTTAAATTATTGGGAGTAAAAGTTACGTTGGCTCTATTTAGAATTAAACACATAAATGCAGAATTAGATCTTAATGTATTCCTGGATCGCTATATTTGTAACAGTAGCTGAATTATCTTTCTAGAGAGAGCAAAATAAAGTGAAGAATTAACTACTTTGTGATAGCAAGCTATTTTGCTATTATGTAGAAACTTATTCCTATTTTAGGAAGTACAGCTTATGAAGCTTGATGATTTGTCAATACATAAAAATGTTACCTTTGTTTTTATTTTCTATACAACTTAATGGATAAATATGAATGAGTTTAATGCAATGCACACAAATTAATTAATATAAACATGAATTATCAAACAGAAATGAACAGAAATGTTGAAGCGGAAGATGCTACAACGTATATTTAGTAGTAGTAGTAGTAGTAGTTTTATTCATCCGTTAAGTCAATACAATGACATTGGATACGTCAATACAAATATTTAGAACAATACAAATAATATAAGTATAAAATAAAAATAAGTTGCATCAAGTGTAATTAATAAGATCTAAGCATGAACTCATAAATATATATAGTTGCATGGCTCTGCAACTACACAGCAT
This sequence comes from Mantis religiosa, assembly GCA_030765055.1. Taxonomy (NCBI): domain Eukaryota; kingdom Metazoa; phylum Arthropoda; class Insecta; order Mantodea; family Mantidae; genus Mantis; species Mantis religiosa. The sequence continues at coordinate 171,329,942 of CM060947.1, read as the reverse complement.
TTAAAATGCATCACAAATATATACAATTATATGGCCAGCTACAGTGTATCTAGAAATTCACTTATATCATAATATGAATCAATTAATAAAATTTCTTTCAACGATGGTTTGAAACACCTCATGGATTTTATGTTTTTTCAGATTGGCCGGTAGTTTATTATACAGAGTGACTGCTGAATATCTAACTCCTTTGGAATAAAGTGTAGTTCTATGTGTTATTGTTCTTAAGTCTGTTTTACCTCTGGTAACTCCACATTATGATGATGTATTTGATTATTTGTGGTGAAATTTTCAAGGTTTTGTTTTGTATAACATAGCAAACAGTATATATACAGACTGGGCAGAGTCAAGATTTTCAACTCCTTAAAGAAGTTCCTGCAGGAATCATATTTTTTTCCTGACATTAGGCATCTAACAATCCTTTTTTGTACTTTAAAAACCAAGTGACTGTCTTTACTATCCCCCCAAAACATAATGCCATACCTCATTAGACTTTCTGCATATGCAAAATATAAGGTTCTAATGTCACTTGCATACAACTCATTTTTTATTACTCTTAATGAGAAGTAGAATTTATTTAACTTTATTACTAGATATTTTGTGTGCTTCCCAGTCTAAATGCTGATCTATCCATACTCCCAGAAAATTTGCTTCTGTCTTATAAGAAACACAATATGTACAACACCAGGATATCTATTATTCTCTAAAACCATAACTTCTCTGTTATGTTTATGGACAGTGATACACATTAGTCAACTTTCAGACAGGGTAAATGTTATTGCTTGGTGCAGTAATACAGTCAGCACTAACAGTAACCATTCAGTACAGAAACTCATTCCTTCTTTTCCTGCTTTTCTCTTTCACATTCAAAGATTTTCATTATTGATGTGCAAGAGTATGGCCACAGATAAGCAGTTGGTATTCTAGTCTTATGTTACTGATGATGATGATGATGATGATGATGATGATGATGATGATGAGGAGGAGGAGGAGGAGGAGGAGGAGGAGGAGGAGGAGGAGGAGGAAGAGGAAGAAGCTTTGGTAGTTACACACTATAGAGTAAACAATCTGTCACACAACTGTTTTCAGAGTTTGCGGCCAACTGGCAAAGTTGGCAATATAATGTTTGTCGTGTCAGTTATAAGGGAGAGTCAAAAACTTAAAAGTGTAATGAAAACTGACAGTTTTCCCTGCTCTGTAAATTGGCAAGTATGTATGAAAACCCAAAGGTAGGAGAAAACTGCAGACAAACTAAGATGGTCACAATAGTAGTCAAAATGGCTGTCCCATTTGCAACATAAACCTAGGAAGAATAGCACTCTACCATACGTGAAAGTATGAAACCTGTTGAAATCCATTGGTAAATGGATGATGGTGCATATCTATCATAACAATGTGTTTATGAGTGGAGTAGTAAGTCAGGCACATGTGTTCTGACTGGAGTCTACTGTAGCAGCTAAAGCTATTGTGATGGAAAATAGCCATATGATGTGACATTGGTTTAAATAACTACAATTTTAAATATCAATCACGGCTCAGTATACCACATCATTCATGAGGTGCTTATATTTCATAAAATGTCTGCAAAATGGATGCCATGATGGCTAACTCCACAACTGAAAAAGGGGCGTTTTGACATCTGTGAAGAAATTTTGTGAACATTTTGAAGCAGAAGTAATTTGGCTTCTTTGTGAGAAGAAATCTGGGTACACTATCACCAACCCAAAAATAAAAAGAAAAGCAGACATGCTACCATCTACGCTACCGAGGTGGGCATGTGTTCATCATGTGCCATATATGAATCCTCCATAAATACTCCATTTTACTTGATTTCATTTAAAGCAAGTTAGTATTCTATTTATATCACACAACCTGTATAGCTGTGTTCTTAAACTGTATAAATTCATATGATGTGGTTCTTTTGTGTATTTAACACTATACTGAACTGAAAATAAAAAAGTAAATATATGTACACTTTTACTCAATATACCATACTGCATTGCTTAAACATGTACTACTTATACAAGATTTTACTAAAACATTGTGCAGCAGAAGTGAAGTATATGCTCTGCCTCAACAACATAGAAGATGATCCCATGGCTGCATCAAGAATTGTTTACTCCTCAGTATTAGGAGAAGCAGGCTTGAATTTGACAGCTTTTATACACTGTTCCCAATGCTACATGCATTTGAGAAGGCTTTGCCACTTATTTTACATCTAACCTTATATCTTAATGCTGTTCCAAGTATGTTTCAATATAGTGACTAGCAACATATGTATGCCTGATTCCTTCTAGGCCTACCTATTTGAAGGCAACATGTAAAACCAGTTGCAGTTTAAGTTACTCTGGTGGCATGTTGACAGTTACAAATATACCCTCAGAAAGTATCCTTACAGTTTAAAAATGTAATATACTTGATTAATAACTAGTTAGTTATCAGTTTTACATAAACCAGAATTCCAAGTGATAAGGTTTGATAAAAGTGATATAGCCTACATATCACTGTTAAGTGTCTACACATTTTATATTACATAACTATATTACATATTTATGACTGGTAAGCATGCCAATAGCAGAGTATCTTAGAAAAGTAATAAAATAGGTTGTTTTAACTGCAAGGATTCAGAGGTAATTAATAACACTAGGGAACACAGTTTTTGTACCCAAAACAAAATAGACCAATTCTTATGCAAAATGACACCCTGATTCCAAAAATACCTCTTAAAATGTTGTAGCAAGTTATGTTTTTGATAAATTCTTACTCTTATTCTGTTATAAAAACTTCCAAAAATGGGCTATGATATCAACTCATATTAACTTAATTTAAAATAATAGCCATTTTAGGATTAATTAACATCTTTCTTTATACCTGTAAAGAAAACGCATCTTATTCAAAATAAATACGGAATTTTTCCATTACATAAGATTAATCACTAAATTTAATTTTAGAGTCTACTACAAAAAATCGTATTCAAATGGATGTGTCCAAGTGAAATGAAAATTAAGTTGACATAAAATTACTGATACAGAACTTCATAACTTACCATAGAGACCCCATTACTTTGTTTTCTATAATGGAAACGATTCATATTTTAAGCATTTATCAATTTATGGCTCTCAGCTCCACAGCCAACACTGCTTCATCATGCTTCTCTCGATCTCTTTCACTTCACTGAATAAATAAATATGTTTATCTTGAGTACCTACTCCTCTGGGTGGTCTGTTTTTCATCTGCATTGTTTTGTATTGAAATTTAGATTATTCTTTCAGTTTATATTTAGCTGTGAAGTGTAATGCGGTTAATTCGTGGTGCTAGAGAAAGGTTACAGATATGGACCAGTGCAAGTATAGGAAATGTACTAATGATCCCAATAACTTTAGCTATGTGTTTAGACAATTCACCCCTTTTATCGCAGTGAAAAAAATAACAAGTATTACTAAAATAATGTAGTCATTATACTTTGGTTGTGCCCTAGAAGATCAAGATAAAGATTTTGCCTCCCATGTTTGCTGCATATCGTGCAAAACTAGTCTTAACCAATGGCTTCATGGTAAATATAAATCTTTGCAAACGGAAAAGATTTACATTTTTATATTCTTGAGGGATTAATTTTGGAAGCTGCTGCTTCTATTTTCCACCTCAAAGGTCTGATTACCCTCTGTTGTTGTCATCTGCTGTCTTCTCCCTGATAGTGAAACTATGAACCAACTAAAAATAGTTTTTTCAATGTTTCAGAAGCTTCTGCTTCCATCATCAGCTGTATGTCAGTTGGTGGTGTTTGTATCTTCTTAACTGTGGTCACTGGTAGATAATATTATAAATCTGGTGGAGATATTTGGAGGGAGGATGTCAAAGTTCATAATTCTCTGCTTATGGTTCTGTATGATAATCTTCCAGTAAACCAATACTTAACATTGTATTTATGTATCTGAACTATTAATCACTGCTAAAAAGCTTCAAAAAGTTAGTTTATATTGACTATTGTCTCAACCGCACTGAAACTATTTTTCTACAGATGCTCTAAAGATTAAAATTATAGGCACAAAAAGTAGACTTCTGAGTAATGTGCAAGATCCTTATTAAAAAATAATGGATTACAGCGATGGCTTCTTAATAGGGTAGCATGTTTGTGCTACAAATAAAATGTTGGGTCTTTCTTTAATGCAACAGCACGTTCCATTTGGAGTTCATTTTGACCTTGTCTAGTGCAGTGGACCTCCGCCCACTGTATTGTTTGCAGGTGCCGAGTAGTTCACTCCCAGATGCAAATCACTGGCATACAATGGGGAGATATAGGGCAGGATGAACCTATGGTGTGCTGCGGCAAGTAGAGGGGAAGTGTGGGGCATAAGGCTGCATGTAATTGGTTAACCTAGCAGTCTGAGGATAGTGGATACCAAGCCTTCTCCTTCTGTTTTCATCACAGCAGAGGCATCTATTGCTCTCATGCTAAATATTCGTATCAGTCAACTATTAGCTATCGGTACATAGACACATGGTTTGTGCCGTGTTGTGTTAGCTGTGCTGTGTTTTGAGTATTGCATCAGAGTGATTTATTTAAATACAGGTAAATTGTGTTACAAGGAGAAATACTGAATTCCGTACAGTGTCTTTTAGCACATCCTATTTCAAAAATGAGCTTAAAAGAGAAAACTGATATTAATCGACCTGGAAGATCCATGCCAAATCTAAAAATCACACAGGTAGTTAAAAACAAGATCTTTCAACTGGAACTTTAACAACAATGTATATGAGAAATATAATTGGATGTGTGGTTGTGATAATAAAAATGCCCTGCTTTGCTTTCCTTGTGTTCTGTTTGATTTGATTTGATTTGATTTGATTTATTGATTCATCCATTAAAACATTTTCTTGTTATAGGACACGTCAAATTAAAAACTAAGAACTAAAAACTAAAAACTAAGTACAATATTCATAATTAAGGTAGCTAACTAAATATTTACAAATTTAAAAATTCATCCACACTGTAGAAGCTATTGGCTCTAAGGAAGTTTAATAACAATTTCTTAAATTGATGTTGTGATTCAATCTTTTTTATAGATTCAGGTAGCTTATTGTAAAGATGTAAGCCAGCATATGTGAAACTATTTTCATACATCTTTGTTTTGTGTGACTTCACAAATAAATTATTCTTTGTTCTAGTATTGTGTATATGAATTTCAGAATTTGTTTTGAATAAACTTAGGCTTGCTTTCATATGTACAAGAGTTTCATATATGCATATACTTGGCAGTGGTAAGATACCTAATTTACTGAAGTATGGCTTACAACTAGTTGTGCTTGAGACATCTGCTATGATTCTAATTATTTTCTTTTGGTATCTGAATACTTTTATACTGTCTTTAGAATTTCCCCAAAAAATTATACCATATGCCAACAAACTGTGTATATATGAAAAGTACACTATTCTCTGAACTTTCAAGCTTGACATGCCTGTAATCGCCCTCATTAAGAAACACATTTTACTAAGCTTTTTCGTCAATGCCTCTATGTGAGTTTCCCAATTTAAATTTTCATCTAGTATTAGTCCCAGAAATTTGATAGTTTGTATGTAATGTATTTGGTCTTGTCCCAGCATTAATTTTGGATACAACTGACTTCCACTCATTTTATTATAGAAGCTTAGGGTTACTGTTTTCTCCTTACTCAATATTAACATATTGGCACTAAACCATTTTTGAATATATTTTAGATTATTTTCAATATGTACATCTGCCCCTTCCTTATTCACCCCTTTGATAAAAATATTTGTATCATCTGCAAAGAGTGTAACATTTATATTGGTTCTGTTTTCTACATTATCTGCCAAATCATTAATGTACACTATAAATAAAAGAGGTCCAAGCACCGAACCTTGAGGGACCCCATATTTCATTATAGCGCTACTTGAAATCTGAGTTTTAACTTCACTCATTTCGCTATCAAAACACTCTATTTCCACCGATTGCTCTCTATTCTCCAGATAAGATCTGAACCAATCTAAAGCTAACCCCCTTATGCCATATGAGGATAATTTTTCTAGTAAAAGTTTGTGATCAACCAGGTCAAACGCCTTTGTAAGATCTAAAAAAAATGCCTATCCCTAGTTGTTTACTATCTAGTGTTTCATACACTTGTTCAATGAAATTCATCAGTGCAGAACTTGTTGATTTATTTTTTTGAAAACCATTTTGATTGTCATTAATTACTTTAAATTTTTCCAAAAAGCTTGTTACTCTTTTATACATTATTTGTTCGAAGATCTTTGCAAAAGTTGAAATTATGGAAATTGGCCTGTAATTTCCTACCTCCCCTTTGTTACCTTTTTTAAAGATGGGTTTCACTTTACCTTTTTTTAACCTGTTGGGGAACGTCCCACTTGAAAGTGAAAGATTTATCAAGTACGTCAGTGGTTCAATTAGGAATAAGGAGCAACGCTTTATGACGTAGTGAGAGTAACCGTCTATTCCTACTGATTTCTTATTCTTCAATTTTTTTATAACATCTTTAACTTCCTCAACTGTTACTGGAATTAAAAACATGCTATGTTCATTTTTCTTTACACTTAATCTTTCCTTCTTTCCTAGAGAATGAGTATTTAACAGTTTCTCCGCTACAGTTGAATAAAACTGGTTGAATAATTCCGAAATTTGTTTAGGATCACTTACTTTTTGGCCATTAATTTCTAGATGGTAATTTTCTTTCAATTTGGGTCCATTTTTTGTTTCATGCTTAATTACTTGCCATATGGATTTAGTTTTATTAACTGCTTTTTTTATTGTTTCATCGTTATGTAACTTTTTGACTGCTCTTATAACTTTATTATATATATTTCGATATTTTACATAATAGGCCTTAAAATCCGGTGTAGTCTTGTTTTCCTTCATGAATTTGCTCAAGAATTTTAATCTATCACCAGATTTGCGGATTCCTGTTGTGATCCACTTATTACCTAGCTTGTTTATTGCTACTTTAACTATTGGTATGGCTGTTACAAAGTGAAAATCAAATGTGTCCAAAAATGCATTCATGGCATCGTTTAGATTTCGCTCAGTGTACACGCTTTCCTAAGATTCTTTACTTAATAGAAAATTTAGATAGCTTAGATTGTCATCATTAGCAAGTCTAACCTTTTTGAATATTTTTTTTGCATTCTGTTTTGGGTTATGCTGATCTACTGAGACAACTGATTTTAACATTTGTGCGTAATGATCTGACAGGGCTGTGTCAAAAATCTGAATTTCATATTTCCACTTATTTATATTCAGCACTACTTGGTCAATCGCAGAATAAGACGAATTCGAGACACGGGTTGGTAATTTAACTATGTTTTCCATTCCATACATATTAAAGACATTTTGTAGCTGCTTTTTATTTGCATTTTCTGTTAAATAGTTTATATTCACGTCCCCTACTATAATTACAGATTTTTTTGTCTTTTTAAAGAAGTCTAAAATGATTTCTAAATTTTGAAGGAAAATTTTGGTATTGCTTGTGGGATTTCGGTACACACAAATAAGAATTAGTTTGCTGTTTAATAGTTCACACATGCTGGCTTCAAAGTGTTCCTCCTGGTTTAAGTATTTAAACATAACAATCTCCCTAAATTTAACTGATTCATTTACATATATACATGATCCACAATTTTTCTTGTTTGACCTACAGAAGGAAGATGCTAGCACATAGTTAGGTATATTAAAATACTCAGTTTCATCTTCTCCCAACCAATGTTCCGTTAAACAAATTGCTGTAGAGTTTTTTAAAGCAGATGTTAATAGTACTTCAATATTACACTTTTTGTTCCTTAAGCTTTGGATGTTTTGGTGGAAGATTGATAGGTTGAATTTACTATTGTTACTAATTTTACAGCTAATATTTACACCAGTATTTGTTTTCTCAGGAGGATTGCTATCAAAGCCTACATGCTTTTCACCTTCTTCATATGTTTCTAATTTACCCGACTTTTACATACTACACCTATTACATCTTTTATAGCTTCACTCAGTGTAAACGACCCTTTTCTGTTTAGATGTAGACCATCCTTGCCAAGGCACGAGTAGTCCAGCTTCTTATCTAGGTCCACATAAATAGCTCTTAGAGCATGGCATGCCCATCTAATATTTTCATTAACACTATTTATATACCTATCACCTAAGTCACGCCTTCTCACTATACTGTTCACTACTAGTTTAGCATTTGAAAACTTCTTCTTGGTCGCACGTATAAGATTGTACATGTTACCCAGAATCTCTTCGGCATTCCGCGAGTTTTTTAGATTGTTTGTACCAACATGTAGCACAACCACTTCGGTATCTTCTGGTCTTCCAGTGATGCTGGGATCATTGAGTTTACCACACATTTGCTGCACATTTATTCCACTTAGAGACCTCAACTTAACCCCATCCACATTTACATGTTTAATAATAGAATCCCCAAGCACTAACACTTTGCATTTTTCCGTTTTGGTGGTGGAGATCCATAGACAAAGCATGGCGTGAATGATTTGCAATGCCTTCATGACCACACTTAAAAGCACCTTACTTCAAAACTGCACATGAAAAACAAAGTCAGTTTTGCTATGCTTGGCAATGTAAATGTAGCAAAGCAGATGGACAGTGCAAATTTGAGAACAATTGAAGAACACAACCAGAAAGTGGCTCAAAATAGGTATGTTTCAAACATTACTGTTAACTGCATTAAGTTTGGTGGGGCCTTTGAGTTAGCTCTATGAGGACACGATGAGTCATCTACATCAAGCAATCCTGGTATTATGTGTGTTTGGAGAAATTTAGTAACAGTAAAGTAAAAATTAATTGTATAAACTATTTGCAGCCAGTTTATTGACACTCGTCACTTACTTGGTTTGTCACTTAGTATGGAAAAATAAGGACCGCATAATGAACTTTTAAAATCCACCAGAAGATATTTTGACAAAGAAGTTCATAGTTCCACTGTCAGAGAGTGGAGAGCAGACGAAAACAGATGCTAGTTGGAGAGAGGTTGAAAAAGGAGGCAATATGAATATGTAAGTGACAAGTGTCAATAAACTGACTACAAATAGCTTTTACGATTAATTTTGATGACACTGTTTTTTTTTTTTTTTTTTTTTTTTTTTTTGCTTTGTTAATTTTACGTCCTCCAATGTTAAGTCATATCGGACGATGAATGGAATGGGTGAAATGATGCTCAAATGAGCCCAGGGTCCATAGAGCTTAGAGTTACCTGACATTCGTCTTTCCGGATAAGGGAAAACCCCGGGAAAAACCGTATCCAGGTAACTCACCCTGACCGAGATTAGAACTCGGGACCTCTTGAACATGAAGCAAACTCGCTACCACCACACTACCGAGGTGGGCAATGTCACTGTTACTAAATTCCTCCAATCACATATAAAGAGAAGAAAACTCCTAGAACACACTGAGAGAAAAAAAGACGATATTGATATATACATTGTTATCATTACTGAAATGAAAGAAAGATTCGGGTTTGTTGCCATATGGGAGCAAGCACATAATGTAAAAAAGTTGCTCTTGAGAAATATTCTTTTGTTGAAGAAAAGAAGCTGATCATAGAGCTTTCTACAATTTAAGCACTGAGGAATTTAAAAACATAGCTGAGGTTGTTCCACTAATGGATTTTTTCAGAGACAATAACTTGTGTTTCACTTTTAGCAAATCCGTTAAGCTTCTTAATGTGATCCTGACAGTTCCCATAACGACATGTGAGGCAGAAAGATGTTTCTCTACACTTAAACGAATTAAAAAATTATCTCGTAACACATTCTGTGAAGAGAGACTGCATTGGCCATACTTTCCAATGAAAGGGACTTCATCATGCAGATCAAGAACTTCGAGTTGGTCATTGATTAGTTCATCAGCAGAAAGGAGAGAAGAGCTGAGTTTCTATATAAATAGGTGAGTCTTATATGCTCTAGAGTGTTTATGAAATGTGCATGTAGTGTTATATGCTGTGAATTATTGTTAACTTGTGTGTACAGCAGTCTACAGTGACAGGCTTAAAGAACCGTTTGTTACTTTAAAAAATTAAATTGCATGGATAAATAGGTAGACTCAATATGAAAAATTCAGTGCCATGGCTGGGATTTGAACCACGGATCTACTGGTTTCCATCCAGTTGCTCTCACCCTTTGAGCCAGCATGGCCAATGTGCCGTCCTGACATTAAATTCTGCACTTGACTCATATATTTCCCCGGTAGGCCAATAAGGGCTCTCGCATCCAAGATACACCGTTTGTGGTGACTTACTGTTGTAGGTACTTGGGTCCCAGGCTTCATCAAATGGCTAAATCAAAATCAAAAAGAGTTAATTGATGAAGCCTGGGACTCAAGAACTTAAGATAGTAAGTCGCCACAAATGGTATATCTCGGATGCGAGAGCCCTTAGTGGTCTACTGGGAAAATATATAAGTCAAATGGAGAATTTAATGTCAGGACGGCACGTTGGCCATTGTAGCTCAAAGGGTGAGAGCGACTGGACGGAAACCAGGAGATCCATGGTTTAAATCCCGGCCATGGCATTGAATTTTTCATGATGACTCTATCAAAAAACTTAGCCTATATACAACTAGTGTGGAGAAATGATTAGTTTCCATCAATTAACTAAAATAATTGCATGGATAACTTTGTGAACCACCAATTTTCAGAGCCACCAGCCACCCCTGATGGTTTAAGAAAAATTGGTATGCATAGGACTTCTTATTTACATCATCTACTGAATTTAACTATCAACATTTAAGGTTTATTTGGGAAAAGCAGGGAGAGGGAAGAGTGCTATGTCAAGCATATCAATCAGTGATTTTGTTGTCCTCCTTGAAAGCATTACTGTACACATTTAAAGGGAAGCTTTTAATATTTCTATGTACAAGATCCTTTTGAAAAATAATGGATTAAGAAATTATGAGTGGTATGCATTGGACTTCTTATCTTCCTTATCTATTGAACTTAACTATCAAAAGTTTAGATTTATTTGGAAACAGCTGGCAGATGATTTTGTTATTCTCATTATTGTACACATTTAAAAGGAAACTTTGAGCACTTCTAATAATCTGCTTCCTTAATATGCAAACATAAACAACAAAATAACACTAGTTCCTGTCTGTTATGAGCTAGTATACAGCTTGTATGTTAACTCAAGGTTAAATGCAGTAAATTAATGGTTAGAAAAAAGTACCAGCTGTGATTAGAAAGCTAAATGTGCTTTTTTAGTAGTTCTTCACACTCTAATAGGTCACACAAGTAACAACTATCAAAGGATCAAATGAACAAGTACTTTCAATATTATAAAACAGGATAAATATAACTCATGCAACTTGCTGTCCATTGTGCTTCCTGGAAGGAATAAAATTAATGTACACATAAAATTAAGAAACATCAATGCACGCATTAGTAAACAAACGTGGCAGGCACAATTACTTGACAGTGCAAATTTTGTCACACCTTTTGTTTGGCTGGTGTTGTAGTGGAAGTCACAGTAGTCTTCTTCTCTGCCTTTTGTTCTGAATGTTTATGGTGAAACTTCGGGGATGGGTGAGGTTTGATTGGAGTACTTTTTTGTTGCTGTATCACTGACTGGGAACTGATAACAGTTGTCTGCTCAATATTTGTCCTGGAAATCTCTTCATGTCTATGGTGTGAAAATTTCTGTTGCTGTTGTTGTTGCTGTTGCTGCTGGCGCAAATATATTGGTTCATCAGTGTCAGCCATATAACCACTTTCAGGAACTTCATTCCTTGGTTGCTTCGGTTTTGATTTTGGAGATTCAGGCTTTGTTTTCACTGGTGTTTCATGCTTTTTGGTGTCTTGAGGTTTTTCGTCTTGTTTGACTGCTGGTGAGGCAGAAGGCTGAATGTAAATAGGTGGGGAACCAGGTTTTAGAGAAGGAGGTGAATGTTTCTTTTTTGACTCTTGATGATGATGGTGATGGTGGTGGTGATGCTTTTTCTTTTCAGTTTTAATTTCAGTCTTTGTACTAACTTTTGTTAGCTCAGTCTTAACCTCATGAGTTTCCTTTTTAGTAATTTGTACTTTATCTATGGAAGGTCTTGGAGGACCTTCAAACTGAGGAGGTTTATCAAATTTTGAGGGGGGTAAGGGCTCTGGTTCTGTTGAATGAGGCCTAGTACGATGTTTAGCTGTAGGTGGTAATACCTTTCTGTAACAGAACTTTTCTTCTGTATCACTCTCATATGGACGCCATTTGGGAGGAATATGAATGAGTTCAAGATCACTTTCATAATCACTCTCAGCAAACTCTCCCTTCACAAATTTTGAAGGCTTTGGTGGAGGAGCACATTTGGCAGGTTTTGAAACTTCTGGTCCTGGGGTGAATGGGAAAGCTTCCAAATCAGGAAATCGTTCAAATGGCTTACTTGCTATGACTGGCTTTTTTACTTCTGGTTTTGCTGCCTGAGGTGTCACTTGAGGCTTAGACTCCAACAACTTCTGTTTTGGTGGTAAGGGAGGAGCAACAGCTTTCTCCTTACTTGGTAATGGAGGTGGTGGTACAGATTTTTCTTTCTGTGGAGGTGGTGGAATAGTCCGAACAGCTCCTACTAAATGGCGAGAGGGCTCTTTCTCCAGGTCCTTCTCCAGGTCCTGCTCTATTGATTCAACATATGACTGGCGTCGTTCCACAGGTGGTGGAGGAGCAAATCCAATTTCTGGTGGAGGGCCAGGCTCAATAATAGGATCAAAAACATGCTCTTCTATTGATGATTGTGGTCTAGAAGGAGTTTCTTTCCGTGGTATTGTAGTTTTGGGCAATGCTGGAGGTTTGGGTTCATATTCTTCTTTTGAAACTGGTGGCCATATTTGCTTTGCCTGAGAGGGCTTCAAAGTTCTTTCCTCTATCACTGGAGGAGATGGTGGCTTTTCATCTTCTGGAATTTGAGATTTAAAGGATTCAAAATTACTAAGCACCTCTTCCTTATGCTCAGATATTTTCTGAATATGCTCAGTAGTTGTGACCTCTGATGTATGGATTTTACTTTCAAGTAAAGCTGAAGAATGCATCACTGTAGTTTCAGCAACATAATGCTGTGGTACTGGACTTGGCTTCTGTGGAGGTATTAGAGTTTCCACTTGAGATGAAGCTTCCTGTTTCCTCCAACTTGATTCCTGAACTTGTGTCTCTGTTGTTGTAGCGTATCTTTCCTGCTCAATTGAATGCTTCTCTTCCTTTTGTGGCAGAGTTACTGCTTTGACTGTCCCACTGGATACTTCTGTAATTTTATCTGGAGTCTCCAAAGCTGGTTCTGGAGGAGGCCATATCTTTTCTTTGTTGCTTTTAGCAGCCCAAGGAATAACTGGCTTTTCCTCAGAAGGCTGAGGTGGTGGCCAAGACTTTTTCAGAGCAACATCTGGGTTTTTATGTGCCCAGATTTTATCCATTGCAAGTCCTTCTACTGAAGGCTTTGGTGACATGGCCTTAGTAAATCCTTGTGGGCCTCTTGAGACTGGTCTGGAAATAACAGGTTCTGGCTCTTGAGGTTTTTGAGGTGTCCAAAGCTTCTCCATAGCGACACCTTCAGCTGAAGGCCTAGGAGAAGCAGCTCTTCTGATATCTTTTACCTCATATGATGAGAAAGCTGATATAGATGTGCTTTCTTGAAAATGTGTTTTCATGGGAAGAGGTGGGGCTGGTTGGGGTGTGACAGGTCTTTTTATTGGTTCTGCTGGAAGGGAAACTATTTCTGGTTCAGGTGTTCGACGTGAAGCCCATAACTTTTCCATTGCCAGGCCCTGAGCAGAAGGTTTTGGTGACAATGGTCTTTGAACTTCAAAGTCTCTCTGAATATTTAAATGCTCACTAGTCTTTTGGAAGGAAATGGCAGGTGTAACACTTTCCATTTTTTCTTTATTTTCGTAAGATTTTGAGACCACAGAAAACTCTGCTTTTGGTGCTGGTTGTGGAGCTTGCACAGACTGTTGTGCTGGAGCATGAGATAAATGCCTGTATGTCCACTCTCCAGTACCTGGCAGATGAACTTTTTTTTCTACAGATACTTCTTCAATCACTTCTTTTTTCATAATTTCCTCAACTGGTTTTTGTACTGGTGGTTTCTGAATAGTTGAAGTAGGTTTAGTCTCATCTGGTGTAGGAAAAATTTTTATGGCTCCTGATGGAATCTCAACTGGTGAAAGGACTCTATGAGACTCCTCCAACTGTTTAACTCGAGTTGGCATATCTAGACGCAGTTTTCCTGCAACCTCTGACTTTGGTATAAAACAAATCTCTGGAGGAGGTTCTGGTTGAAGATTAAATTCTTCTATTGATGAGGAAGTTGAAGAAGTATGTTGATGTGTGATATGATGTGTTACATATTTCTCACTTCTTATGATGTTCGACTGTTCTCTATGAATATAAGAAGATGATGACAGATCACTAGTGCGTGTGGGTACATCATCATTTTTCGGTAATATAGATGGCGATTCTCTTGAGGGCTGCTCCGTAAAATGTGTAACAGATTCTAATTGCTGCATAGGTGCTGGAGGACTATCAGTTTTCTTTGATGCAATATACTCTTGAAACTGTGTAATGTTGTCTTTTACTGATTTATTTGTTAAGATTGGATCTGGTTCCTTTAGAGGCTTGTCTTTTATTTCATCATCATCATTCTGCAGCTTTGACATAAAAAATTCATAAGCACTTTGCTTACTTATTGACTGAGTCTGAACACCTTCTTCAGCAACTTCTTCTTCTTCCTCCTCCTCCTCAATTATTTCCTCCTTTACCTCAACCTCCATTGGGATTACTGCCTCTGGTGGTTCTAGATCTTTTATTGCTTCAGGTTTAAGCTTTTCCTCTCTCTCAATCACTACTGGCACCCAAATCTCTTTATGTTCTTCAACATCACTCTTCTCAACAGTTACTGGTATTTTTACTTTTGTCACTTTATCCATCTCATAAATTAGTTCTGGATCATAAAAGGTTAATGGTACATCCATTTCTTTTGCCTTTTTAATTTCAATTTGCTTTACTTGTACCTTTTGCTTCATTTCTTCATAATTTCTTTGTTCCAGC
Source organism: Mantis religiosa (assembly GCA_030765055.1). Classification (NCBI taxonomy): domain Eukaryota; kingdom Metazoa; phylum Arthropoda; class Insecta; order Mantodea; family Mantidae; genus Mantis; species Mantis religiosa. Next base: position 171,314,897 of record CM060947.1, on the reverse strand, counting down.
TGATTTATAATTGGTAAATTAACTTCCTTATGCTTATCTTCCTCTAGTTTTTTCGTTTCAATTATAATAGGAATTGTATACTCTTCAGGCTTTTTGGTTTCCTTGCTTGTTTTAATATCCTTTAATTTATCTTCTTTTGGTTTGGTATCTTCTTGTTGCTCAATACTGACAGGTATCTGAACTTCTCTATGAATGTCTTCTTTAGATGGGGCATCAACAGCTCTCGGGAATGAAGGGGATGGTGTACGTTCAATTTTAATTGACATATGTTTCTCTGTTTTAGTTGTTTCTGTCAGAAGGACAGATTCTGTTGTTGTAGTAGTAAGAGGTGATGTCCTCTGAGGGGAAACAGGAATTGGTGATGTACCAGATTCAGTGGTTAAAGGTTTAATTTTCTCTGGTAGCTGATGCTCCACAATCTTCTCTGTTGTAGTTTGGTGCTGTTGACTGTCAGTCTAATAGTTACATAAGAAAATAAATAATATATCAAAGAATTTATGTAAACAAAAGGACATCAGTTTTATACTAATGGTATATTAAGTTTAAAATGATTGTTATTAACACTCACTCTGCTTCACTTATATTGTGTCTTTCATGGCTGAACTTAATGAGTATTTTTGATGTCCACATATCAAAAAACTTTCCAGGTTTTAGTTAATTGATGGAATTGAATCAATTGTTTACACCAGCCGTATATATGCTAAGGTAATTTGATAGAAAACAGCTAGTGTGAAGAAATGATTAATTTCCATCAATTAATGGCAAGTTGGCCATAGTAGCTCAATGGGTAAGAGCGATTGGACAGAAACCAGGAGATCTGTGGTTTAAATCCCGGTCGTGGCATTGAATTTTTCATGTTAACTCTGTCTAACATTTCCAGGTATTTTTGAAATGATACATATACATAGATGAAATATTCATGATCATTCACATAAACACAATTATAATGCCTTACAACTGCTCCTCCTATAAGAACTCAGTTTACTTACAAAAATGAAAGAAACAACTATCATTTTTAACTTCAACATTTCAAAGGAATACAGAAGTTTGGAATTCATAGAAAAACAATCCACACAAATTGAGGCATGCAGTTTCAACTCAGTCTCGTATAAACATGCTATCATCAACATAGTCTGGTCAGTTTACCTTTTAGCAAGAAGGAATATCTTAGAAAACAAAATCATAAATATAAACAGCACTGAAAAATGAATACAAAAAAGGAATGACAAACAAAACAATAAAAGCCTTTGATATCAGAAGAAAATTAGAAAAAGAGATCACAATATTTTCTTCAGTTATTAGATAAACTAAATGTTTCAAATATATATATGTACACCCCATTATGAAGAACTTCCAAAAGACTTGTAATTTTTATAGCACAATACTGACATCCACGAACAACTGACATCATGAGTTTCTTAAAAAGAATGCACTAGAATAAGATATGCCTAAACAATAAATCAGATATATACTGCATAAAATATAAAGATTGTGAGAAAGTTTATACATAAAAGGTATAAACATTGGTTACCATATAAAAAGAATATTTCAGGCATCTTTGTCATTGAAGTTGAATAAATAAGCTGTGGCAAAACATTTTTGAACCTAAAATCATGAAATAGAAGAAACAATTAAAGCATTGAGAGAGAGAGAGAGAGAGAGAGAGAGAGAGAGAGAGAGAGAGAGAGAGAGAGAGAGAGAGAGAGAGAGAGAGAGAGAGAGAGAGAGAGAGAGAGAGAGAGACAGCATTTAAAATCAATATGCAGCCAGAAATGGATATCTGAAACAAATCTAAAAAAGAATTACAACTGATAAACTTCTATATCTTGCTAAAAGAGGACCAACCTTCAAATTCATTGAAAGTCTTTTACATGGGAGCAGGAAGCCAAGCAGTTACATTTTGAGATGTGAATAAAGGTTTAAGAAATTTGCCCAAACAAGATATAAATAAATGAAGCAGACTTAGTGAAGCACTATAAAGTTTATCGTTTCGCTTTACTGCGAATGTTCCAAAAATTAAATAATTAGTACCAACACTACTTGATCATGATATTCATATCATGTGTATTATTAAATATGTAAACATTATGATTCTGGAAGCAAATGAATGAGCTAATGGCAATGTAGACTACAGTTACATTAATAAAGGCATGCCACTGAGAATCTTATTTTCCCATTGCATATGTTTGTTTAATAAAAATTAGACACAACCTACAGAACTCTTACCTGTATCCTTTCTTCCTTCATATCCTTAAAAACAACACGAGTAACCATTTCTAAGTTTGGCTCTTGTGCATCTTGCTGAGGATCAGGCTCCAAAACAAGAAAATCTGCAATACACTGTGCTTCACCACCAGCATTAACAGCTTTAATTGTGTATTTACCACTGTAGCTTGGATCCGCTGTAACAAAAAGGCCATTAATGTAGCAATAAAAGAAAAAATAAAACAATTTTTTTCCTCTTAATAAAGAGAATTTAACCTGTGCCAAAAATATTTTTTAAATTTCATTTTGCTTGTTAACAATACTTCAACTGCCATATCAACATCACTGGTGTGCCAGAATCTGTCAATGGTTCTCAAATTATCTGCTCTCCTTAGGACACACATCTTAAACATAATATTCTCATGCAAGGGAAACTGAAAGTGGTTTTAGGTGATGGCAAAAGAGACCCCATAAGAAAAATTGAAGAAAGAGAATCTTTTGACAAAACAGGGAAACAAAACCCTGAAAATGTTATTGTAGAATGTAATATTCACAACAGTGTAAAGGTAAACAAAGGTGGATTAAAACAAAAGGACAGTAATATAAAAATATTTCATCAAAATTTTCAATGTTTAAGGAATAAAAAAGCCAATTTGGAAACATTGCTGCATGACCACAGGGATTTAGATGTAATCTGTATCTCTGAGCACTGGTTAAATGAAAACGAAATTGAATTTTTCACAATACCTAATTTTACTTTAATAACTGAATTCTGTAGGAAAACTATAAAGCATGGAGGTACATGTATATATGTGAATTCCAATATAGTGGCTAAACCTTGCACATATTTCCCAGATTTAAATATTGAAGGAAAATTTGAGTCTTGCACAGTAGAATTAACACATTTTAATTTATTAATTACTTGTATATATAGGCCCCCTAACAGTAGCCTTGACCTGCTTATTGACTGCTTGGAAATAATAAATCAAACAGCATTAAACAAAGGAAAGAAACATGTAATCATAGGTGATCTAAATGTAAACTTTCTAGATAGCACACCAAAACCAGAGCTAATGTGCATGCTAAATTCTTTTGGAATGGAGCCAGTAGTATTTGTGCCCACTAGAGTAACACCACATTGTCAAACAGCACTAGACCAAATTATTATAAACAAAAACCTATGGGAATATAGCTTGCAGGTAATTGAAACAGGATTTTCAGACCACTTAGCACAGATTATAAGTATTAAAAGCAAAATCAGATGTAGGTTACCAAACAAAAAGCTCGGCTATAAATACATAAGGATGATCAAAGAAAATAACTTAGATTATTTAAATTACTTACTACAAAAACAGTCATGGGATCTAGTATACCAATACCACTCAGTAGATGATGCATATAATGAGTTTTTTAATACTTTCAATTATTGCTTTCAAATAGCATTACCAAAAACAAGAGTGCCAATTCGGCAACCAAAAAACAGATGGATAACACCTGGTATTATAAATTCAAGTCACAGAATGAAATTTCTTAGTAGAATCATAAAAGCTGGAAATATGTCGGAACAATTCAAAACCTACTATAAAAAATACAAACATATATATACCAAAGTATTGGTTGAAGCAAAAAAACTGCATAATGCAAGGTTTATACATGAATCACAAAATAAATCAAAAGCCATGTGGACCTTAATTAAATGAGAAGTTAAACAAGATAAGAATATCCCCGAGAATATACACCTTAGACACAAGGGAATTAAAATAAGTGACCCAAAACAAGTAGCCAATCTTTTTAATAACTATTACACAAATATAGTTCAAAATAGTTCGAATGATAGCCTGAAGAAAGATTTCCCACAGCCAAATAGATATCCAAAACAATGCAATAGTATGTATTTAACCCCAGTCACAGAAATGGAGCTGGAAAGCATAATCAAGGGTTTGAAATGTAAATCATCTTGTGGTATTGATGAAATTCCTGACAGTGTTATAAAGAACTGCTACCAAAATTTAATAAAACCCCTATGTTACATAATAAACCTCTCACTATCAACGGGTGAATTTCCAGAAAAATTGAAGGTGGCTAAGGTGAAACCTCTCTTTAAGAAGGGGGAAGAATTTGATGTAGGTAACTATAGACCTGTATCACTACTATCCGTTTTTTCAAAATTAATAGAAAAAGTAATGTACGTCAGACTTACATCATTCCTTGATAAACACAGTATAATAACAAACAAACAACATGGATTTCGTAAAGACAAGTCAATAAACACAGCAATAGCAAATTTTGTTAAACGTATATATGAATCTATGGATAAAAAAGAAGAAAATATTGGTATATTTTTAGATTTGTCAAAGGCATTCGACTTAGTAGACCACAAAATTTTATTGGAAAAACTAGCTGTTATTGGTATACGTGGAACAGTGAACAAGTGGTTTAAAGAATATTTAACATCCCGACAACAGATGGTAGAAATCACTTATACACATGTAAATACAAATGAAATGACAACATATTTATCATCTATGGCAGTAATAAAATATGGTGTCCCCCAAGGTTCAATTCTTGGACCTGTTTTATTTCTGATATATATATAGATTAATTAATAGATTATTAATAAATACAGAAAAAACAACAGCAATAGCTTTTCATCATAAACAAAATACACTTGCCAGTCATCCCTTTATAGAGTTCCAGGGCAAATATATCTCATACACAGATAGTACAAAATTTCTAGGGGTATGGGTGGATAATAATTTAAAGTGGTCGGCTCACATTCAAAAACTATCTCAAAAACTGAGTAAAATAACTTATGCCATCACAGTCATTTCAAAAATCATGGACTTGAAATCGGTCATATCTTTATATCATGCATATTTTCAATCTGTTCTTAGCTTTGGAATATTATTTTGGGGTAATTCAATAGGAGCAAAATCTATTTTTAAAATGCAAAAACGGGCAATTAGGATAATACTACATGTTAATAAAAGAACCAGTTGTAGGCCATTATTTAAGGAATTAAATATATTGCCCCTCCCCTGTATTTACATATATGAAACATTATGCTACATAAAAAATAATCTCAGTATGTACACAACAAACTCACAGATACATTCTCATGATACCAGAAGAAAAGATAACCTTCATGTAATCACACATAGCACTAGTTCTTTTGAAAAAAGTTTTGTATATACTGGCCTCCAGCTTTATAATAAATTACCCAATTATCTGAAGCAAATACCTGCACTGCATCGATTTAGAATTTGTCTCAAAAAACTTCTTTCACTCCATTGTTTTTATAGCATAAAAGAATATTATGATTACTTTGACAATTGATTTTGTTAATGTTAATGATGTTAATGTTTTATAGTATAGGTGAATTGTTTGAATATGTTAACTACAAGTGAACTGTTATTATTATTATTATTATTATTATTATCATTATCATTATCATTATCATTATCATTATCATTATCATTATCATTATCATTATCATTATCATTATCATTATCATTATCATTATCATTATCATTATCATTATCATTATCATTATCATTATCATTATCATTATCATTATCATTATCATTATCATTATCATTATCAAAATCATTATCATTATCATTATCATTATCATCATCATCATTAATTATTATTATTATTATTATTATTATTATTATTATTATTATTATTATTATTATTATTATTATTATTATTATTATTATTATTATTATTATTATTATTATTATTATTATTATTATTATTATCATTATCATTATTATTATTATTATTATTATTATTATTATTATTATTATTATTACTATTATTATTATTATTATTATTATTATTACTATTACTATTATTATTATTATTATTATTATTATTATTATTATTATTATTATTATTATTATTATTATTATTATTATTACTATCATCATTATCATTATACTGTACATACAGTTGAATTTTCATTCCAAACTTGTGTTGTATATATGTATATTGTATAATTTTTAGTTCTAAGTACTTGACGTGTCCTATATCATGTAATATGATCAAAAGGATGAATAAAAACTAACTAACTAATACTTTGCAACAGTAAACTTCAATAAAATTAATTAAACATTCTGTAAACTCTGTAAATTCCCTATGTTGGAAGAATGTGGGTTGCAAGCAAATAAAGAAAAACGAAAATAACCAGTACAGCAAAATGAACTCCAATCACGGCAATGCAAGCCTTAACTCGGAACTATCCAATACATCTAACTTTAGAGGAGCAGGCACTAATACAACATGAAAAAACATTGCGGATAAAAACAACAAAATGGGAGAAAAGATTACTCCAACCAATCAAGATGAAAACACAAACAAGTTTCCTACACAAAGTTCCGGAATTAAAAACAGATCTGAATCTTCCTAATTCTAAAGAAAACATTTTAATCAAAGAAAACCCACTGACTTTTGAACCAATTAACATTCAATTAGATTTAGAACAAATAGTTACAAAATCTGAAACTTCCAAACCTGTACTAAAAGCACTAGCATTAGAAACTGTGAACAATAGATACCCACCTGAAGAATAGTTACATATCTACACAGATGGATCTAACTTGGACAACAACTCAGGAGCAGGAATTAAGTGTGCACTGTTCTCATTCTATCAACCAGCAGGATACCACACAATGAATTTTGATGCAGACGTAACGGCTATTCATATTTCACTCCAACACCTTCTATACAGAATAGATAAATTCAAAAATTCTGTCATACTTTCTGATTCTAAAGCAGCATTATGTGCAATAAATTCATATAAGACGAGGTCAATCTAAATTAAAGAATGTCAAAAAAATGATCCAACAACTTCAAAAACTACAGAAAAGAATTATATTACAGTGGATACCTGCACATTGTGGAGTTGCTGGAAATGAATCAGCTGACTTTCTTGCCAAAAAAGATGCAAATTTAATTCATTCCCTTTATATCCATAAAAAGATTAATCAAATACAAATATAAAAACAAACAAAACCAATCAATTTCTCACAAAGCCAAAGATAAAACATGGAACATTTTAATTAAAAATTCAGAAATTATTCCTGAAATCCCACGTAAAGCTGCAGTAGAAAATTTTAGATTACTTATGGAACATGATTATTTGGCCAAACACTTACACAGAATAGGAATTTATACAAGTCCAAATTGTCCTCTATGCAACAAAGAAGAGGAAATGACTGAAGAACATCTTTTAACCTGTGAAGCCCTATCTGCCAGACCCACTACTCAGAAATATTGGAGAGCAAGAGAGCTAATGGCTTCATTGCCAAAGCCTAGCATTTGAAAACAACAAGAAAAAAGAAAAACGAAAAAACGAAAAAGTTGTTACCCAGTTTCGGTTATTGTATCTTTAAAGTCCAGTATGGTATAAAACTACACGAACTTAAAAGACTACAGAAATAGAACTGTTTTGCAAGTAACATTTAGAACATGCCTCCAAGATATGGAGCTGAGTGTTGAATGTTGTAATGTTACTTCATACTAACATCATTCAGCTTGTGTGAAAGAACAATTCACAGTTATATATTAATACTAATAACAATTAACGAGAGAACTCAGAAACAGAAAGTACTTGCAACAAGTCATCTTTGAGCAATGCTAACTATAATATTTCAGATTGGCTTGAAAGTTTAACTGAATAGTTGAATCAGATAAGAAGTCATATGCAAATATGGGTATTTTGCAATTGTAGCTTAAATAGTAAGAACATCTGCATGGAGAGCTAAGGATTCATGGTTTAAAGTAGTAGCCATGGCACTGAATTATTCAAGTCTGATTCAGTTGACCAACTTAGTGCTATTATTCTGCTACTATAAAGGTTAAAATGAGTATATAACTTCAGCCAATGAAAGCAAAGAAACTGTTTCACTCCACATGAAGTTAACATCCTAAATAGGGATTTAAAAAAAGCTGCTGAAGAAATCAACCTGCTGAAACAAGCAAATCAAGAACTTAAAACAAATCTACGACTCATAAACGAAGAAACATCATTTTCTACGGTGCTATAAAAGACCCCAATCAGGAAATGCACAAGCACACAAGGCATCGTTACTTCAAATTGTTTCGAGATTTTCAGCAACCAAGAAAACAAAACAGCTCCAGAAGTAAAAGGTCATGCTGAAACCCAAAGACTTTTTAAATCACGCTACAAGATAATAAACAACCCGCAGATGCTTGCTTTTAGCTATGTAATTATGTAAGTAATAATCAACCCCTTCTAATGATACACCAACATCAAAAGAATACAGAAAGAAGAATAAGTTGCAGATATTATAAGGAGCAAATTGCAACTCTATAACATGAAGCTGGATTAATATTTAATTTTCCATATTATTTGAAAAGCAGTATAATTACCTTTCTCTATTATGAGTGAATAACTGTTCCCTTGTATTTTTGTCCTAAAGGGTCCTCCAGGAACTGCACCAGCTATAGGTTTTCCATCTTTATACCATGTAACAACGGGATCAGGTGTTCCTGTAACTTCAGCACCCATTACTACTCTCTCCCCAATCTTAGCAGTTTGAGCTTGTAAGCGACGACCAAACACAGGAGGAAAAATTGTTTCTGTAAAATAATGAAATCACTTAGAAGTTATTAATTTCATAAGTCTTTAATTTTATAGCTTTTCTGTTAGAGTAGTTTTGCAAACATATTTTGTATATTAAACATTACCTCTAACACCTCTGGTTTTACAGATTTGTTAATAAAATTAATGGATTCTACCTGTTAATGTAACTTTGTTTTATAAATGCTACATTTGATGCAAAATCTGATTTGCAATTTCACTGGTAATATATGAAAAAGTAGCATAGTTCAATAATAAAAATCAGACACATAATCAATTAACATGAGTTACAACAAGTTAACTTGACTTTAAGGAATTTCACACAGAGTGGGACTGGATGGAAGCATTTGACAAAAGTAAAAGCTGAAAATAAGCTCAAGCATTTAATAACAATTGGATTACAAGATCTGGTACTAATTCAAAAATTATTTCTGATAAGGAAAGAAATTTAACTTAGATCTTTCACATTTCCTTGCTAAACTATATGGATAGAACCTTAATCATGCTCCCAATACAATAGAAAAATTGAAGTTTTCACCTCACACTGAAAGCTGCCAAACAAGCACACAAGTCAAAAGAGGTTCAGATTAATTTCAAAGGAGGCATTTATTACCAACAGTTCTTATAGGTTTAAAATATGTTATGAAGATACAAATTGTTCCATTGTACAACTGATTTATGAGCATTGCAATTTATTTTATGTAGAGAGAATGTAGTTTTTGTAAAAATATAGAATTGTGTATGATATCTCAACCTGTTCCACAGAATAAAATCAGGATACTAAAGTATTAAGTAATATATTTCCTTGCAAACATTAGTGTCACTAACAGTAATCACTATCATCATCATCATCGTTGTCATCATCATCGTCATCTATCATCATCATCGTCCTCATCATCATCGTCATCATCATCATCATCATCATCATCATCATCATCATCATCATCATCATCATCATCATCATTACATTTTTATCCTTTAAGAACAATGTACATTGTTATTGGACATGTCAGCATATGAAATATTTACAATGGTATATATATATACATATTTACATAAATACAGCAGTTGTTTCTTGCAGTTTATGAATCTACTTAATATACTTGATATAAATACAGACATGTAAATGTAAATTTGTAGATGTGGAAAAATTAGAACAATTAATATTGTGACTTTGTGGGTTCGCGAAATTAAAAGTCCAATTGCACAAACTCAAAATGTTCTTTATTTCCACCGACTTACAGTTGAACACTTGCGAATTACACAGAATTACATAATGCACACAATTACGATTCACCAGTTCGTCCGTTGCAGTTCCACTGCACGCTCACAGTTACGTACACTCTTCCGAAGCACGTACACAGTCTTCTCGTCCGTTCACTAGCTCGTCAAACACTGACTTTCCTCCAGCCCGACGCGTTGCTTACATAGGACCAGCTGGCCAATCTAGAAGGTTCTGGATTAGATGAAATATTCCGTAAGTTCGAGAACTCAGGGGGCAGCGGAAAGAGATGGCACAGTGATGTTTTTCCAGCCACCCCTCGTTACCACTATAAGACAAATGAGTGGGCGTGTCCGAACGCCTCCGTCTCCTGCTGCTGCTGCCGGCCGTTTCTATAGGGAGTTTCAACGTTCGGGTGACAATATTTACAATTTGTTACAGTTTTTTATAAATTCATCTAGTGTGTAAAAACAACGCAGCAGTAAAAACTTTTTTTTAAGTTTAAATTTAAAAATTTTTGCATGATTGTTTCTGAATGTTAGGGGTAATTTATTATAAATAATTAGTCCAGTGTGTACAAAGCTGTCCTCAAAAAGTTTAGATTTATGTGTCTGCCTGACTAGATTATTTTTATTACGCGTTTTATGTGAATGTACCTGAGATACAATGTTAAGCTGATTTAAGTTAGTTTTTATATAGTTCAAACACATATACACAAGGCAATGGTAGAATCCTTATCTGCTTGAAGTATTGCCCGCAACTGGTTCTAGAATTTATATTTACAATTAAACGAATGGTTATGGTTCTTTTTTGTATGGCAAATATTGCTTTTGCTGATCTTGAATTACCTCAAAATAGTATACTATATAGAAGGAGCGAGTGAAAATGAGAGTACTAAAAGGTTTGCAAAACCTGTTTGTTTACTGCTTCTCTTATTTGTCTTAGTATAAAACATACTTTACTGATCTTTTTCGATAAGATCTCAATATGTGAATTCCATTTTAAGTTATGGTTTAGTGTTATGCCTAACAATTTTGCCTCTGATTGTAAAGATATGTTCTTTTTATCAAAACTGACTACTGGGACCTTGTCTTTACTGTTTTGGAGAATCCGAAAGGACAAAGAAACAATGTAGTGTGTAGTGTAATGTGTGGGTAGTGTTTAATGCTTGCTTTTACTACATGCAGCACTGCAGACAGTGACACTGATGATACCTGAGATGAAGATAGAGCACTGGGGGAACTAACATTAAAGCTCATAGAAATAATAAACTTTGTATGAGCAAATTGGAGAACAAATATAAAAATATGTTAAGCAGATAAGATGTTATAAACATGAACCCCTAAAACATTGTTACTATTTTAAATTTATTGGGAAAAGAATTCATTGGAAATTATTAAAAAAGAATTGTAGTAGAAAGAGAACAAGATTAAAAATAACAATTGAAGGTAAAATGGTAATTGAAGAGGTGGAAGCAAAGGAAAATGAATATTCTTAACGTGTTAATAATATTAATGTGTTGATAATATTAGTTTAAATGTTTAAGAAATGTTGTTTGAATATTAAATTATCTAAAAAATGAGTTAAAGGAAAGATTATGAATATTACCAAATATGGTCACAAAAAGTATGGAGCTAAAGATGATGTAAACTTATGAGATATTATTGAATTGCCATAGCAACGGTCAATTCAGTAATTTCAAATCAGCTAGAGTTAAATTCATTCTACATATAGATATCGTCGAGTAAAGACATGAAGTATTTTTCTACATTGAGACTCCGTCGAGTAAAGAAGCAAATTGTGATTCTGCATAGAATCATTGTCAGGGAATAAAGAAGTAAAATGTTTTTCTGTGCATGGACACCATCAAGTATGGAAGCAAAACAATCTGTGTGGAATCAACGAGGAACAAAACATTATCATTGTAAAAGAAATAGCGACGCTTCTGGAATCATGTATTAATTTTGTGTTATGATGTGTTTATGTTACTTCTGAAGGTATTAAAATTGGAATATTTGAAAAGAAGTTAAACAATTCTTCAATTTATTTAGTAAATTACTTGCATCCCTTCCCATCTGATACTATGCCTGAGGTAAGAGGTTTTCATGTGACGACTGTAGCAACCGTGGATAACAACAAGAGGACATCATGACCCAGAGCATTGGCACCAGCCCCAAGGACAGGATGCTGCAGTGTCCCAACACCAAAGTCCTACAGCAATGTGGTGCAGAATCATGTCATCCCAGTAGAAACTCATTGTAAACACAATGCATTATTCTTTTTAAATTAATTTTTTGTACGTCATAAAAATGAAGTTAAAATAGAGTTATGTGTACAGTACTAGGGAAATAGGCCCTGTAATGTGAATGAATTAAAAAACTAAGTTTTGCTGGTTATTGGATCTTGTCTTACCCTGAAAGATATATAATTATTGCGTGTCATAGGACATAGTTGACAATAGTGCAGAAAAAAGGTTTCATATTGATATAAGAATAATTATTGGTGTCTTAGTCTACAAGTATACTTGCTTTGTTAGGGGTCCTGGGTTCTATTCCTGGTGGGCTCAAGAAATATTTTTTTTCATTAAATGAGGGTTTCTTAGTATGCTCTGAGTCTGGTGTGTGAATACGATATGAGTGTGAATGTAGTATGTGAGAATAGAGTAGACAGATAGGACAGGATAGGATAGAATAGGATAAGGTAGGATAGAATAGAGTTTATTGACGACTGTTATACCACATTGATTATGTAAGTTAAGTACCTACTTAATTATTAAATTTTAGATGAGTCGCATTTTTTAACACATCTGCTTCACTTTCGTACCTATTTTGAGGTACGACCTCTTTGGCACCAAAAAACAATTACAACATTAAAAACCTACTTCACAGTAATAATACTGATAAGATAAAACCAGAGGAAAAGTCAGGCATTTACAAAATTAAGTGTAAAGACTGTGAAAAAATTTACATAGGAAGGACAAAAAGGAACATAGGCACTAGAAAGAAATAACACTTCAGGCACTTAAGATACAAAAATATTGATAAGTCCGCAATAGCAGCTCATTTCTGGTCTGAAAATCATGAAATTGAAGATAGCACAGAATTACTAAAATACGTACAAAAACATAGTGAACTCGTCATATGGGAGAGGATATACATAGAAAAACATAAAAACCAACTAATGAACTTTGAAATCCCGCTAGAAGAGAATCCCACATTTCAGTTCATCACTAAATCAACAGATGGCAGCAACAACCCCAGAATTACCCACACCGCTGGATCTAGCGTCAGTCGCACAAGAGCCGTAGATGCAAGCGAAGTTTTGCGAAACATGTCCTCAAAATAGGTACGAAAGTGAAGCAGATGTGTTAAAAAATGCGACTCATCTAAAATTTAATAATTTTTCGCTTCACTGTGGTGTTCCAATACAGTTGAATCTCGACCTACTTAATTGTTAAATACATAACATTTGTGATTACTTTAAAATAGTACAAAACATTTATATTAAACAATATTGGGAACTTTTACTTACAATTTAGTTGCTATGAATTGGTAAGTTATTTAACATATCATTAAATTGATTTAGTCATCTACTCATCTATGTGAAAATTGTTGCATTCATAGAAATTTTCTGTTGAATAAAATGCTTTCTTTTTTAGCCATTTACACAGAGATGTTTTAAATTTATGAGTAGGTAGTAAGGTAACATGAGCTGAAAATATATTGCACATATGTAATCCTAGATGTTTGTGCTTATTGTGTATTTTTTATAATGTTGGAAAAGGTAAATCTAAGGCTGATTTATTTTGAATTTTGTAACTATATACTGTCTGCAGATGTGCATATTTTTGCAAAATTTCCTTTACAAAAATCACTGAATGATAAGTGTACAATCCAGGTACAGTTGTGAACCTAAGTTTTTGAAAAAAAGTTTTGCAACAATCGTTATATTGCAAATTAATAATGCATCTAATTGTCTTGTTTGCCTTTTGAATATAATTTGTGCTCCTGTGGAATTTGACCATAGAACTATACTGTATATTAGGTTGGAATGAAAGAAGGCAAAATATGAGTAAGCTTTCACCGATGTTATGGTTAAGCTTGAATAACAGGAATATTACATGTGATGTTCATGGTTAACCTGTTTGTCAATATGAGTGTGTACATGAGCACCATTCGTTATTTAACAACTAATTCACCTATTAATATTTTGGGATTGCTTCTGGTGCATAACCCAAAGTATAATTGTCAAGTCATATAATTATGGAACAATTTACCTATAATCAGTATAACCATAAGGCTGAATAAGTACTGAAAAGGTAACAAAAATATAAAGAGAAAGAAATCTCTCTTCATGCTGTAAGTGAGCAACATTAATAACAGTTTCTTTCTCTCTCTCTCTCTCTCTCTCTCTCTCTCTCTCTCTCTCTCTCTCTCTCTCTCTCTCTCTCTCTCTCTCTCTCTCTCTCTCTCTCTCTCTCTCTCTCTCTCTCTCTCTCTCTTTCCACTCAGTAAACTTACTTTTGACAACAACATCTGCTGTGCTGCTTGCTGTGCCAACATTGTTGGCTGCTTTACAGGTATAACGACCAGCATCCTTAATTCCAACATTTTTCAACTCTAGTCGTGTACGGTTTAACTCCCAACTGATTACTATTGAGCCTTCCTTAGGAGATAAATCCTGCCCATTTTTATACCATGAAACTACTGGTTGTGGATAACCTGAAAGGAAATAAACATTTTTTTAGCATTTTCTTCATAAGTATATGTATATTTAACATCAGCATAGCTATAAACTGAAATATTACTGAAGTTTGCACCTGAAATAGTATAATAGTGTCAAATTTTATTAAAAATATTTAATTATTATTCCTGAAAGGGACATATTCGATAAAAATATGACTCTAGAGTAATAAAGAAATTAAAACATACATAGAGTCAACATGAAAAATTCAATGCCACAGACGGGATTTAAACCATGGATCTCCTGGTTGTTTCGTCCAGTCATTCTAACCCATTGAGCTACCATGGCCAACTTGCCGTCATGACATTAAATTCTCCATTCAACTTGTATATTTCCCTGGTAGACCACTAGGGGCTCTCGCATTCAAGATACACCATTTGTGGCGAATTACTATCGTTAAGTACTTGAGTTCTAGGCTTCATCATTTAATTCTTATTATTTTAGTTAAATAAATGTATTATTTCTTCACACTAGCCATATATAGGCTAAGGTTTTTGATAGATAGAGTCAACATGAAAAATTCAATGCCACGGATGGGCATTGAAGTTTTCATGTTGACTCTATCAAAAACCTTAGCCTATATACGGCTAGTGTAAAGAAATGATTAATTTACATCAATTAATTAAATATAATTAAAATTATACTAACAGTCGCCTAAGACACTCTGTACTTCACATAACACAAATTTACTTTCAACAATTTTGCCTCCATTTGAAGGCATTTACAAAAAATTTTCAATACAATAAAAAGAATCAGTAGACAAAAACTGTTGAACGAGATCACCACCTTAACAACTTTTAGGGACAAAATAGACACAAGAAATTCACATATACCCATGGGCAACCAGAAAATCTCAAGAGATTTTCAGTGAATTTAACATCACCCTGGCACCAGTAAACAAATTCAATGTCAGAAACCACGTCATAAAAGCAAAAAATAGACAAAATTCCTATGGTAAAAATGTCTGGTATTTATATAATTAATTGCTCTGACTGCAATAAGATATATATTGGAAAGTCAAAATGTAACATTGAAACCAGATTAAAAGAAGCTTTGGGAACATCAAGCAAAAAGAAACAAGTAAATCCACAGTACCAACACATTTCTGAGATCATAATCACAACACAGAACAAAAACTCCAACCCTAAAATCAGTTCACTTGAATCAAGAATTAAACATCTGAGAAAATTATTATTAAATTTTAGATGAGTCGTATTTCTTACACATCTGCTTCACTTTCGTACCTATTTTGAGGACATGTTTCGCAAATCTTCGTTTGCATCTACGGCTCGTGTGCGACTGATGCTAGATCCAGCAGTGTGGGTAATTCTGGGGTTGTTGCTGCCATCTGTTGATTTTGTGATGAACTGAAATGTGGGATTCTCTTCTAGCGGGATTTCAAAGTTCATTAGTTGGTTTTTATGTTTTTCTATGTATATCCTCTCCCATATGACGAGTTCACTATGTTTTTGTACGTATTTTAGTAATTCTGTGCTATCTTCAATTTCATGATTTTCAGACCAGAAATGAGCTGCTATTGCGGACTTATCAATATTTTTGTATCTTAAGTGCCTGAAGTGTTCTTTCTTTCTAGTGTCTATGTTTCTTTTTGTCCTCCCTATGTAAATTTTTTCACAGTCTTTACACTTAATCTTGTAAATGCCTGACTTTTCCTCTGGTTTTATCTTATCAGTATTATTACTGTGAAGTAGGTTTTTAATGTTGTAATTGTTTTTTGGTGCCAATGTTATATTGTATTTCTTGAATATTTTTTGGAACTTTTTTGTGGCCCAGGGGTGGTAAGTAAATTTAGCAAATCTGATTTCTTGTTTTATTGGTGTGAGAGCTGTGATCTGTTTTAATTTATTTTGAAGTTTGAATAATTTTAGTTTTTTATCTACAAGGTTTTTTCCATATCCATTTTTAATTGCAGTTTTTAAAATTTGATGGTATTCGTTTTGATATTCTTGCTGGCTGAGAGATAGATTTACTAATCTGTGTGTCAGACTGTTGATGGTTGCATGTTTGTGTGGAATTGGGTTGAAACTATTTGCTTTGATGTAATTATCTGTGTGTGTTGCTTTTCTATGAATGCCAAATTCTAGTTTTTCATTGCCTTTTTTGATTTTAAGGTCTAAAAAAGGTAGAGTACAGTCCTCTTCAGTTTCTACTGTGAATTGTATGCTGGGTTCTTGCAGGTTGAGTAGTTTCAAAGCATCATCTATTAGTTTGTAGGGCACTATTGCAAAGATGTCGTCTACGTATCTGTACCATGTTTTAAACATATGAGGGAAGGCTTTAGTAATATGTGTTTCAAAAAAGCTCATGTATAGATTGGCCAAAAATGGTGATAGCGGGCTTCCCATAGCTAGTCCTGAAATTTGTTTATAATATTTTCCACCGAAGACAAAATAATTTTGATGTATACATAATTCAGTCATTGCCAAATATTCTTCTATTGCATTGGCATCCAGGTTTATAGAATTTAGCCATTTTTTCAGTTGAATCAAAAGTTTGTCTAATGGAATGCTAGGGAAGAGGGAGCGGACATCAAAGGATACTAAAGTGTCATGAGGTTTTAGTTTAAGATTTTGAATTTTTTCTACCAGGTCTAAAGAGTTTTTTATACTCAGAGTATGGAATTGTGGAAAGGACTGAAATTTTTTGGTTAGCCATTTTGCCAGAAGGTAAGTAGGAGTGTTTATATTATTTACAATGGGTCTCATGGGTATGTTGGGTTTGTGTATTTTAGGCAAACCATATATTCTTGCAAGGGTAGGGTTGTCATAACGCCTTCAAGTAGAGGCAAAACGTGTTGAAAGAAAATTTATGGCGCGTGCGTGCGTGCGTGCGTGCGTGCGTGTGTGTGTGTGTGTTTAACTCCCACTGTTACTACATATGGCACTACAGACTGACATTGATGACACATGAGATGAAGATGCAGCACTGGTGGAATAAGATGGCATGGGAAACCGGAGAAAACCTACCCTAGCACCATGTTGTCCACCACAAATCTCACTTTGCAGTCACCTGGGATTGAACCTGGGTCACTTTGGTGACAGACATTACTTCACAGTGTTAATTCCAATTTCCCTTTTCAAACTAATATTAAATTATGTTTAAAAATGTTCAACAGTATACAGTAAGTCATATTCTAGTTAGACACACAACTAAGAACACTTCTAAGAACTTAAATGGGTGATTATATATTTTAAGTAGAAGACAACTGTATACCCAAGTAACACTTCTCAATTTTGTGCTACAAAGTATAGAAAGATACTTTGCATTTCAATCGTTCACATTCTTCCAGGAAAGTCAAATATTATGGCATCTCTTATGATGCCAAAATACATCTTCTCATCTTTTCAGAGGAATCTAACAGCAGAATTTTACATCTTGTTTGTAAGGATTTTAATACTTCACAAAAATATTTATATCCATTTAGCTTACCTCAAATATGAAAACATAATTAAGATTGCAATTTCTTTCTTGGAAGTGTTGAAAACAGTGTTGTTATGATAAATTAAATTTTAAAGGGAGTCGATTAATGACACTAAACAACACTTACTTTTAAATTTTTCCGGAACATGTTTCAGAGACCTTGCCTCTATCCTCAGCCGGCCATCGACTGGTTCTCATTGGTGTAGTTGACGATATTTTGTCACTGGTCTCCTCTGGTGGCGGTTCAAGGAACTTGCTGAACAAATCTTTCTGGGGGATGACGAAATTGAATACTTTGTTCCTATTTTTTGAAATGAAGATTTGTTCCCATGTGGTCCTCAACTACACCAATGAGAACCAGTCGATGACCGGCTGAGGATAGAGGCAAAGTCTCTGAAACATGTTCCGGAAAAATTTAAAAGTAAGTGTTGTTTAGTGTCATTAATCAACTCCCTTTAAAATTTAATAATTAAGATTTTCTATATTAGAATAACAAGCTCGAAAAATGAACATAGTGAAATGAATTACACTTAAACATTATGAGCACTACAAAGCATTTAGTTAGAATTGCACCAATGGCATGAACCTCTACATACATGCATGCTAATCTGCCCTGACAAGTCAGTGTAACAATCCCCCATTACCATGCATCTTGAGGTTATTAAGTCCCAGATAATTTATACCATAAAGGGAAGGTTGACACAGAAATTATGGATCCATTGAATATATTAATACAATAAAGTTAAATCCTTTCATGGAAGTGTTGAAAACAGTGTTGTTGTATAAATTAATTGGGAGTCGATTAATAACACAAAACAACACTCACTTTTAAATTTTCCCGGAACTGGTTTCTGAGGCCTTCCCTCTATCTTCAGCCGGACATCGACTTGTTCTCATTGGTGCAGCTGGCAATATTTTGTCATCGGTCTCCTCTGGTGGCGGTTCGAGGAACTTGCTGAACAAATCTTTCTGGGGGATGTCGAAATTGAATACTTTGTTCCTATTTTTTGAAATAAAGATTTGTTCCCATGTGGACAGTTCTTCTTTTCCTGTTGTATGTTTTAGTAATTTTGGTTCTGGATTTATGTTGTGGTTTTTTTCCCAAAAATGCGTGGCAACTGCTGATTTTTCTAATTGTTTGTATTTTATGTTCCTAAAGTGTTCCTTTGCTCTTGTTTCTAAATTTCTTTTGGTTTTTCCAATATAAATTTGACTACAGTCACAGCATTCAATTTGATATATACCAGATTTTTTGTTAGATGGAATGGCATCTGTGATGTTTGAGCAAATTAGGTTTTTTAAGGAGTAATGGTTCACTGGAGCTAGTTGAATGTTTTGTTTTTTGAAGACTTTTTTGAATTTATCAAAGGCCCATGGATGGTAAGTGAATTTTTTGAAGATCATTTTAGTTTCTGTAGCTGAGAGGGTTGTGGTTTCCTTTAGTAGTTTCTTCTTTTTTGCTAAGTTCACTTTTTTGTCTACTAGTGATTTGGGAAAGTCATTTTTCTGTGCTATTTCAATAATTTTGTTGTATTCTATTTTGTATTCTTCTGCTGTGAGAGGGATGTTGACCAGTCTGTGTGCTAAACTATTAAAGAATGCCTGTTTGGGGGATCTTGGATTGTAGCCATTAGCTTTTATGTAGTTGTCTGTCTGTGTTGGTTTTCTGTAAATGCCAAAGTTTATTCTATTCAGAAATAAAAATAGAATAAACTTTGGCATTTAGAGAAAACCAACACAGACAGACAACTACATAAAAGCTAATGGCTACAATCCAAGATCCCACAAACAGGCAATCTTTAATAGTTTAGCACACAGACTGGTCAACATCCCTCTCACTGCAGAAGAATACAAAATAGAATACAACAAAATTATTGAAATAGCACAGAAAAATGACTTTCCCAAATCACTAGTAGACATAAAAGTGAACTTAGCAAAATAGAAGAAACTACTAAAGGAAACCACAATCCTCTCAGCTATAGAAACTAAAATGATCTTCAAAAAATTCACTTACCATCCATGGGCCTTTGATAAATTCAAAAAAGTCTTCAAAAAACAAAACATTCAACTAGCTCCAGTGAACCATTACTCCTTAAAAAACCTAATTTTCTCAAACATCACAGATGCCATTCCATCTAACAAAAAATCTGGTATATATCAAATTGAATGCTGTGACTGTAGTCAAATTTATATTGGAAAAACCAAAAGAAATTTAGAAACAAGAGCAAAGGAACACTTTAGGAACATAAAATACAAACAATTAGAAAAATCAGCAGTTGCCACGCATTTTTGGGGAAAAAACCACAACATAAATCCAGAACCAAAATTACTAAAACATACAACAGGAAAGGAAGAACTGTCCACATGGGAACAAATCTTTATTTCAAAAAATAGGAACAAAGTATTCAATTTCGACATCCCCCAGAAAGATTTGTTCAGCAAGTTCCTCGAACCGCCACCAGAGGAGACCGATGACAAAATATTGCCAGCTACACCAATGAGAACAAGTCGATGTCCGGCTGAAGATAGAGGGAAGGCCTCAGAAACCGGTTCCGGGAAAATTTAAAAGTGAGTGTTGTTTTGTGTTATTAATCGACTCCCAATTAATTTAATTTACAATAAAGTTAAATAATAATATTTGGTGAATTTGTGTTAAATGTTGAGGGGTTGTAGGTTTGGCAATAGATTATGAGTACAGTTTGGCTCGGGGTACGATGACATTAAGTACAGTAATTAGCAACAGCTGGTTTTCAGGGAAATTTGCAGAAGTGGTTCTGATGGTTACACTAGCAAGAGGTGAAAATATCCAACACCACCAGATTAAGTATGGCAGACTAGCTTGTGATTCTTGGAATCTGAGATAGTATTTCTCAGAAGTTTATAGAGGGTCTTTAGGTTGTTAAGAAATAAATTTCAGAAACATAGAAATGAAGTGGTAACATTAGATAAGAAGCTAGTAGTGGGGGTCTTAGAGCCATTATCAAAAGGGGAGGTTATTAGGAAAATTTTGATGTTTATTAGCTCATTTTCTTAATCTTGAACACTTCTGTTCAAGATTAAGGTAGGACAAATCAGAGCTGGATTAGTATCATTCTTGCCTCAAAGATAGAAGTGCATGTTTTCGCTTGGTAGAAGATTCAGATGCTTTAAACTGGGCATTCAGATAGTTTCCATTGGTCCGTAACTTTTCCATTAAAGTAATACTATTTATTAAACATTTCAAAGTTAGATTTTGATAGATCCTTTCTTTGATCAACATGCATACCCTGAGATAGGTTCCTCTGCTAAAGTGCAAAGTAGAAATAACTGCTTTAAACTGCCAAAGCATCGTGAGGCAGGTGCAGACGACTACGGCAGGTAATGATATGGAGTGAAGAAAGTTGAACAGTTAAAAAGCATGGTAAACTGATGGATCAATTGTTCTGGTATTTTATTGTATACACCTTATTAGGACCTAAATCCTAGCTCCACCAGACACATGTCTGTTCTATTATCCCTAAGGGATTGTTATTTCTGTATGCTGTTTGAATTTACTTTCATTACAATTCTTAGTAGTTTTGAAAAGTAGAGATAAATGTTAACACTATTTTAACCTTCAACCAACAAAAAAAAAAAAAAAAAAAAAAAAAAAAAAAAAAAAAAAACATTAACACAAAGCAATAAAAAGAAATATAAAGGAATAAACATTTGAGCTAACCATCTATTATGCCCTCCAGTACAACATCTGCACCCTGATCGACTATCTTTCCATTAAGGGGAGTCATAAATCGAGGTGCTATGGATTTTCTTGTTACTTTAGGCGATGCTATTTGTTGTGGGGATGAACTTTCTTGACTGTCTTTTACTCCATTCACAACTTTCACAAATGTCTGTTCATGTACTACAGGCTGCTCTTGATCCACTTTGTGAAATTCTTCCACCTTTTGTCTCTTAACCTGTAAAGAATAAAACATTGAATACAAGCAAACCATACTTAATATATGCTTAGGATAATGTACTAATGAGAGAGAGAGAGAAGAAGTTGTTTTAAACTTTTCAGGAGAAACAATTATAACAATTGTATAACTGTAACAATTAAAAAGTCATTCAGAACCTTATTGCACTGATAGATGTGTATCATTATACAAATGCTTGAGGGATGCAGAGAGGTGAAAGACATGATAGTAACTGATAATTTTACAGGGGATAAATTTTAGTATATCACTTTATGATAAATCCTGTAATAAGAGGCTTAATTTTTTATACTAATTACATTAGACAAATAGTACTCAACCATATCAAGTTAATTTAATGCAGTTTGAATAATTACTTACATTAAAATTATTATGATTAAAAGATTAAGAAAATTTCTTAATAAAAGACTTACTGAGTCATATTTTCAAAACTTAAAACTTTGCTCATGTCAACTATTAAAAGTAGAAATGCTTACAGTACTATCTCAGCCGCATCATCAGCTGAATTGCCAATAAGCTGTTGATGGGGCTGGCAAAGTCCTGAATATTTTTCTGTATTTAATAGTTGATCTGAGTGAGCCTTAAGTTTTAATACATGATTGAATAAGTCCTCTATAAATTATATACATGTTTTGTCAGTATAAATGCCTCAGATGCCACTTAATCATTCCAATTTTGCTCTTAGATATGTTCTGCTACCATACGAGCATTATAGAATTTTTACAGTTATCTCTGTGCCTTCAGCGGCACAGAGATAACTTAGAAGGCCTAAGTACTAAAATGGGTATTAAACATTAAGTGCCAAAAAAAAAAAAAAAATAAACAAACCTAGGTATAACATGATACAAGTCGAATATCAATTCTTTTTATTTGTTAGTTTTTAAATGGTTTCTGTATTGAAGTACATAACATTTGGGGACAGAAAGATTCTGAGAAGGAGGTTTGTTTTTATGAAAGCTCAACTGTTTATAAATAAATATTTAATAAAATTACATTTAATTAAATGTACATTCAATTTAAATCAAGTTTTAAATTCCCTAATTTCTTGTTCAAAACAAGTTAACTGCCTTTGAATGTAATGTATAAAAAAGTTATGAAATTCAACATCCATAGCTCTCCAAATTCCTTATTCATATTGTCGGCCTACAAGCAGATACAGAAGTAAGATTTTATATGTTCCTTGATATTCTGCTCTGTTTTCTGGTGAACTTTTTATGTCATGTCTTTAAAATATTTTAAGATATATTAAAATAAAATTTTATGTTAATTCAGAAATATTCTATTATATGCTGGTGAACTACATAAAGTCGCATAATTTAATTCCGTCCACTTCTTACAATAAGGTGCATATTTCAAACATATGTGTGTGTACTGTAAACTTAATAATCTTTCTCTGCACATCTGTGTTGTTCATTATAAGATCAGCAGAAAGCAGCTTAGTAGCAAAAGAAAGAGCATATTGTAGAGAAATAAATTACATTTTACACTACATTAAATTAACAAATATTTCAAAAAATTAATAATTCATGCCAGTTTATGCAGTACTTAGTCAATTAATAGATATTTCTAATTTGTAGAAAGAATACTCTACTGTAAAACAAAATTTAGATAAAAGCTTGAAGCTCATAAAGGAAGAGGATTTCTAACCATTCCCTATTCTATCCAATCTGCAGGAATATAATGTATGTGGCATGTGTACGAGTGGGTAAGAGAGAAGAAGAAGAGAGAGAGAGGGGGGGTAGAGAAATTCTATCATCTGCCTCTTTTTAGAACTACAGGCAGTAAGACTAAATAATAATGGAAGATAAGAGGGAAAAGGGTAAAATATAAGCAAGGGAAAGCTAAACAGTTTAAGAACCTGTTTAAAGAAAATACCAGAGGCAAAGTGTCAAATAAAGTGCTGGAACCATCGCTTGTCCAAGAATTTCAGGAGAAAAAGAACAAAATCAAGAAAGTTCATGTGGAACAATATTTTATTTGCTCTGGATTTTTCAGAATTTATTCATGAACATCTGTGGTGCTGCAGACAATTTGGAAGCTGCTTGGATTCAAGTGACCAGTGGTGAAAATAGGAAATTCTTGAAGTTTTAAGTTATTAGCAACAGTGTGTGATTTGCCTACTTTCACTATTTTAGGCTAACATTCCGCAGTGTGGGCCAGCTGTAGGAAAAAATGGAACATATATGTGGAGAGGGGAAGCAGAAACATGTCTGCTTACAGTGTGAGCAGTCTTGCAATGCAAGAAGGGCCTATGTGTGATTGTACAATAGAAAGAGTAATGAAGAGTAGCTTTAATTCTTTGAGTCATTATTCTCTCTTATTTTAATGAAAATTATAATTTGGAGCTTCCTTCACTTTGAAAGTCTTGCCTCGCCACTGTAAAATACCAAGCATGAGTGTGACAGCTACAGCAAATGTATTCAGCTTCTCTTGAACAGAAAATGATGTACTAGTAATGCAACTCTAATTATGTATATGTAATGCAGCTCCTAATTAGTTATGGTATGAAAGGCAAAGTAGTTAAATGATTACTGAAGTACTGGAATAAACGTGAATCAAGGAAATGCTGTTTTAGGATACAAGAGAAATCAAAAAAGGGAAGAAGTTGATTAGTTCAAGTAAATAAAATAATCCAACAAATTAGATTGGTTGAGATATGTAATTAGCAGATAATTAATTGATAAAGTGAAATTAAGAGTCCAGAACTGAAAAAAGAATATATGGAGGGAAATAAAGGTATGCTTAAATATTATAAAATGTTTAAAAAAGAATGATAGGAAAAATAAGTGGATATTTGCAGTAAAAGGGGTAAGGATGTATTTGCAAAAGGCAGTGCAGGAATAATGTGGATTGGTATACTAAAAGTGACAAAGAAATGTATTATAAGAGGAAGTGTGGAAATATAGGCAGAAATCTACATTATAAGAGAAACTCGAGTATGGAGAGACAAAGTATGGACAAAGAGGTCAGAAAACTTACAGGCAGAAATCTAAACATAAAATTCTTTTAGGGTGGAAAGAGTTCAACTTTTAATGAAGCCTATATTTAAAAATAGAAACAGGATCCATTAAACACAGTAACTAGGGTACAGTAACCTAACTCCAATTTGCAGCCAGAGTGTTTACTGGGGTATATTGTAAAATTGATGCAATGTAAATATGCAGAAATAAGACATTCATTCTAGAATATCAATTCACAATATTTTTTTAAATTCAAATTCACTGGTTGAAATAGAAGAAGAAAATCAGAACAGAAGAAGGAAGAACTACACAAATCAGCAAATCTCTTGAACAAATGCCAACAAAATCACTCCCAGAATTAGCACAATATGTAGGGTGCCTGCTTTCTTTATATATAAAGCAACATCATTATTGCAACATCATCATTATTATTATTATTATTATTATTATTATTATTATTATTATTATTATTATTATTATTATTATTATTATTATTATTATTATTATTGTTATTGTTATTGTTATTGTTGTTGTTGTTGTTGTTGTTGTTGTTGTTGTTGTTATTGTTATTGTTATTGTTATTATTATTATTATTATTATTATTATTATTATTATTATTATTATTATTATTATTATTATTATTATTATTATTATTATTATTATTATTATTATTATTATTATTATTATTATTATTATTATTATTATTATTATTATTATTATTATTATTATTATTATTATTATTATTATTATTATTATTATTATTATTATTATTATTATTATTATTATTGTATTTACAGAATAGATAAATTAAAAAAAATGCTGTCATACTTTCAGATTCTAAAGCAGCATTATGTGCAATAAGTTCATATAAAACAAGGTCATTCCCAATTAAAGAATGTCACAAAATGATCCAACAACTTCAAAAACTACAGAAAAGAATTATATTACAGTGGATACCTGCACATTGTGGAATTGCTGGAAATGAATCAGCTGATTTTCTTGCCAAAAAAGGTGCAAATTTAATTCAGAACAAAAGTAAAAACTTACCCTTTACACCCATAAAAATATTAATCAAAAGCAAATATAAAAATAAACAAAACCAATCAATATCTAACAAAGCCAAAGATAAAAAGTGGAACATTTTAATTACAAATCCAAAAATTATTCCAGAAATGCTAAGTAAAGCTGCAGTAGCAAATTTTAGATTACTTATGGAACATGATTATTTGGCCAAACACTTACACAGACAAGTCCAAATTGTCCTCTGTGCAACAAAGAAGAGGAAATGACTGAAGAAATCTTTTAACCTATGAAGCCTTACCTGCCGGACCCACTACACAGAAATATTGGAGAGCAAGAGAGCTAATGGCTTCATTGCCAAAGCCTAACATTTGAAAACAACAACATTCATTATTGCAACCAAAATTCTAAAATCTTACAAATTCTCCTTATTTGGGTCCATGTGAACCATAAGTAGTGGTAAGTTATTATAAATGTTTTTTTTAATTAGTTAATGAAGATTTAAATGAACCACAATTGCTTTTCGTTTGAGTCTTGGCCATACATATGCTTTTTTCAACTTATTCTTTCTCACTTAATTGAGAAATAAATAAACCTTATTCAGAAAACGTATAAAGAAGGATAACATATGATATCTAAATACATCAAATCTTCATATAGTTTTACTGCCTTATCATAGCTCAATACCATAGCAATATATTAACAATGGAATTAAAACTAATTTGGGAAGTTCAACATTCGTCTCTTGAAGAAAGTTTTCTCACTGAAATTAGTTTATGCATCACTCTTGGTATGCCATGGATAAGTTTTTCATTGGTAAATAGTGGAAAGCCATTCAAAGATTCTTGCAGTAAGTATATCCTAGCATTTTTGTTTTGTTTTTCTTTTTGCATAAAGGGCATGGCTCTCTTACTTGTTAATCCACTTTGTGGATAAGAAATTGCACAGGTTTGTGATCTGGAGTCATAGTTTGCCACAAAGTCGGGAGGTATTCCTTTTCATCAGGTGACCATTTAAGGAGAGCACTCATTCCAATTATGAAAAAAGCAATGTACCTATTTCACCACTGGACTGCGCATTAAGACTGTTTCATTAGGACTGGAGAGCTATGAGTTGATATTTAGGCTGAAAAAATGAATGCTTAAGAAGATATCAACACTTTCAAAGGTAGTTGGCATACACAAAATCAAAATACTATCTATGAGTGAGTATACAGGTACATTACCTCTTTAGGAGGTTTGTCATCAACCTGCTCCATTGATTCTTCCGTTTGGGATCTGTAACTATGTATTTCGACATGTGGCTCTATACTTTCTGTAGTTATAGAAGAAGTAGTTTTACTAGACTGAACAATCATAGAGCGCTTCATTGTGACTAATGATTCCTGATGCTCTGAAACTTTATTGTTTTCAAGTGGTACAATTATGTTTGTAGTAGGTTTCTCTGCAACAAAATAAATTTGTGATGTATTAATATACACAAAATCAACACCTCTTTATGGAGTTCTATAAATACAACTCTGTTAACATAAAATGAGGCAAATATTAAAATATGATATAAATAAATAGACACTGAGGAATGCTCTTCAACTAAGTTTGTAAATATCTCTGTTGCAATAAAAAAGAACTTGTTCAATATTTTAATTTGAGGATTTCATAAATTACAAACCAAATGGTACACACCTACATAGCTAACATTTTAGATGTGTTTATTTTGTAGCAGAAATATCATACTGGTGGCATTCTTCCAGGTATAGACTATGGAGTAGTGAAGTAACATACTTGATTTGCAGGGAATTAGATGAGAAATATTGCACAAGTGCACTACTGCACTGTCAGTTTTTGATGTTCACTTGTGCATTTGCCAAAAAGGTTTTTTCTTAGCACTATGTAGGATGGAGTAAGATTGCATTCTCTTTAAGAGTGTTTAGCAGTTGTTCCCAAAATGGGTGAAAAGCCATCACTTAGGACCATAAAAGATTTACAGGATACTAAGACAACTCATTGAACAGAAAATAGATTTGATCAAGTGGGAACCTTTAACAACTTGATATGTATATTTCTGACACTGTCTGTAAATAAATCACTTTAAATAACAAGAAATACATACTATTCTAATTACATATACATTTATCTATAGAATATGCAGGATGTTAAATACACTTTCTTCAGGCTTTTTTAAAAATATTTTCTTGTTTGAAATAATACATGCAGGTAACTTATCGAACAGATATACACCAAAATTAAGTATCTCTGAACTAGCTTGGTATTAAAGACTTCAATCTTTATTCTCAGTATTATAAGAATGAATTTCACTTTGCCTGCTACGCTTCCTGATAGTTATATAAACTTATGTCAGCGAATTAATAAAATTATTTATATGCTTTTATAAACTTTTCCTTCAGAATTAAAGCAGAAGCTTTACACTAATGGTTTGTTAACTTATGTACAGCAATGGTTTGTTCTTCCATTTGAAAACAAATGTAGTATTTCCATTATGCTTAATTTAAATTCCTGTTAAAATTTAGCATTAAAATTGAATCAAGCGCTTGTACAACAATGAGAAATTTTATGCAATATGAATAAACGATAGTTGCATTCCTCTCCCTAATCGATAGCATTCATCTGTCAGAATATCAGTTTGTTTGATCAGCTCATATACTTTGGTCTCTGCATTCTGGAAAATGATTTTCTTGATACAAGAAAGAATTCAAATAGTGGAAACATGTGAAAACAAGTTCAATTAAAGAAATATGCAGAAGTTTTGTGAATAAGTTTCCAGATACAGAATTACTGGCAAAGAGTATAACACAGAAATTGGTAAAAAATGTCATATCGAGATTCAACTGTATTGGAACACCACAGTGAAGCGAAAAATTATTAAATTTTAGATGAGTCGCATATTATTATAATATTACAAACAAATTTCAGGACTAGCTATGGGAAGCCCGCTATCACCATTTTTGGCCAATCTATACATGAGCTTTTTCGAAACACATATTACTAAAGCCTTCCCTCATATGTTTAAAACATGGTACAGATACGTAGACGACATCTTTGCAATAGTGCCCTACAAACTAATAGATGATGCTTTGAAACTACTCAACCTGCAAGAACCCAGCATACAATTCACAGTAGAAACTGAAGAGGACTGTACTCTACCTTTTTTAGACCTTAAAATCAAAAAAGGCAATGAAAAACTAGAATTTGGCATTCATAGAAAAGCAACACACACAGATAATTACATCAAAGCAAATAGTTTCAACCCAATTCCACACAAACATGCAACCATCAACAGTCTGACACACAGATTAGTAAATCTACCTCTCAGCCAGCAAGAATATCAAAACGAATACCATCAAATCTTAAAAACTGCAATTAAAAATGGATATGGAAAAAACCTTGTAGATAAAAAACTAAAATTATTCAAACTTCAAAAGAAATTAAAACAGATCACAGCTCTCACACCAATAAAACAAGAAACTAGATTTGCTAAATTTACTCACCACCCCTGGGCCACAAAAAAGTTCCAAAAAATATTCAAGAAATACAATATAACATTGGCACCAAAAAACAATTACAACATTAAAAACCTACTTCACAGTAATAATACTGATAAGATAAAACCAGAGGAAAAGTTAGGCATTTACAAAATTAAGTGTAAAGACTGTGAAAAAGTTTACATAGGAAGGACAAAAAGGAACATAGGCACTAGAAAGAAAGAACACTTCAGGCACTTAAGATACAAAAATATTGATAAGTCCGCAATAGCAGCTCATTTCTGGTCTGAAAATCATGAAATTGAAGATAGCACAGAATTACTAAAATACGTACAAAAACATAGTGAACTCGTCATATGGGAGAGGATATACATAGAAAAACATAAAAATCAACTAATGAACTTTGAAATCCCGCTAGAAGAGAATCCCACATTTCAGTTCATCACTAAATCAACAGATGGCAGCAAGAACCCCAGAATTACCCACACCGCTGGATCTAGCGTCAGTCGCACAAGAGCCGTAGATGCAAGCGAAGATTTGCGAAACATGTCCTCAAAATAGGTACGAAAGTGAAGCAGATGTGTTAAAAAATGCGACTCATCTAAAATTTAATAAAAAATGGCATGTTACAGCATCTGTGCAGCACATAAAATGATGAAGAATTCCTTCAGTTTGTGCATAAGAAGTTATTGATCAGATGTGCCAAAAGATTACTCAAAACCCAAAGAAGACTGGGTGTAAATTGGTGCAACATGCACATATAAATATAAGGAGTTAACTGTGGATATTGAAAGGTCTTGATTTTAAGCCATGTCATGGATGGCAATTTTAAAAAGATGGCATCAGGAATTCAGTTATTGCACATGGCTTCTCAGTAACATCAAAGTGGGTCTGTTACACCCATTCCAGTGCATCATGAGTGATGAAGCAGGGTTTCATCTTTCCACTCATGTGAAAGTTGCAGGGGGCCTCTTTCAGCATCATCAATAAATGGTGAATCCATTTCAGCAATTCGTCATTAATTTCAGTACTTACTCTATAACATAAAGTACGTGCAAGATAAGTTGGACCATTTTTATCTGTGCAACCCTTTATACTTTGATAAGGTGCACTAGGGTGATTTGGTAGTTTTGTTTGTACCTCTCTTGCTGATGACACACGGTTTGATTCCCAGTTATGGGTTGAAAGTTTTGTCTGTCCTATCCAAGTGCTCCTCACTGACCTCATGTGGAGTAACCCCAAGACCCAATATGGTTCAGAGTTCACAAAAAAAGAGGTTCTTTCATTCTATCACCATCCTCATCATTGCCCTAACATTGGAAGTAAAGGTCTCTGCCCTCTAGGTACCCTATCTGGGTCCTGCCATCACTTCCTGGAATGAGGTTACTCTTAAAGGTTATATTTAGACCACATATAAGAAGCATTATAGATGGTGATGACACATATTTTATATATTTCAATATACTTTCTTATTACATAGAAAATGAAGCTAGTTACAGTGAAGCAATAAATATTACACAAATATAAATATTTGCTACTAGAAAATTTCCATTAGAAAGAAGAAATAAGTATTAACATCAATTTCTTAAGATAAGTGGAGCCTTAGTAGCAAATATTTATATTTGTGTAATATTTTATTATTTTGGACTAACATACATTTAGTAATAATTATACTGTAGGTAACCAATTTACTCAACATTTTTCTAAAAAGGTAAGCACATTTGAAAAAAAGCAGTGTAACCAACTTGTGGGTGGAGGTGCGAAAATTTTAGAGCTAGTAATGGAAGGTGCTGTATAGAAAAGTTAAGAATCCACATGCAATAAGGAATCAGAGGAACAAAGCTTTTAGTTTATGATGGAAATTAATAATTCCTTCACACTAGCCGTGTATAGGATAAGGTTTTGGATATATATAGTCAACCTGAAAAAAACCAGAAGATCCATGGTTCAAATCCCGGCCGTGGCATTGCATTTTTCAGGTTGACTCTATCAATCCAAAAGCTTTTAGCATCCATTTTATTGTATGTTTCACCATTTTGAAATTATTAATACTCTTTTAATTAGGTTGAATGACACTGAGCCATAAGTCCAAGAAGTTTGGCATGTGATTTTCAGTAAGTTCATCATCCAGTTATCTGCACATATTGCCCAGGATGTTTACATACAGTACACCAAAGTTGCATAACTTTGTGACATCAAGTTCTCTATAAAGAAGATTAACAGCAAATTTTAAGAGAAGAAATTCATTACAACCAACCTGGAGTAAAACAACATTAGTCACCTAGCTGCTGTGCATTTTGATAATATAAGCATAAATGGTTCAATATTTAGTATTTATGTCTGATCATAATGAGCTTCATACTGCAAAACCATGTGGTTTTGTTGCTCATTCAAATTCTTTCACTTCCACATGGAAACCCGCACCATTAAGTTGAAGATTGTGCATCTACATCTTGTTTAAGTACAGTGGCAAGCTTTGAATACTAGAATTTGAAGAACAAATGACCTGCTACTTTATTCCTTGGTTTTCTTATATTAAATATAAATGCTCCCTGCTGATACTTTATAATCTGGAAATAAATAGTAATACAAGGAAGCACACTGCATTTGTTAATAAGATGTAATATCATAGTAACAACATATATTTTGCAGGTGCGTAAATGTCCTTTCTCATCAGTTTACTTGACATATCCACAAACATACTATTAATAATACAAAAATATTCATGAGATTTGTACCTAATTGAAAATAACCATAAAAATTTAGTACTACTCAAACACTTCATCTAGCTGTTGTGTGTTTGGAGGAATTTAGTAACAGTGACGTCAAAATTAATATAAAATTATTTGTGGTTGGTTTATTGACACTCGTCACTTACTTTTTCATATATTTATGAGAGACTAGTTTCAAAGGCCCTGGCCTCCATTTTCAATCTCTTCCCAAGTTGGGAAACTAGTCTCTCATAAATATATGAAAAAGTAAGTGACGAGTGTCAATAAACCAACCACAAATAATTTTATACTTCATCTAGCTTTCAGATGGTATTGTAGAAGACAAGAAACTTTTCATAACTTTTACACAATCATACTTTAAATTATATAATAGAAGGCCTGAATTTTAATTTCCACAATGGTATTTTCCAGGTTAGCCAACAATTGAAGTAAAGTCTAAACACGTGGCTCCTTAAAATAAGACCTGAAGACAAATATCTTGAACATGGCTCTTTCTTTTTATTATTTACATGGGTTTATTTCAGAGATTTATGATTTAAAATTGCTGCTTGAGTTGGTTAAACACAAAAGTAAACAGATATAATAATGCAAGAGAACAGCAACAAAGTGAATGACACAGTAAAATGTACAAATATTAATAACGGGGTATGGACACTGATGCTCAGTTATTACTTTGACAAAGCAAGACCTTGATTTGGACCATTTCTAGCACTAGATAAGTGGCAGATTAAATATGCTACACTATTAAGTAATGTTCACTATCGTTAAATAAAAATAAACAGACAGGTAACAAATAAATTTATCAAAGAGAAAACTACTACTGAAAATTTCCAATCATCCCTAATACAATTTTATAGAAAAGTGACAAAAATGCAATTGTACTATGCATTGCAATTCATTATAGCCTTCTATTATAGCATAAAAGTTATAGTTATAATCTAATCCAACATCAAGGTTGCAATCTCCTTTATTAATATGAACTCTCAAAAATAATTATGCTAGAATATCTCATTTTAGCTCTTAGGAAATAAAGTGAATACTGATATATAGAGAGGATTAGGAGGAGATCAAAAACAACTTCTATAGTAAATTATTATATATCAAACAAATTAAATCAAATTGTTCTTACTGGTCTAGCCATGCAGATAAATAACAATTCATACAAAATTCAGTAGGATTCTGAATATTTAATTTAACACTGCTGCCAAATTTGACATTAATTTCAAAGACTAAAAATCATGAAAGGAGAAATATAACTATGACAAACAGCATACACATTTTGTTTTACAGTGAAAATCTAAAAGTAGTAATGATAGCGCAGCATGATATATGTGAAAGCACAACTACCCAGATAATTTTTAAAATTAAAGGTATAAAAACATCAACAAAAGGAACGTATATTTGTACATTTATTAAATACAACCATAATATTAATTTTTTTAACCATACCTTAGGTGCATATAAGTAGATACAAATGTAACTCACCACATTTAATTTGTAATTAATAAAGCACTATATTAACTGATATTAAACATTTTATTTATTATTTTGTTCAATAAAGTGTAATTTGTTTCAGCCTTCTGCAAAAACACTCAGCAGCACAGCTCTTTATCTACCAGCTCAGGCTTCCAGAATCATGTTAAATCTGATCTTCCTACCAAGAGACTCTTTGCTGCTTGAGTTGCTGTATGCAATACTAGTAAAAGTATATTTAGAAGCTGTGGCACCATTCTAACAGAAGTGCGCGTAGGCGTTAGTTGGCAGACTATTACTGTTGGATACCTCATCTTTTACACACAGCTGTCACAACAGTATCTGGCAGAACAGTAACTATTGCACTGATCTATAAAGTGCACTGGAAAGCATATCTGATTACAGAAGTTTGGATACCAGTCAAGTCAGACAAACCTATTGTGTGCATCAGTTTTAAAAGAGGTTGATCAGTATTTTATTCTCAACTTCTTTGCAGAGCTCTATATTACTTAGTAGTAGTTTCAGTATCTTGTAATTGCTGAATAAAACACATATTTTGTGTTTAACACAATAATTTCAGTGACAATTTTGAAATCCTCTAGTTATAGAAGAGATTTTATTTGCCAGATTTGTTAAATCTCTTCTTTAGGAATATCTGAAATGTCTGCAGGCAAAGCTGGAGTAAATTTGAGAGATTTTGCATTAGATGTAAATCAATCTTAGATAAGATACTAAGAATTTAATATATACATGTTACAAAAATTATCTGTGAAAGACCACTACTAGAAGGAATAATCTATTGTCTTCTCCCAGAATAAATAGTTACTGGGCAACCATATGCCCATTATAAAACAGTACAAACCACGTGAGATAAGTATATAAATGGAAATAGTAGATAGGCAAATATAAGATATAATTTTTTACAATTTACTGCAAAATGTTAAAATAAAACTCATAATTTATGTGAATTATTCACATATAGTACAGAAGTTTCAGGAGCAATGCAGAGTATTTATTATAAAAAGAGGAATGTTACTATTATGAATAAAATAAAAATGAATCACGGGAAATGAACAAGCTGATTATCTTGCAAAAAAGGGAACTGAAATTCTTAATTGTTGGACAACACCAGTATCATTCCATTCAGCGAAACTTCACATTAAGACATCATTCAAGGCAGAAAGGTTAAAATATATTACCGACATAACAAAAGATAAAAACTGGAAGAAATTAGTCACCGACAGAACACTAATACCAGATCTACCTCGATATGAAACAGTTGCTGCATTTCGAAATATTACACAACATAATTGTCTAGCAGAACATCTCCATCGCATGGGACTCATGCCGACTCCAAATTGTATGCTGTGCACTGGGAACTCCATTATGAACTGGGAACATCTTAGAAAATGCCCTGCACTTCAGACACATTGGACAAAATCAGACGGAACATTATATTGGGAAGCCAGAAGACAAATGGAATTTTTCCAACATGTCTACAGCATTTGTTTAAATAAATAAATAAAATGAATCACCCAAAAAGCTTTAAATCTTAAAGCAAAACAGTGAAGGTATTAACTCTTATAGGCAGTGGTTTAGCTGGACCGGAACGGGCTGGAATGCTGTTCTGGAAAATATTTTCCCGCTTTAGAATGACATAACATTTTCCATTTGGAAATTGCTGAATTAATAAGGTGAGTTCCTGTAAATATTTTGTTCCAACTAAATCACTGATTATATAGGTGAACTTATTTACACACAGCATTTAAAATGAAAACCTTTTTTCAGCGCCAAATGGTCAACACTGATGATGAGACTTTGGTTCCTGAAACATGATTTAGCTTCCACACATATGTGAAGCATGTATGAATAACTTGGAAGTTTTAAGACTTAACTGCATATCCAAGAAACAAAATCATGTATCTAAAATCTAGAATAAAAATAAGGTGCTACTGCAAATTGGAGCTACTTGGGCCTAATGCCAGAGAACATTAACTTTGTTTTATAAAACATTCAAAATACAGCACATTCTGGCTCTTAATATGGATTTGGGAAATTTGGGTGCTTTAGAACCTTTGTACTAGGTTATAGTGGCAAAATTTAGACTTTTATAAACTTTAGTTTTAGTTTAGTGTTAGTTTATTTCAATCATAAAATATACACAGTTGGTGTTATTGAAGATCACGTCAGAAGCAATTATAATGGATAAGATACAAATAATTACAATGATACAATTAGTGGTACTAGACACATCAATATTAATAAATGGTAATTAATAATTATGATAAAATAATAATAAGAAGAAGAATTTAAAATGATGCACACATAACCAGGTGTAAATTATAAAGAAATATTACTGAATACAAATA
Organism: Mantis religiosa; assembly: GCA_030765055.1. Classification (NCBI taxonomy): domain Eukaryota; kingdom Metazoa; phylum Arthropoda; class Insecta; order Mantodea; family Mantidae; genus Mantis; species Mantis religiosa. Next base: position 171,278,670 of record CM060947.1, on the reverse strand, counting down.
ATTGTTGTGCATCACTGATAACAAAACAACCAGTTAACAAAGAAGAAAGCTACAAAAGTAGGATACTTCTAAATTTATGCAAGTTATAACCATTTCAGAACAAAAATGACACTTTAAATGTGTAGCATAACTACATCTTCGTCAATGTGCTTAAGACTAATTAGTACTGTTGTTTAAAAATTCCTGTGAATTGTAAAAGCAGTGTGTTAGTAGATATTTCTTGAGTCCTTTCTTAAACAGTTTTATATCAGTTAATCCCTTTAGATCTGTTGGTAGTACATAAAAATATTGAGAACCTGCATTAATTATATTTTTATTACCAAAGGTACCCCTGTATGAACTCAGAAAAAAGTCATTTTGTCTGCGAGTAAAATAAGTATGTAATCTTTGTTTAGTTGAGGGGATTCACTTGACGTTTTAACATACAAAATAGTGAAGAATACATACATACAAAATAAAGGAAGTTGCTTAAAGTATGGCCTGTAAGATTGCAATCTGCTAACTTTGGCCATAGCTCTTACAGCTCATTTTTGGAGTAAGAAGATCTGCATGAAAGAAGTTTTAGCCAAAGTTCCCCATATCATCGCTCCGTATTCTAAATGGGAATGAAACAATGCAAAGTATACTGAACGAACCATTTGAAATGGTAACATTTGGTAAGCTTTGTTTGGAAACACTATAAAATTGTAGCTACATTCTTCAAAAATTTAAACAAAATCATAGTGTAAAAAAAGGTCACAAAAAGTTTAAAATACTGGCATTTCAACAAATGTAATTAAAAGTAATTTGAAAGCCATATTACTCTTTGCTATTCTGTTACAAGTCAAAGCTGTAGGCAGTGAATGGAAAATTGGGTCAAAACAGCCTGATTTATGATATCCTATATAGTATGAATATATATATATATATATATATATCACTTGTATATGATCACTATACAAGATGGATTACCATTATGGATTTACTAAACAATAAACGACTCGCCCACACGTATATCGCATACAGCAAAAACTTGCTTGGACCAAATTATTATTGATAGAGACCTTTTTTCCTTTTGAAAGAAAATGTAAATCTTGGCATATCTGATCATAATGCTATTTTGCTACATCTAAAGATTAATAATAAAACACAAAACACATTTACCTAGGTTTGATAAAATTAAATATACAAGAAGTTTCACAAATGAAAATATAGGTTACTTCAATTTTTTACTCCAAAAAGAAAATTGGGACACAGTGTTCACTGCAACTAATACATCATATAAAACAGATGAGTTTTTGAAGACCCATTATTTTGACATTGCATTTCCCATTAAGAAAATAAACACCTTCCATAATACTCAAAAAATAGATTCATGCAAATGGATAACTAAAGGAATTATAATCTCCAGCAGAAGAAAAAAGTTGTTGCAAGAAATAAGTAGGAATACAAACAGTGAACACTTTAAAACACATCATAAACAATATACTTGTGTCTTAAGGAAGGTTATAAATGAAGCCAAAAGGATGTATAACTCCAAGTGCATCAAGGAGTCAAATAACAAATGAAGGGCACTCTGGGAGGTGGTTAAAAAAGAAACTGGTAAATTAAATAGTGATATAGAGACTGAAATGAATATTTGCTATGAAAATAAAAATATTGCAAATCCTGAAGAGTTGGCAAAAATGTTTAACAACTACTTTACTGATTCTGTTAAAAATATACAGGTATTTCACTCACTTGATGAACAAAACATTCTTACTAGCAAAGAAGATAATACAATCTTCTTAAACCCAGTATCAAAAGAGGAATTAATTTGCATAATAAAAAGTCTAAAAAGTAAGAAATCTTATGGAATATATGGCATCCCAGATTTTCTATCAAAACTTTGCTATAAGTTGGTTGTGGATGTCCTCGTAGATCTATGTAACTCCTCCTTAGCATCAGGAATATTTCCAGGAAGTCTGAAAGTTGCCAGTTTTCAGCCAATTTTTAAAAAGGGAAACAGAAACAGCATTGAGAATTATAGACCAATATCTTTGCTGTCTGTATTTTCAAAAGTGCTTGAGAAGGTTATGTTAAGTAGGTTAACATCAGTTTTGAAACCACAGGGTATCCTTACACTATCACAGTATGGTTTTCACAAAGGAAAAACCATTAAATGATGCAGTATTCTCTTTTATTGATGATGTTCTGCAGGCCATAGATAATAAACATCAATCTCTTGGGTTATTTATAGATCTTAAAAAAGCTTTTGATACAGTTTGATACTATTTTACTCAAAAAGTTAAATTCATACGGCATTAGAGGTGTAGCAGGAAAATTGTTTGCATCTTATTTGTAAAATAGAAAACAATATGTTGAAATTGATAAATGTCATTCCGATGTTGTGAAACTTGAACGTGGTGTTCTTCAGGGCTCAATTTTATGTCCAATATTGTTTTTGTTGTATATAAACAATTTACCCTCTAATTCCTTTCTTGGAAGTGTTGAAAACAGTGTTGATTTACCCTCTAGCTTACCACAAGCAAAAACAGTGTTATTTGCAGATGATAAAAATATAATTTTTAAAAGCAGTTGTATAGCTGAACTTCAGTCTGTAGTAAATGAATCCAATAAGGCATTTCAAGACTGGCTAGTAAAGAATAAACTCCAAATAAATATTAGTAAAACTGTCTACATACCCTTTAACCAGCAGGTAACACAAAATACACTGAACATTTTTATGAATAATTCAGTTATCCAAAAAGTAAGTGAAACAAAGTTTCTTGGTGTTTTGATTGACTCAAATCTCTCTTGGAACACTCAGATTGAAAAATTAACACATAAGCTCACTCGTCTATGCTATGCATTTAGAATACTTAGTAATATTGTTACGCCTGATGTTTTGCAATCTGTGTATTTTGGCTATGTACAAACCCATATTTCTTATGCCATATCACTATGAGGTTCATTTCCAGAAGTATCTCAGGTATTTAAGATTCAAAAGAAAATTATAAGAATAATGAAAAAGGTATCCCTGCGAAATCCAAGCAAAGCCATCTTTTCTGGATTTAAGATATTGCCCGTTATGTCTGTATACATTTTACACACAGCATGCTCTGTCCATCAAAATATAAGTTCCTTTAAAAAAAATTCAGATTTTCATATGTATAACACAAGAGCAGCTGATAACTTGCATTTAACCTCACATAGGATCAATAAAAGCCTTAACAGCATTGCCAATAGAGGATTAGCTTGTATAAAAAATTACCATATACTTTAAAATCACTTGATAAGAAACTTTTTAAAACTAAATTAAATGAGCCACTCTTAGTCCATATGCAATATTCAATACAGGAATTTTTAAATCTTGAGTTTACATAAAATGGTGGTCTTCTGGTCTTGAAATGCTTCTGTATGTTCATGTATATGTTGTTGTAATTCTAATTGTAATGCTAATAAATATCTTATCACTTTACAAAATTCTTAACTGAAGAATGTTTTTATTCTATACAGGAGTTTTTAATTAGTTTTCTCTTCTGCAGTATGATATATTATGTTCTTATACATTTTTGTTTTTTAAATTAATATATTACCTATCTTGTAATCACATATTCTTTTGTATGATTTTTACCTGTTACTATGTTAATGTTATTCTTTATATTGTGCTTGACGTGTCCATTATCTTGTACAAGATATCAAGAATGAATAAAGATGAATATGAATATGAAAACTGAAACACCATGGCAGCATTCAGAGTATACAAACTTACAAGTTAAAAATTTTCAGGTTAAAAAGCTCCTTAAAAAAGCTTAAGAAGTGCAGCAAAGTAAAAGATAGCCTTACTCAGCAGAAGAATGCTAAATATGTGTAATAGATGAAAGTTACCAAAGAACTGGAAGGTAAAAACATGTATTACATTTAAAGATATTTTATGATTTCATAACTTCAATGCATCTATTATACTTTCTTGAATTATTTATCCAGATATTAATCAGGCTAGCTGGATTGGAACATCAAATATCTCTATCAGTTTTAAAAAATATTCAAAGAATAGTAAATAAGATAAAACATTGTTTTGAAGAAAATATTCTAGGCATGCAAGATGTTCACAGTGATGTAATTCCTGCAATTAAATTCAAACTTGGGTTAGTTTAGTAACAGAATACTTCACTTTCATTTACTTAGGAGGACATGTTTCAAAGAGAATATTTGACTGCATAGATCTTCAGAATTCTTTGATATATTGTAATTGCTTTTAACAACCAAGGTCATAACAGTGATGTTTTTATTTTTGGTACAACTGCTCAAGAGCAATGGTGTTCACTTGCTTTACAGTGTTTGTTTTAAGTTGGTATTTCTTTAGGTTATTTATTAAATTCCACACAAACATACACACATATTCACACTAGCATTCATACTTTCAGATTTTAGGGATGCTGGGAATAATTCTGGCTTCAGAAAAATTCACACAAACTAGCTAAGTATTGAACTGGAACCTCTGGATTTGAAGGTTAGCATGGTAACCACCAGAATACAGAGGCAGCTGTCTTTAGTGTTAAAACAATTAATTTTATAACATAGCTATTAATTTTTTTACTTAAAGTATTATTACATGCTGTAAATGGCGACATTACAGGCACAGATGTCTTAGATCTTCTTAGCAACTACCTGAGATAATTTGAAAGAAATAGAAATTGTTACAACTTTTTCTATTAATGATGTCTCTATTTTCAGAGAAAATGAAAAAGAAAACAGATTTCAAACGGAATACAATAGGAAATTGCAGGGATCTCTTAATATTGGTGTATTTCTAATATCTCCTAATACTCATTAAAGAAAATAAAACGAGCCAACTTTCCACTCTCCTGCAGAAATACACAAGACAAAATGTATAAGACAAAATGTATTTAATTAGACTAAGTTAAGAAAGTGAGCTTCATTTTGCATGCTAAAACATGTAGAAAAGCATAAATAAGCTTTAAATACCTACGTTTATTTGTTTAAAAACCTGCTTAACAATAACTCCCAAAACTATTAGTAAAAGTTATACAGGATGTTAATGAACTACACTGAAATATTTTCATAGCAAGTTGAGGTATCTTAAACATGTAATTTGAGATAGGAGACTTATGGCTTGTTGGTTCAAAAGTGGAAGTTACAGCCGTAAGATTCTAAAATGCCAGTATGACGTTGCTAATGATGATAACACTTGAGTACACAGCACACGAAAATGAAGAGACTTGTTGGAGCACTCCCTCTGGCGCAATGATCATGACATTAGTTTTCAAGCAAAAGGTAGAGTTTGAGTCTTCTTCACTTTTTGTCATTTTATTGGTTTATTTTTGTTTTGTTTGTTTGGTTGTTTTTTTAAATATTTTGTCTAAACTTTGAATTCTTGTATAAATGTGTGTATTTCATAGAGTAATTTCATTTTGTTAGTGCAAATAATTACAATTCTTTCTAACAAAGGTTGAATCCTGCTTAACACTTTCGCATGCTGTATGTCTAAATGGGAGGTGGTTTAAAGGGTGAATGCATGAAATAAAAAGTAAATGAAACTCTTTATGTCAGGTTTATAGGAACTGCTTGAATCTGCATTTTCAATGCAAAGTTGACAGAATTAAAGTAATGACTGCATACTCTGTTCAAAATTACTTGTGTGTGTCAAATAGCCTTACGTATTGCTATTATTTGAGCAGTTAGGTCCTCTTCTGAGGAAATAAGTGTTTCATACACCAGAGACTTTAGGTGACCCCAGAAAAAGAAATCAATTGGGTTGAGGTCAGGAGAGCATGCTGGCCAAGCTAAGTTGGGCTCCCCCTTCCTATCCATCGGGCAGCAACATGGTTTAAATGCTCTTGTACAGTCAGGGTGAAAAGGGGCAAGCTTGATCATGTTGTAGTCACATTCAACAATAAGTATGAAAAGGCATAACTTTTAAAAATACTGTTCTGTATGTATGATGATAAACATGTCCATTTAATGAAGAACTGAGCATATATGGGCCAGTGACATGGTCTGAAAGTGTTCTAACCCATATGTTGACTGAAAATGTCTGCTAGTGACTCTTCTCCACAACAGCATATGGATTCTCACTGTCTCACACATGGCTGTTTCTTGAATTAAGAACTACACCATCCCTGGTGAATAAGGCCTCATCAGTGAATAATACTGATGAAAAGAATGCAGGCTACTGGAGTAACGACCAGTTGCAAAATTGCAGCAGATGCCATAGTCTTCTGATTTTAGTGCTTGCAGCTTCTGTAGGTGAAATGGGTGAATTTGTTCTTAATGTATGACTTGTCATATGCTAACATGGTTAGTACCTAGTGCATGTGCAATAGCGTGTGTGCTGGTACATGACTGCCCTGCAATACTATACAGTACCTCGAATTGTACTGTGCAGCGAGTTCATGTAACATCCATATCACCCCTGTTAATCTGGAAGGTTCCTTTCTCTCACAAATGCCTATCAATGCACTGGAAGGTCGAGTGATGTGGTTGGTGCCTATCAAGATACTGTTCCCTGTACAGCATTGCAGCAGGTAACCTATTACCTTGGGATTCACCATAAATAAGGCATATATCTGCCAGTTCAGAAAAGCTGTACATGTTCTCCATGTTGTCAAACTGGCAATCCTCAGAACACTAACTGCAGTGTCCCGAATCAAGAAAATCAAGTAGTGTTATTGCACTGGCCAATAAGATTCACATTCTTTGTTACGAATCATGCCATTTCTTCCTATTAGAATTTACATATTAAAATGACAAAGACAGGACAGGAACCGAACCAGTGACCTTTGGAACACTACTTTTTGGAGTTATGGATTGGGCCACCAGAACAGTTATAGAAACACCACTAGAGCAGGCTACATGATGCAAGAAGGCAGTTAATTGCTGTTCAGCATAGCACTGGGGTTTCGTTTAGGTCTGAGAGATCTTTGAGGCATTAAATCTTGAGAATACCAATAGCAAGCTACTAAGAATCGATATTTCTATACTTGGGAGGCAGTTTTGCAGTTTTAATTTTTAATTTTAATTTCACCCACCATGTTTAAATGCAAACTTGTCAGCTCCTGTTTCCAATTAGGTTTAACACAGTTAACTGCATTATGTTTACCTGCAGATCCTGCACTGCCTATCTCAACTTGTTTATATTAGTCTCGTCTACAATTGCTGAAATTATTTCAGTGTAGTTTATTAACACTCTGTATTATTCATCTAGAATTATTAGTGATAACTTTTCAACCTAAATCCTCTAATTAAATTATTATTATTATAATAAAATTTAAAAAGCTAATCCCTTTTAAAATTAGGACATAATATATAAATATTTTATTCATTATAAAATCTTACAAAGTAAATTTCCCCAAACAGTTTCATATTATTTATTATAAGATTTATACAGGAGGTTAGTAAATTATTGCTTCACTGATGGATGATTTCTCACTAAATTGAAGAACCTTTAAACTCAGATCAAAATCTGGTTTCCTAAATGCAGATGCTTTGTTACAAACTACTATGGTAGTCAAATGTACCTACAAGATAGATTTTGGTATAATGATGTGCTGTTTAGTTCATAGCATCCACAAAAATACAGATGCTTACCAAATACCCGCTCCAGAACTTAATGATCACAGGATAAGCTTATATAAGATAAAAAGGATAAAAGAAATACATGACTAAAAAAATTACAATAATATCCAATAAACCAACTAATTATTAACTCACCTACTTAGCATAAACTATCTTTAACTTTATTCAGTTACTAGAGTCTGTTATTGAATATAAGAATGTATTAATAGAGGTAGTAAGTAGGTCTTTCATACCTTAACAATGGAGTTAATTTATTATATGATTCACTTACATCTATCTGTTTTCACTTAGTGGATTATAATAAAATTAACAGCAATGATCTCTGAATTTCTGATTAATTCTTCCACAGTTGTCCTAATTATTACTCATATTCTTAAAGCTCTCTGTTTGGTTTTGTAAATATTTTCACAGATATTCCACAAAGAAAATCACTATGAACAGAACAAACTAAATTTCTAGGAATGTGTAATTTGGCAACCTTTTTATGCATTTAGCAACTATAAGGTATACAGTATTAGAATGCATATGAGGCAGAGCTAGGAAGGGCTCGTCTAGAGTGACTGTCCCATCATAGGCATGTAACACTGCCTATTTCGGAATGCATGCACAAGCGTGAGAAACAGAGATTTCCCTTTCACATGCACCCAAAATTTCTACTGGAATTTCAACATTGCGATATGCCTTGGCATATGCGGCAAAGATTTTTGAGGCAGCCTGTACAAAGGCCATTCTTCTACAACATATGGTTCTTGAGTTATTACTTCGAAAATAAACACCTTGTGTTTATGCTTATGATCTGGTACAACTTCCAATCTTGCCTGTGTGTTATTTCTTTTCATTACACAGAACAGAGTAAGACATTACGAAGTGTTGTTAGAGGAAGCATATATTTAGTTCTAAATTAACTAACCATGGAACACTGCAGTCTAGGAGTAACCAGTGCGTAACGCAAATTGAGTATAAGGTTCTTTGTGTAACTGTGTCAATAAGCAGAAAATTAACAAATTTACATTGCATTTTGTGAATGTTAACAATGTCACTTTCAAAGCTTGATACCAGTGGGGCAGGTACTAAGGGTAAAATACTCTGCCAGAAATATTATTTTTAAAGTGTACAGTTACTTTAAGAAATTTCATCTGAGAAAGTACATGGCCGGATCAATTTTTCACAAAGCCAGGAACTCACGACCAGAGCAATGTGAGTGTGCATACTGTGTTGCTTATTGTGAAACAGGGCAAAACTTCTAGCACAGAAATTGGTGAACTTTTATTTTATTTAAGTTAGCAATTTCTCTACAGTAAGTCACTTTCAGAAATGCAGGTATGTTATTTTCAGTAAATAAGCATGTTAATATTGAATGTTACTGTTTATAATGTTATCTTAATTATTCTTTGCTGTGCAAGTTTACATTCCAACAATTTGTCAGATGACAAATATTACTTTCCTCGCTCCCTCTCCTTATCTTCTGCTCTCTCATGCATCAGTTAGCAACAGGGTAGCCACCATGTGCATGCATACCTTGTTTACATATGCCTTCTAAAACCATATGCTGCATAATATCCCATATTGAGGTTCTTAACTATCATAATAATGTGTTTCCCATTTTCATTTCATCACTTAACCTTTAGTATCTAATTATTTTCCTCTTGAAATGTAGAATTTGAGCTTAAAATTGGGAATATTACACAACTACAAATATTTGTAACAAAAGGCTTCACTTATCTTAAGAAAATGGTGTTAATTCTTCTTTCTAATGGAGATCGATTTCAAAAACAGATTTTTTTCATCATTAGTCAACTTTGTAGAGAGACTACCAAGTTGACTGATGATGAAAACAATCTGTGTTTGAAATCGATCTCCATTAGAAAGAAGAATTAACACCATTTTCTTAAGTTAAGTGAAGCCTTTTGTTACAAATATTTATATTTTTGTAATATTCATTGCTTCATTGTAGCTAGCTTCATTTTCTACGTAATTACAATTGGGAAGTTTGTCATAATTAACATCAGAAGTAAAAAGTATAGTATCTGATGCCTTTTTCTTCTCTCAGAATTTACACTTATTTTATTTGCAGAATATGAATGAGTTTAACCATATATGTTGATATATTATAGGCTACAGATTTTGTGGACTTTATTGACCACATTTCTAGTTACGTCATCTTCCTTCGAGACAATTGCTTCTTCAGTCTATTAATACCTGTAGCTCATGATCTAAACACTTCTTATTTACCTAAAGCTCCAAAAGGTGATGCTTTGATCAAGATACCTATTAAATTAATGTGATATGAATTTATGGTATTAGGCATTGAGGATACAATAGCCTTCAAAAACTTTACATTCCCCTTTTCCCATGTAGTCACATGTGGCTTAGTAATAATGACTTACCTATAACAGAGAGATGTGCTAAACAGGTAGCCTTGCCAGCTTCATTCTCTGCTACACATGCTATTTCTCCAATGTGATTTGGTAAGACATTCAGTACAGTTAAAGTATGCCTCTCGCCAGCAGAGGATATCACAAAATCTTTACCGGCAACTACTTTGTTATTGAAATACCACTCCACCTAAATATAACAAAGCTAAAATTAATCATAGGTACATTCCATACTATATATGCTTATTTTATTCTTGCAACAAAATTTCATGCAAAACAATGGCAAATGGTTTAATATTTATAAATAGCTTTCTTAACCTAATACTCAATGAACTTCAAGTATTCTAATTACAGACTTACTTGTGGCTGGGGTTTTCCTGTAATGGCACATTCAAATTTTGTAGTTTCATTTTCATTGACCGATCGATCTGCAAAAAGCTCTTTGAATGCTGGAGGCTCTAGTTCAATTGTTTTTCTCTTGATTTCTGGAGAGCTTACAGTTTTTACAATAAGGTTTGCAAAGCATTTTGCCTCACCACAAGAGTTGAATGCCTTTACTGTGTATACCCCTTTGTCCTCAGGTGATAGCTCTGGTATTGTAAGGTGCACATTTCCTTCTTCATCAGATGTTATCTAAATTCAAGAGAAAGAATACCTAATTATTAGATTCACACATTATTACTTTATATGTCCACATGTTCATTTATTTATTACAAAACTCAAAACAAAAACAAAATGGGGTGAAGTACAAGTTTATTAATTTCCATCAATTAACTTAATAACAAGTTTTCTATTTGTGTTAGACAACTTTTTAGGAAACAAACAAAAAACTGTCATTGATTTCTCTCACTCTAGAAAGTCCTACATATGAGACACTTTCTGTATACTTTTGTTGCATTAATTGCATACAACTTCTTTACAACCCTTTACTGAACTTAGAGCTTTTCCTCTATGACTTTTTGCACTGATGTAATGCATATACAGCCTGCATTCAAGAGGTCTCAAGCTCAAATCTAAGTCAGGGTGAGTTATCTGGATAACTTTTTTTCAGGGTTTTCCTTCAATGATGACTGTACATAACGTGTGTAAGCAATTCCTAAGTCAAAAGCAAATAAGCTTTTGGTTTCATGCCTATTAAGTGCCATCTCTCCTCTCCATCTAACAAAAAATGTGGTATATATCAAATTGAATGCCGTGACTGTAGTCAAATTTATATTGGAAAAACTAAAAGAAATTTAGAAACAAGAGCAAAGGAATACTTTAGGAACATAAGATATAAAAATTAGAAAAATCAGTAGTTGCCACGCATTTTTTGGGGAAAAAACCACAACATAAATCCAGAACCAAAACTACTAAAACATACATCAGGAAAACAAGAACTATCCACATGAGAACAAATCTTCATTTCAAAAAATAGGAACAAAGTATTCAATTTTGACACCCCCCAGTAAGATTTGTTCAGCAAGTTCCTTGAACCGCCACTAGAGGACCTATGACAAAATATCGCCATCTACACCAATGAGAACCAGTTGATGGCCGGTTGAGGATGGAGGCAAAGTCTCTGAAACATGCTCCGGAAAATTTTAAAAGTAAGTGTTGTTTACTGTCATTAATCGACTCCCTTTAAATTTAAGCCATCTCTCCTATAAATTTTACTTTCTAATCTAGTGTATAACATTTCCTTCTTTTTTCTCTTTGTCAGCAGCAATAAGGATAATGTATTTTTAGTTTTTTTTTTCCTTTGGGTGATTTGCATCCTCCAGCGTTAAGTCATATCGGATGATGAATGGAAAGGGTGAAATGTTGCTCAAATGAGCCCAGGGTCCATGGAGCTTGGAGTTACCTGACATTCATCTTTTTTAGGATAAGGAAAAACCCCAGAAAAAACCTTATCCAGATAACTCACCCTGACTGAGATTCAAACTCGGGACCTCTCGAACGAGAGGCAGACATGCTACCATCTACGTTACCATGGCGGGCAGTTTCTTTTAAGAAAGGATATGCCACATGCTCGTTTAATTATGTAAAACTCAGTTGTATTTCACTGAAATTTAATACATTTAACTGAAATTACATATAATTGCATTACATATAAGGTTCTATTATATATAATTTTGAGTACTAGTCAACTCAAAATTATATTAATTTTGTGCTTCATTGTACCACAGTCCTTACTCATAGGAAGAAGATTCTATTAACTTGTTTCTAAACTTCATTTTTTTCTGGAACCTGCAAATATTTACATACAAGTACAAATTATGTATAACTGGGTTTGCTACTTTTCTAAGAGCTACAAGGGGAATATCTGAATATGGTAAACATTAGGTAGTAGTCAAATTGGTTATAGCTAATAGAAATTTGATGGCTTTGAAATTCCATTCATATTTACTCACATGATATTCTCTACTCATGTAGAGAAGTAAATGCTTATTTAGTAAATCTTACAAATTCTTATTTCTCTATCTGCTTGTTTTAATCCAGATAAACAATACCTTTTGTTAATTTGTTTATAAATAGGTGAAGGGCATTTGGGAATACACTAAGGTTTAAGTGATAGTCAAATCGTTTAAAAGCTGGTAGCTATGTGATGGCTGTGAAAATCCATTCTCTTTTCATAGCCATGAGGGAAAAAAAAACAAAAAAAACAATACGAATGTGTCTCGAAATAAATGACACCAAGAAACAAAGTATTGTGGGTTTAAACAATATCTACATTTTTTGTTTAGCTACATTATTTGATAATTTCTTAAAAAAGTCAGAGTTATACAAAAGCAATCTAGAATGAAGAAGACATTTCCAGAAAATTCAAGATACACAATTCATTTGACATGAAAATACCTTAATATATGGTATTTTAATTTAAAAAAAAAAAGTTGAAAAATTTTCCATATAAAGGGTAGTCTGGTGTAGGGAAATGTTCTTGAATATCTTTGTGCCATATTCTTGGAAGATGTTGAACTTCCCTAGCAAGTATGGTATTTAATCAACTTTTCATTTTTGAATTGCACTACACATGTATGCACATACACTCACACACACTTACAAACACATACACACACAGATGAACACATGCAAAGGCATATAAATGTATACACATAGAGACCTTTAGTAAAACTTGCTGTCTCATATTTATTGCTTTTCTAGCATAAAGTTGAATATATAGTGAAATTACTTTCTTGGAAGTGTTGAAAACAGTGTTGTTATGATAAATTAACTTTAAAGAGAGTCGATTAAAGACACTAGACAACACTTACTTTTAAATTTTTCCGGAACTAGTTTCAGAGGCTTTGCCTCTATCATCGGCCGGCTCTCGACTGATTCTCGTTGGTGTAGCTGACGATACCTTGTCACAGGTCTCCTCTGGTGGCGGCTCAAGGAACTTGCTGAACAAATCCTTCTGGGGGATGTCGAAATTGAATACTTTGTTCATATTTTTTGAAATGAAGATTTGTTCCCATGTGGATAGTTCTTGTTTTCCTGTTGTATGTTTCAGTAGTTTTGGTTCTGGATTTATGTTGTGGTTTTTTTCCCAAAAATGTGTGGCAACTGCTGATTTTTCTAATTGTTTATATTTTATGTTTCTAAAGTGTTCCTTTGCTCTTGTTTCTAAATTTCTTTTTGTTTTTCCAATATAAATTTGACTACAGTCATTGCATTCAATTTGATATATACCAGATTTTTTGTTTGATGGAATGGCATCTTTGATGTTTGAGCAAATTAGGTTTTTTAAGGAGAAATGGTTGACTGGTGCTAGTTGAATATTTTGTTTTTTGAAGACTTTTTTGAATTTATCATAGGCCCATGGATGGTAAGTGAATTTTTTGAAAATCATATTAGTTTCTGTAGATGAGAGAGTTGTGGTTTCCTTTAGTAGCTTCTTCTTTTTTGCTAAGCTCACTTTTTTGTCCACTAATGATTTGGGAAAGTTATTTTTTTGTGCTATTTCAATTATTTTGTTGTATTCTGTTTTGTATTCTTCTGCTGTGAGAGGGATGTTTACCAGTCTGTGTGCTAAACTATTGAAGATTGCCTGTTTGTGGGATCTTGGGTTGTAGCCATTAGCTTTTATGTAGTTGTCTGTCTGTGTTGGTTTTCTGTAAATGCCAAAGTTTAGTCTGTTTTTATTCCTCATTATTTTTAGATCCAAAAATGGTAAATGCTCGTCTTTTTCTATTTCTACAGTGAATTTGATGCTTTTTTCTTGGATATTTAAAAGTTTTAGTGCATCACTGATGTGTTTTTTTGGTACTATTGCAAAGATGTCATCTACATATCGTTGCCAGAGTTTGAACATCCAAGGGAAACCTTTGTTGATCCTTATTTCTAATGCACTCATGTACAGATCGGCCAGGAAGGGTGATAGTGGGTTGCCCATTGCTAACCCTGAAGTTTGGTGATAATATTTTGTTTGAAACTGGAAGAAATTTTGTTCTATGCATAATTTGGTTAGTTCAATGTAGTCTGAAATTTCAGATGATGCCATTCCAAGTGATTTAAGCCATTTTTCTATCAACGGTGGGAGTTGATTAACTGGTATGCTGGGAAACAGTGATTTAACATCAAATGAGACTAGTGTGTCCTCTTCTTTTAGTTCAGTATCCTTAATGTGTTCTATAAGTTCATAGTTGTTTTTGATGCTTAGGCTGTCGAATTTTGGAAATGAATTGAATTTGTTTGTTAGCCACTTTGCAAGTTTGTATGTTGGTGAATTTATACTGCTAACTATAGGTCTCATTGTTATGGATGGTTTGTGTATTTTGGGTAAGCCATAAAGTCTAGGTAAGGTTGGGTTATCCGGTTTAACTGCATATTTGTTTGGTATTATGCTTGATTTTGCTATTGTTTTTTCATATGACTGTATGCAAGTTTTTAGAGGATTTTTGTTAATGGTTTCATATTCGTTGTCAGTTAGCATTTTTTCCATTTTTTCAATATAATCTGATTTTTCCATTATGACTATCTTGTTGCCTTTATCTGCCTTTGTGTAAATAACGTTTTTCTGTTTCAAAGAATGGATAGCATTATGTTTTCTCTTCTGAAAGGATCTGTTCTCTATTTCCTCCAAAATATTTTCACAATGGCTTTTTACTGAATTTTGTATGGATACTGGTAGAATTTGTGTCGAAATGTTGATATCTGCAATGTAATCTTCAATTTTGTTTGAGAAACTGACGCATGTTTTTAATCCATTGTTTAAAAGGTCCAATTCTTTTGTGGAGAAATTTTGTTTAGATAGGTTTACTACGTTTTCAAAAATTTGCGTGCTCGATTTTTCGTTTACGCAACTTATTTCACTATTGAATTTAGCGTGTGTGACGATTGCTGATCGACATACGTTGATGTTCCGGATGTTTTTAAACTTTTTCCCGGTATTTCTGTGTGAGGACATGTTGCACAGATTGGCCAATTTGTGTTTAAGTCGTAATGTCTTTTCTTTCATTTTCTTGCTTAGGATTGCCAAATAATTATGTTCAAAGTTTTCCCACATCACGTTTCCCAACGCTTTCGTTAAAACTGAATGAATTTTGTAAAGTTTTAATTCTATCTCATCCAAATTTTTGTATTGCTGATTAATTTCTAATTTTAAAACCTTTCTCTCCGCCGCCCTTTGTTGCGGATTTCCATTGCCTTGTTTTACTATTTTTCGGACAAATCGGGGTGTTACTTTGTTTCGTAAACACAGTTTTAGGAACTTTAAATTAGCAAAAATGTTTCTTTTCTTCTCTTGCAGTTTTAAAAATAATTTTATGTCATGTTTATTTCCAAAATATTCGTTGAATCCATCATGGGTTTTAAATTTTAAAGAGGTTACCTCGTCCGCCATATTGTCAGCTGCTTTATTTACTTCGTACGATCAGGTGTTGTTTTTCACTTCTTGAAGACTTGTTAGCCCAATATTACAATTACTTTCTTGGAAGTGTTGAAAACAGTGTTGTTATGATAAATTAACTTTAAAGAGAGTCGATTAAAGACACTAGACAACACTTACTTTTAAATTTTTCCGGAACTAGTTTCAGAGGCTTTGCCTCTATCATCGGCCGGCTCTCGACTGATTCTCGTTGGTGTAGCTGACGATACCTTGTCACAGGTCTCCTCTGGTGGCGGCTCAAGGAACTTGCTGAACAAATCCTTCTGGGGGATGTCGAAATTGAATACTTTGTTCCTATTTTTTGAAATGAAGATTTGTTCCCATGTGGATAGTTCTTGTTTTCCTGTTGTATGTTTCAGTAGTTTTGGTTCTGGATTTATGTTGTGGTTTTTTTCCCAAAAATGTGTGGCAACTGCTGATTTTTCTAATTGTTTATATTTTATGTTTCTAAAGTGTTCCTTTGCTCTTGTTTCTAAATTTCTTTTTGTTTTTCCAATATAAATTTGACTACAGTCATTGCATTCAATTTGATATATACCAGATTTTTTGTTTGATGGAATGGCATCTTTGATGTTTGAGCAAATTAGGTTTTTTAAGGAGAAATGGTTGACTGGTGCTAGTTGAATATTTTGTTTTTTGAAGACTTTTTTGAATTTATCATAGGCCCATGGATGGTAAGTGAATTTTTTGAAAATCATATTAGTTTCTGTAGATGAGAGAGTTGTGGTTTCCTTTAGTAGCTTCTTCTTTTTTGCTAAGCTCACTTTTTTGTCCACTAATGATTTGGGAAAGTTATTTTTTTGTGCTATTTCAATTATTTTGTTGTATTCTGTTTTGTATTCTTCTGCTGTGAGAGGGATGTTTACCAGTCTGTGTGCTAAACTATTGAAGATTGCCTGTTTGTGGGATCTTGGGTTGTAGCCATTAGCTTTTATGTAGTTGTCTGTCTGTGTTGGTTTTCTGTAAATGCCAAAGTTTAGTCTGTTTTTATTCCTCATTATTTTTAGATCCAAAAATGGTAAATGCTCGTCTTTTTCTATTTCTACAGTGAATTTGATGCTTTTTTCTTGGATATTTAAAAGTTTTAGTGCATCACTGATGTGTTTTTTTGGTACTATTGCAAAGATGTCATCTACATATCGTTGCCAGAGTTTGAACATCCAAGGGAAACCTTTGTTGATCCTTATTTCTAATGCACTCATGTACAGATCGGCCAGGAAGGGTGATAGTGGGTTGCCCATTGCTAACCCTGAAGTTTGGTGATAATATTTTGTTTGAAACTGGAAGAAATTTTGTTCTATGCATAATTTGGTTAGTTCAATGTAGTCTGAAATTTCAGATGATGCCATTCCAAGTGATTTAAGCCATTTTTCTATCAACGGTGGGAGTTGATTAACTGGTATGCTGGGAAACAGTGATTTAACATCAAATGAGACTAGTGTGTCCTCTTCTTTTAGTTCAGTATCCTTAATGTGTTCTATAAGTTCATAGTTGTTTTTGATGCTTAGGCTGTCGAATTTTGGAAATGAATTGAATTTGTTTGTTAGCCACTTTGCAAGTTTGTATGTTGGTGAATTTATACTGCTAACTATAGGTCTCATTGTTATGGATGGTTTGTGTATTTTGGGTAAGCCATAAAGTCTAGGTAAGGTTGGGTTATCCGGTTTAACTGCATATTTGTTTGGTATTATGCTTGATTTTGCTATTGTTTTTTCATATGACTGTATGCAAGTTTTTAGAGGATTTTTGTTAATGGTTTCATATTCGTTGTCAGTTAGCATTTTTTCCATTTTTTCAATATAATCTGATTTTTCCATTATGACTATCTTGTTGCCTTTATCTGCCTTTGTGTAAATAACGTTTTTCTGTTTCAAAGAATGGATAGCATTATGTTTTCTCTTCTGAAAGGATCTGTTCTCTATTTCCTCCAAAATATTTTCACAATGGCTTTTTACTGAATTTTGTATGGATACTGGTAGAATTTGTGTCGAAATGTTGATATCTGCAATGTAATCTTCAATTTTGTTTGAGAAACTGACGCATGTTTTTAATCCATTGTTTAAAAGGTCCAATTCTTTTGTGGAGAAATTTTGTTTAGATAGGTTTACTACGTTTTCAAAAATTTGCGTGCTCGATTTTTCGTTTACGCAACTTATTTCACTATTGAATTTAGCGTGTGTGACGATTGCTGATCGACATACGTTGATGTTCCGGATGTTTTTAAACTTTTTCCCGGTATTTCTGTGTGAGGACATGTTGCACAGATTGGCCAATTTGTGTTTAAGTCGTAATGTCTTTTCTTTCATTTTCTTGCTTAGGATTGCCAAATAATTATGTTCAAAGTTTTCCCACATCACGTTTCCCAACGCTTTCGTTAAAACTGAATGAATTTTGTAAAGTTTTAATTCTATCTCATCCAAATTTTTGTATTGCTGATTAATTTCTAATTTTAAAACCTTTCTCTCCGCCGCCCTTTGTTGCGGATTTCCATTGCCTTGTTTTACTATTTTTCGGACAAATCGGGGTGTTACTTTGTTTCGTAAACACAGTTTTAGGAACTTTAAATTAGCAAAAATGTTTCTTTTCTTCTCTTGCAGTTTTAAAAATAATTTTATGTCATGTTTATTTCCAAAATATTCGTTGAATCCATCATGGGTTTTAAATTTTAAAGAGGTTACCTCGTCCGCCATATTGTCAGCTGCTTTATTTACTTCGTACGATCAGGTGTTGTTTTTCACTTCTTGAAGACTTGTTAGCCCAATATTACAATTACTTTCTTGGAAGTGTTGAAAACAGTGTTGTTATGATAAATTAACTTTAAAGAGAGTCGATTAAAGACACTAGACAACACTTACTTTTAAATTTTTCCGGAACTAGTTTCAGAGGCTTTGCCTCTATCATCGGCCGGCTCTCGACTGATTCTCGTTGGTGTAGCTGACGATACCTTGTCACAGGTCTCCTCTGGTGGCGGCTCAAGGAACTTGCTGAACAAATCCTTCTGGGGGATGTCGAAATTGAATACTTTGTTCCTATTTTTTGAAATGAAGATTTGTTCCCATGTGGATAGTTCTTGTTTTCCTGTTGTATGTTTCAGTAGTTTTGGTTCTGGATTTATGTTGTGGTTTTTTTCCCAAAAATGTGTGGCAACTGCTGATTTTTCTAATTGTTTATATTTTATGTTTCTAAAGTGTTCCTTTGCTCTTGTTTCTAAATTTCTTTTTGTTTTTCCAATATAAATTTGACTACAGTCATTGCATTCAATTTGATATATACCAGATTTTTTGTTTGATGGAATGGCATCTTTGATGTTTGAGCAAATTAGGTTTTTTAAGGAGAAATGGTTGACTGGTGCTAGTTGAATATTTTGTTTTTTGAAGACTTTTTTGAATTTATCATAGGCCCATGGATGGTAAGTGAATTTTTTGAAAATCATATTAGTTTCTGTAGATGAGAGAGTTGTGGTTTCCTTTAGTAGCTTCTTCTTTTTTGCTAAGCTCACTTTTTTGTCCACTAATGATTTGGGAAAGTTATTTTTTTGTGCTATTTCAATTATTTTGTTGTATTCTGTTTTGTATTCTTCTGCTGTGAGAGGGATGTTTACCAGTCTGTGTGCTAAACTATTGAAGATTGCCTGTTTGTGGGATCTTGGGTTGTAGCCATTAGCTTTTATGTAGTTGTCTGTCTGTGTTGGTTTTCTGTAAATGCCAAAGTTTAGTCTGTTTTTATTCCTCATTATTTTTAGATCCAAAAATGGTAAATGCTCGTCTTTTTCTATTTCTACAGTGAATTTGATGCTTTTTTCTTGGATATTTAAAAGTTTTAGTGCATCACTGATGTGTTTTTTTGGTACTATTGCAAAGATGTCATCTACATATCGTTGCCAGAGTTTGAACATCCAAGGGAAACCTTTGTTGATCCTTATTTCTAATGCACTCATGTACAGATCGGCCAGGAAGGGTGATAGTGGGTTGCCCATTGCTAACCCTGAAGTTTGGTGATAATATTTTGTTTGAAACTGGAAGAAATTTTGTTCTATGCATAATTTGGTTAGTTCAATGTAGTCTGAAATTTCAGATGATGCCATTCCAAGTGATTTAAGCCATTTTTCTATCAACGGTGGGAGTTGATTAACTGGTATGCTGGGAAACAGTGATTTAACATCAAATGAGACTAGTGTGTCCTCTTCTTTTAGTTCAGTATCCTTAATGTGTTCTATAAGTTCATAGTTGTTTTTGATGCTTAGGCTGTCGAATTTTGGAAATGAATTGAATTTGTTTGTTAGCCACTTTGCAAGTTTGTATGTTGGTGAATTTATACTGCTAACTATAGGTCTCATTGTTATGGATGGTTTGTGTATTTTGGGTAAGCCATAAAGTCTAGGTAAGGTTGGGTTATCCGGTTTAACTGCATATTTGTTTGGTATTATGCTTGATTTTGCTATTGTTTTTTCATATGACTGTATGCAAGTTTTTAGAGGATTTTTGTTAATGGTTTCATATTCGTTGTCAGTTAGCATTTTTTCCATTTTTTCAATATAATCTGATTTTTCCATTATGACTATCTTGTTGCCTTTATCTGCCTTTGTGTAAATAACGTTTTTCTGTTTCAAAGAATGGATAGCATTATGTTTTCTCTTCTGAAAGGATCTGTTCTCTATTTCCTCCAAAATATTTTCACAATGGCTTTTTACTGAATTTTGTATGGATACTGGTAGAATTTGTGTCGAAATGTTGATATCTGCAATGTAATCTTCAATTTTGTTTGAGAAACTGACGCGTGTTTTTAATCCATTGTTTAAAAGGTCCAATTCTTTTGTGGAGAAATTTTGTTTAGATAGGTTTACTACGTTTTCAAAAATTTGCGTGCTCGATTTTTCGTTTACGCAACTTATTTCACTATTGAATTTAGCGTGTGTGACGATTGCTGATCGACATACGTTGATGTTCCGGATGTTTTTAAACTTTTTCCCGGTATTTCTGTGTGAGGACATGTTGCACAGATTGGCCAATTTGTGTTTAAGTCGTAATGTCTTTTCTTTCATTTTCTTGCTTAGGATTGCCAAATAATTATGTTCAAAGTTTTCCCACATCACGTTTCCCAACGCTTTCGTTAAAACTGAATGAATTTTGTAAAGTTTTAATTCTATCTCATCCAAATTTTTGTATTGCTGATTAATTTCTAATTTTAAAACCTTTCTCTCCGCCGCCCTTTGTTGCGGATTTCCATTGCCTTGTTTTACTATTTTTCGGACAAATCGGGGTGTTACTTTGTTTCGTAAACACAGTTTTAGGAACTTTAAATTAGCAAAAATGTTTCTTTTCTTCTCTTGCAGTTTTAAAAATAATTTTATGTCATGTTTATTTCCAAAATATTCGTTGAATCCATCATGGGTTTTAAATTTTAAAGAGGTTACCTCGTCCGCCATATTGTCAGCTGCTTTATTTACTTCGTACGATCAGGTGTTGTTTTTCACTTCTTGAAGACTTGTTAGCCCAATATTACAATTACTTTCTTGGAAGTGTTGAAAACAGTGTTGTTATGATAAATTAACTTTAAAGAGAGTCGATTAAAGACACTAGACAACACTTACTATTAAATTTTTCCGGAACTAGTTTCAGAGGCTTTGCCTCTATCATCGGCCGGCTCTCGACTGATTCTCGTTGGTGTAGCTGACGATACCTTGTCACAGGTCTCCTCTGGTGGCGGCTCAAGGAACTTGCTGAACAAATCCTTCTGGGGGATGTCGAAATTGAATACTTTGTTCCTATTTTTTGAAATGAAGATTTGTTCCCATGTGGATAGTTCTTGTTTTCCTGTTGTATGTTTCAGTAGTTTTGGTTCTGGATTTATGTTGTGGTTTTTTTCCCAAAAATGTGTGGCAACTGCTGATTTTTCTAATTGTTTATATTTTATGTTTCTAAAGTGTTCCTTTGCTCTTGTTTCTAAATTTCTTTTTGTTTTTCCAATATAAATTTGACTACAGTCATTGCATTCAATTTGATATATACCAGATTTTTTGTTTGATGGAATGGCATCTTTGATGTTTGAGCAAATTAGGTTTTTTAAGGAGAAATGGTTGACTGGTGCTAGTTGAATATTTTGTTTTTTGAAGACTTTTTTGAATTTATCATAGGCCCATGGATGGTAAGTGAATTTTTTGAAAATCATATTAGTTTCTGTAGATGAGAGAGTTGTGGTTTCCTTTAGTAGCTTCTTCTTTTTTGCTAAGCTCACTTTTTTGTCCACTAATGATTTGGGAAAGTTATTTTTTTGTGCTATTTCAATTATTTTGTTGTATTCTGTTTTGTATTCTTCTGCTGTGAGAGGGATGTTTACCAGTCTGTGTGCTAAACTATTGAAGATTGCCTGTTTGTGGGATCTTGGGTTGTAGCCATTAGCTTTTATGTAGTTGTCTGTCTGTGTTGGTTTTCTGTAAATGCCAAAGTTTAGTCTGTTTTTATTCCTCATTATTTTTAGATCCAAAAATGGTAAATGCTCGTCTTTTTCTATTTCTACAGTGAATTTGATGCTTTTTTCTTGGATATTTAAAAGTTTTAGTGCATCACTGATGTGTTTTTTTGGTACTATTGCAAAGATGTCATCTACATATCGTTGCCAGAGTTTGAACATCCAAGGGAAACCTTTGTTGATCCTTATTTCTAATGCACTCATGTACAGATCGGCCAGGAAGGGTGATAGTGGGTTGCCCATTGCTAACCCTGAAGTTTGGTGATAATATTTTGTTTGAAACTGGAAGAAATTTTGTTCTATGCATAATTTGGTTAGTTCAATGTAGTCTGAAATTTCAGATGATGCCATTCCAAGTGATTTAAGCCATTTTTCTATCAACGGTGGGAGTTGATTAACTGGTATGCTGGGAAACAGTGATTTAACATCAAATGAGACTAGTGTGTCCTCTTCTTTTAGTTCAGTATCCTTAATGTGTTCTATAAGTTCATAGTTGTTTTTGATGCTTAGGCTGTCGAATTTTGGAAATGAATTGAATTTGTTTGTTAGCCACTTTGCAAGTTTGTATGTTGGTGAATTTATACTGCTAACTATAGGTCTCATTGTTATGGATGGTTTGTGTATTTTGGGTAAGCCATAAAGTCTAGGTAAGGTTGGGTTATCCGGTTTAACTGCATATTTGTTTGGTATTATGCTTGATTTTGCTATTGTTTTTTCATATGACTGTATGCAAGTTTTTAGAGGATTTTTGTTAATGGTTTCATATTCGTTGTCAGTTAGCATTTTTTCCATTTTTTCAATATAATCTGATTTTTCCATTATGACTATCTTGTTGCCTTTATCTGCCTTTGTGTAAATAACGTTTTTCTGTTTCAAAGAATGGATAGCATTATGTTTTCTCTTCTGAAAGGATCTGTTCTCTATTTCCTCCAAAATATTTTCACAATGGCTTTTTACTGAATTTTGTATGGATACTGGTAGAATTTGTGTCGAAATGTTGATATCTGCAATGTAATCTTCAATTTTGTTTGAGAAACTGACGCATGTTTTTAATCCATTGTTTAAAAGGTCCAATTCTTTTGTGGAGAAATTTTGTTTAGATAGGTTTACTACGTTTTCAAAAATTTGCGTGCTCGATTTTTCGTTTACGCAACTTATTTCACTATTGAATTTAGCGTGTGTGACGATTGCTGATCGACATACGTTGATGTTCCGGATGTTTTTAAACTTTTTCCCGGTATTTCTGTGTGAGGACATGTTGCACAGATTGGCCAATTTGTGTTTAAGTCGTAATGTCTTTTCTTTCATTTTCTTGCTTAGGATTGCCAAATAATTATGTTCAAAGTTTTCCCACATCACGTTTCCCAACGCTTTCGTTAAAACTGAATGAATTTTGTAAAGTTTTAATTCTATCTCATCCAAATTTTTGTATTGCTGATTAATTTCTAATTTTAAAACCTTTCTCTCCGCCGCCCTTTGTTGCGGATTTCCATTGCCTTGTTTTACTATTTTTCGGACAAATCGGGGTGTTACTTTGTTTCGTAAACACAGTTTTAGGAACTTTAAATTAGCAAAAATGTTTCTTTTCTTCTCTTGCAGTTTTAAAAATAATTTTATGTCATGTTTATTTCCAAAATATTCGTTGAATCCATCATGGGTTTTAAATTTTAAAGAGGTTACCTCGTCCGCCATATTGTCAGCTGCTTTATTTACTTCGTACGATCAGGTGTTGTTTTTCACTTCTTGAAGACTTGTTAGCCCAATATTACAATTACTTTCTTGGAAGTGTTGAAAACAGTGTTGTTATGATAAATTAACTTTAAAGAGAGTCGATTAAAGACACTAGACAACACTTACTTTTAAATTTTTCCGGAACTAGTTTCAGAGGCTTTGCCGCTATCATCGGCCGGCTCTCGACTGATTCTCGTTGGTGTAGCTGACGATACCTTGTCACAGGTCTCCTCTGGTGGCGGCTCAAGGAACTTGCTGAACAAATCCTTCTGGGGGATGTCGAAATTGAATACTTTGTTCCTATTTTTTGAAATGAAGATTTGTTCCCATGTGGATAGTTCTTGTTTTCCTGTTGTATGTTTCAGTAGTTTTGGTTCTGGATTTATGTTGTGGTTTTTTTCCCAAAAATGTGTGGCAACTGCTGATTTTTCTAATTGTTTATATTTTATGTTTCTAAAGTGTTCCTTTGCTCTTGTTTCTAAATTTCTTTTTGTTTTTCCAATATAAATTTGACTACAGTCATTGCATTCAATTTGATATATACCAGATTTTTTGTTTGATGGAATGGCATCTTTGATGTTTGAGCAAATTAGGTTTTTTAAGGAGAAATGGTTGACTGGTGCTAGTTGAATATTTTGTTTTTTGAAGACTTTTTTGAATTTATCATAGGCCCATGGATGGTAAGTGAATTTTTTGAAAATCATATTAGTTTCTGTAGATGAGAGAGTTGTGGTTTCCTTTAGTAGCTTCTTCTTTTTTGCTAAGCTCACTTTTTTGTCCACTAATGATTTGGGAAAGTTATTTTTTTGTGCTATTTCAATTATTTTGTTGTATTCTGTTTTGTATTCTTCTGCTGTGAGAGGGATGTTTACCAGTCTGTGTGCTAAACTATTGAAGATTGCCTGTTTGTGGGATCTTGGGTTGTAGCCATTAGCTTTTATGTAGTTGTCTGTCTGTGTTGGTTTTCTGTAAATGCCAAAGTTTAGTCTGTTTTTATTCCTCATTATTTTTAGATCCAAAAATGGTAAATGCTCGTCTTTTTCTATTTCTACAGTGAATTTGATGCTTTTTTCTTGGATATTTAAAAGTTTTAGTGCATCACTGATGTGTTTTTTTGGTACTATTGCAAAGATGTCATCTACATATCGTTGCCAGAGTTTGAACATCCAAGGGAAACCTTTGTTGATCCTTATTTCTAATGCACTCATGTACAGATCGGCCAGGAAGGGTGATAGTGGGTTGCCCATTGCTAACCCTGAAGTTTGGTGATAATATTTTGTTTGAAACTGGAAGAAATTTTGTTCTATGCATAATTTGGTTAGTTCAATGTAGTCTGAAATTTCAGATGATGCCATTCCAAGTGATTTAAGCCATTTTTCTATCAACGGTGGGAGTTGATTAACTGGTATGCTGGGAAACAGTGATTTAACATCAAATGAGACTAGTGTGTCCTCTTCTTTTAGTTCAGTATCCTTAATGTGTTCTATAAGTTCATAGTTGTTTTTGATGCTTAGGCTGTCGAATTTTGGAAATGAATTGAATTTGTTTGTTAGCCACTTTGCAAGTTTGTATGTTGGTGAATTTATACTGCTAACTATAGGTCTCATTGTTATGGATGGTTTGTGTATTTTGGGTAAGCCATAAAGTCTAGGTAAGGTTGGGTTATCCGGTTTAACTGCATATTTGTTTGGTATTATGCTTGATTTTGCTATTGTTTTTTCATATGACTGTATGCAAGTTTTTAGAGGATTTTTGTTAATGGTTTCATATTCGTTGTCAGTTAGCATTTTTTCCATTTTTTCAATATAATCTGATTTTTCCATTATGACTATCTTGTTGCCTTTATCTGCCTTTGTGTAAATAACGTTTTTCTGTTTCAAAGAATGGATAGCAATCCTAAGCAAGAAAATGAAAGAAAAGACATTACGACTTAAACACAAATTGGAACAGCAATCGTCACACACGCTAAATTCAATAGTGAAATAAGTGGCGTAAACGAAAAATCGAGCACGCAAATTTTTGAAAACGTAGTAAACCTATCTAAACAAAATTTCTCCACAAAAGAATTGGACCTTTTAAACAATGGATTAAAAACATGCGTCAGTTTCTCAAACAAAATTGAAGATTACATTGCAGATATCAACATTTCGACACAAATTCTACCAGTATCCATACAAAATTCAGTAAAAAGCCATTGTGAAAATATTTTGGAGGAAATAGAGAACAGATCCTTTCAGAAGAGAAAACATAATGCTATCCATTCTTTGAAACAGAAAAACGTTATTTACACAAAGGCAGATAAAGGCAACAAGATAGTCATAATGGAAAAATCAGATTATATTGAAAAAATGGAAAAAATGCTAACTGACAACGAATATGAAACCATTAACAAAAATCCTCTAAAAACTTGCATACAGTCATATGAAAAAACAATAGCAAAATCAAGCATAATACCAAACAAATATGCAGTTAAACCGGATAACCCAACCTTACCTAGACTTTATGGCTTACCCAAAATACACAAACCATCCATAACAATGAGACCTATAGTTAGCAGTATAAATTCACCAACATACAAACTTGCAAAGTGGCTAACAAACAAATTCAATTCATTTCCAAAATTCGACAGCCTAAGCATCAAAAACAACTATGAACTTATAGAACACATTAAGGATACTGAACTAAAAGAAGAGGACACACTAGTCTCATTTGATGTTAAATCACTGTTTCCCAGCATACCAGTTAATCAACTCCCACCGTTGATAGAAAAATGGCTTAAATCACTTGGAATGGCATCATCTGAAATTTCAGACTACATTGAACTAACCAAATTATGCATAGAACAAAATTTCTTCCAGTTTCAAACAAAATATTATCACCAAACTTCAGGGTTAGCAATGGGCAACCCACTATCACCCTTCCTGGCCGATCTGTACATGAGTGCATTAGAAATAAGGATCAACAAAGGTTTCCCTTGGATGTTCAAACTCTGGCAACGATATGTAGATGACATCTTTGCAATAGTACCAAAAAAACACATCAGTGATGCACTAAAACTTTTAAATATCCAAGAAAAAAGCATCAAATTCACTGTAGAAATAGAAAAAGACGAGCATTTACCATTTTTGGATCTAAAAATAATGAGGAATAAAAACAGACTAAACTTTGGCATTTACAGAAAACCAACACAGACAGACAACTACATAAAAGCTAATGGCTACAACCCAAGATCCCACAAACAGGCAATCTTCAATAGTTTAGCACACAGACTGGTAAACATCCCTCTCACAGCAGAAGAATACAAAACAGAATACAACAAAATAATTGAAATAGCACAAAAAAATAACTTTCCCAAATCATTAGTGGACAAAAAAGTGAGCTTAGCAAAAAAGAAGAAGCTACTAAAGGAAACCACAACTCTCTCATCTACAGAAACTAATATGATTTTCAAAAAATTCACTTACCATCCATGGGCCTATGATAAATTCAAAAAAGTCTTCAAAAAACAAAATATTCAACTAGCACCAGTCAACCATTTCTCCTTAAAAAACCTAATTTGCTCAAACATCAAAGATGCCATTCCATCAAACAAAAAATCTGGTATATATCAAATTGAATGCAATGACTGTAGTCAAATTTATATTGGAAAAACAAAAAGAAATTTAGAAACAAGAGCAAAGGAACACTTTAGAAACATAAAATATAAACAATTAGAAAAATCAGCAGTTGCCACACATTTTTGGGAAAAAAACCACAACATAAATCCAGAACCAAAACTACTGAAACATACAACAGGAAAACAAGAACTATCCACATGGGAACAAATCTTCATTTCAAAAAATAGGAACAAAGTATTCAATTTCGACATCCCCCAGAAGGATTTGTTCAGCAAGTTCCTTGAGCCGCCACCAGAGGAGACCTGTGACAAGGTATCGTCAGCTACACCAACGAGAATCAGTCGAGAGCCGGCCGATGATAGAGGCAAAGCCTCTGAAACTAGTTCCGGAAAAATTTAAAAGTAAGTGTTGTCTAGTGTCTTTAATCGACTCTCTTTAAAGTTAATATAGTGAAATACTTAAGTAAATCATATCCTTGCTACAAATAATAATGTCAAATATTGTTTGATATATTGAGAATTTTAATTTATCCATATAAACCAGTTATGCTGGTTGTGCATTGCTAGTCCAATTTGTTGCTTAGAATATTAAGGCACCATCATATACTAGAAAGTATAAAGAATATTGAGTTCAAACCAAAATTCAAAAAGGCTTTATTTAATTCCTTAATGGAGAGAAACTTTTATAGTATAGAGGATTTCCTAAATCATGAAATAGAGTAAACTCCACATTTGTGAACAATTACTTTTATATAGCATTTCTCTATGATCTTTATATATTTTGTTTTTATTTCATTTTCTAATTTAGACTTTTGTTGGAACCTGTATCTGTTACAGTTTTTAGTCTTATGTAACCTTTTATATTTATCTTTGTATCTTGAACTGACTTGCCCTATAACATATATATTATGTTCCAAGGGATGAAATAAATAAAATAAAATACAATACTTCCTATTACATTATTACAATGCTTATTACAATTATTTTGTCAACATCAGCAAAAACAAACAAAAGTAGGATTTCATTTACAAAATGGAATAATTTTCACGAGAAGCATGATTTTAATATAAATATGAAAAGGTGCTGAATTACATTAATACAATATTCCCAAATATTTTAATTGCACTATCTGTAAAAGTGTTCTAAAAGTTTATTGACTGAAACTATCTTTCCGCCTCAATGGCAAGGACAAACAGGGAGAAATATGCATGCTGGGATTTTGTTGCTGCAGGCTAATTCTATCAACTGGAAAATTTTATCAGTTTTATTTAAATATTTAAATATTATGTATCGTTTATTTTCTTTATGCTCAAAAAATAGATTTTCACTTAAAAAAATACTATTGAAAAGAAGTCAGAAGTTTTAATATATTTCTTTTGACAAAAAGCAAAATTTAGTGCTAGAGAGCAACATTGAGTAATCAATGTGGAAAAGTTATTATTATTATTACACAAATATGAATATTTGATACTAAGGCTCCACTTATCTTAAGAAATTTATGTTAATACTCCTTTCTTCTTTCTAATGGAAATCGATTTCAAAAGCAAATCGCTTTCATCCTCAGTCCATCAAAAACAAACTCCGTTGTCAAGGAAATCTCGGTTACCATGTTTTTTCAACATTACCAACATCTGAAGACGAAACAAACCTAAAAACAGAATCAGCTGCTGGTACGTCAAAATTCATTATGCGGTGTTTATTTTTTAAAATAAATATCTTTTCCCAAACTATTAAATCTATGGGACCATTTAATTGTTTGAATAATTTAACTTTGGGATTTATTTCATGGTTAGATGACCAAAAATGATCTGCTATGGCCGATTTATCAGTTTGTATATATTTAATGTTATGAAAATGTTCTTTCTTTCTGGTTTCCAAACTATGTTTCGTCTTTCCCATATAAATTTGATCACATTCTAAACAATTAAATTGATAAATACCAGATTTTTTTATTATTAGGAATTTCATTTTTTAGAAAATTGTAGTAAATTTTTAATACTATATTTATTTTGAGGAACTAAAGTTATGCCAACTTCTTTAAAAAAAATTGAAAATGTTTATTAAACCAAGGATGGTAAGTAAATTTTTTAAAATTATAATCGTCTTTTATTTTTTTAAGACAGTCATTAACAGTTGAAATATCATTATTTTTAAAAAATAAACATCACGTAATGAATTTTGACGTACCAGCAGTTGATTCTGTTATTAGGTTTGTTTCATCTTCAGATGTTGGTAATGCTGAAAAAACATGGTAACCGGGATTTTCTTGACAACAGAGTTTGTTCTTGATGGACTGAGGATGAAAGCGGTTTTCTTTTGAAATCGATTTCCATTAGAAAGAAGAAAGAAGTATTAACAACAATTTCTTAAGATAAGTGGAGCCTTAGTATCAAATATTTATATTTGTGTAATATTTATTGGTTCACTGTAACTAGCTTCATTTTCTATGTAATCAGAAATTATTATTATTTACAAATAACACAGTTTGCTCCATGGGCAACTGACAAGAGAATGAAACTGAATGAGCCCTTTCCCCAACCCCCACAAAAAGAAGAGGCATTTGAAAGTAGCAGAGTTATAAACTAGCTCTAAATCAGCCATATTCTATATGATAACTTGTGTTAGAAATAGTCAACAACATTTCAAAAACTTCTTTTCTCTCCGCTTATGTCTGTTTATTAGATTATTTTCAGGAAACATCTTCCCCATCATCAGTTTTGAACAGATGTTCTGAGGAACTAGCATTAAAAAAATGGAGAGTATAAAGTGTTTAAAAGAGCTTTTGACTCTATCCAACAAAAACATAAGGGATTTCTAGTGTATAATCTGCAATGCTTCTTTTTATTTACATAATTCTATAAGAGTTTCTGCCTTTCTGATTTTATTATTCTGCCCAAACTTCTGTCACTATAAAGCTTCAGTACAAGCTCAGCATATTTAAACCCCTCTTAGAGCTCTGACAGCATAAAATGTTACAGAAGTATAGAAAATAAGATTACTGAATACCTGCAAACGTTCTGAGGCACTGATCTCTTCATTATTAAGATACCATTTTATATCTGGCCTAGGATCTCCTTGCACAATACACTCAAAGGTAACTTTCTCTCCTTCTGGAGCAAGAATATCAGTTAGCAGTTTAATGAACTTAGGTGGTTCCCCAACTTGTTCCATTTCCTCTACTACTGGAATCCTAGTGGCAGGTTCAGTTTCTCCCACAGCTGAAAGCATTAATCATTATTTAATCACCATGTTGTAATATCATTATTCAGTAAGAGCATGCTTTTTAAGCTGCCTCATTGATTCATTTTTCAGGTTTTGACTAGCATTTTCTTTAGGGAGCCCTAACCTACAATAGTATAAAATTAACTTGCATAAGTATGAATATAGGATGTTCTTTTTATGTCTCCCTTCCTCACCAATGTTGGTGTTAGGAGTCGCTTGGGTTCCCTCAGAGCGAGGGAGCCAAAGCATATTGACCTGATAGATGAGATCAGGGTTGGGGGTCGGCCCAAGGCCTGTGATGAATGAATGATGGAGCAATTGGTGGAATGATGGTGGGGGAAACCAGAGGACCCGGAGGAAATACACCCAAGCGCCATGTTGTCCACCACAAATATGAATAAAGAATAAGCAGCCATATAATGTATGACAACACACCCTCTTTCGATGAAAGGTTTCACTGTGGAAAATACTTTCTCTAATAAGTCTTACCGTGGAAACGTAGAGTCAGACTGAAAAATTCAATGCCATAGCCGGGATTTGAACCACGGATCTTCTGGTCTCTGTCCAGCTGCTCTAACCATTGAGCTAATATGGCCAACATGCCGATATGACATTAAATTCTCCAACTGAAGATTCGTGGTTCAAATCCCGGCTATGGCATTGAATTTTTCAGTCTGACTCTACGTTTCCACAATTTAGCCGACACACGGCCAGTGTGAAAAAAAAAATTAATTTTCATTAGTTGACCTGAGGTTAACTATAAAGCCCGGGCCTTAAAGTACTTACATGTTGTAAGTCGCCATTAAGGTAGTTGTCTTATGTGTTTATGAGAACTCCTAAGTGGTTTACCGGGAAAAATATGAGTCAGTTGGAGAATTTAATGTCATATCGTCACGTTGGCCATAGTAGCTCAATGGTTAGAGCGGCTGGACAGAGACCAGAAGATCCGTGGTTCAAATCCCGGCTATGGCATTGAATTTTTCAGTCTGACTCTACATTTCCACAATTTAGCCGACACACGGCCAGTGGAAAAAAAACAATTAATTTCCAAGTCTTACTGCATTTATTTTCAAGCTCCATCTAATTACAACTTCTAATTATCTACTGACAAAATATCCAATGTTGTATTATGAAAATTTAGCTTTTATTATTTCTTCATACTAGGTGAGTCTGTATTCTATTTTAAAGGATTTCATATGCTTCAAACAGGTTTCACATAAAAATTACATGAAGACAGTGTATTGTTCAATTTTGTCCTTCTACCAGTCAGTCTATATTTCTATGTGAAACACTCACTTGATTTCACAGATGCACTGTAGTTTTATGAACAATGAATTTGTTTGTTCATATCAAAGTAACAATATTAAATTCTCAAATGTCACAAAAAATACATTTTCAGCCAGTATGCTTGCAGAAGTAATGCAAACAAACCACCTAAAACTATTATAAGAAACACATTAGGACCATTGGATATACATAATATATAATACATTTTTTCGAAACCAATAACTAGCACAAATAGGAACTTTAACTCAGGCCAATTTCTTAGACCATGATATGCATCATGTAAAAAATAAAGCTTTTGAGAGTGACTAGAACTTAGTCACATACAGTATACATAGTTTTCAAGTCAAAGTAAAATTCTAATGTCATGTACTGCTGAATAACTTACACTGAATTGTAAGTTTGCATTTACTTGATGCCTCGCCTCCGGAGTTTATTGCCACAACTTTATATTCTCCTGCATCCTCCAAGTAAGCCTCCTCAATTACCAAAGAACAACGATCTCCTTGAAAAAGAAGTTTGAAATCTGTTGATTCCTTAACAGGATGATCATTATGATACCAGATGACCTGAAAGTATTAAGTACTTATAAACACTGAAAGCTTTAAGAATTATGCACCAAGTTAAATACTGATGAAAAAGAAAGAGAAAGAAAGAGGCAAAGAATGAGGAAGTGAGAGAGGTAAAGAAGGAAAGAAGAAAGGAAGAAAATGTTTCATTTTAGCAACCAAATACATCCAGATAAAAACTGGGCAATACAAACATTCACTTACTTCCATTAAATCATTCAACACCTAATTTATCAGAAATTTTTCTGATAAAAGCCTGAAATAAAATGTATTTATAAGACTTTAAGTAAAAAATATAACTATTTTACCCTCCAAGTCTCTCAAGTCTACAAATGTAAAAATGGTCAGCTCCTCATTATCCGTAAAATGATTAATAATCACTTAATATTTTGTTAGATTTTGGTATATAAGCAGGAGAGCATGTGATATCTCTAAGTTTCAACATGTGCCAAATGCAGAAATTCAAAGACAAAAATGGAAGAATAGGCAAGGTTGTTAAGAATACAAACATGTAAATGGGAGATTCTGAGTTGAAATCCCATCAGAACTGTCTTCACTGAGGTTTTTCCATTCTTAATAACTGGTAAATACTTGGAAAGTATCCTAAATTTAGGCCTGGAATGTTTCTTCCCAAACTATCCTTCCTTATTATCATTTTACTTCATATTTCATCATTAAGCTGTGTCTCTACATATGGTGCCACACAGAGTAAGAACAGGCATTGAAAAGTGCTAAAAGGAATGAATTTATGAGTAGTAAACCAGAAAGATATGACACACTGCATTGGGAAAAGGAACATATATTTGAAATACAGCTAAAGGAGAAAATTCCACAAATGAGTCTGTAAAAGTGCAAGGAGAAAGATAAAAAATTGCACATTACTCCTTGCCTGGCCTCAGGCTCACTCCAATGGGGCTCAAGAATTTTTCTTTGAGAAGTAGTTTTCTTAATATATCCATAATCATGTGTATTAAATGCAGGTGTATTCTGATCACTTGATAACGAGTTATCCTTTATCAGAATTGTCACTAGTCAAATATCCAAATATACATCAATAGTCATTCTATGTGACATATTTATCATCATAATGGCACCAAAATGTGTGCTACAAAGTTAGGGAAATTAAAGAAAATAAACGTATAATTACAAATGATTACATGCACTAAACAGAGTTCACTTGGATTTCAGATGAACTAAAAAGAAAAAAAGGAATGAAAGAAACAAGGTACATTTAGCAATGTTTTGAAGTTATTAAAGTAAAATATACTCTATATTTGGAATAACTAAACTTATTTGAATATTTAAGGGGAGTGATGTTCTGTTCTGATGTCTCTGATTAGTTTATGACTTCAGTTCATTCAGTTCTATTTACTTCTGTTAGTACACTTTCAAGTTAAAATGATTTATGCTCCTTATGCAAGTTTGCTTATTTCTAGTTTTGATGTGAGTATATGAGTGTTAGTATAATTTTGAGTCGAACTGGTACTCAATGCTCCACTTATTGCTAGCATTTACCTAGAACACATTTCATTAGGATCTTCCTAACATCGTCAGCTGTTGTCGACTAACAGATGTTAGTTTGGTGAACTCCTTGGAGGTGATAGGTGCATCTCTGTCAGTATCTTGATGAACTTGAAGTTTGGGTTTTCTTCAAAGGTAGTGTCGAAATTAAACAATTTTCTTTCATATTTCTTTATGAAGATTTTTTCCCACGTGGTTAATGCAGCTGGACCTTGGACACTGTTTAATAAGTGGATTTCTCGTTCTATATCATAAGTCTTCTTCCAAAACTGGTACACTACCGCCAATTTATCTATTTTTTTCTTCTTGATGTTCCTAAAATGCTCTTTAAGCCTAATGTTCAAGTTCCTTTTAGTTTTTCCAATGTAAAACTTGTCACAGCCTTTGCAGTTTATCCAGTACACACATAATTTTTTGTCTGTGTGTATCTCCTTTGTATTATGTGATTTCAAAAGGTGCTGTACACTAAATTTCTCCTGTGGGGCCAAAGTAATATTGTGCTCTTGTATAATTTCGACGCTACCTTTGAAGAAAACCCAAACTTCAAGTTCATCAGGATACAACAGGAACTCCAAGAAGTTCACCAAACCAACATCTATTAGTCGACAACAGCTGATGATGTTAAGAAGATCCTAATGAAACGTGTTCTAGGTAAATACTAGCAATAAGTGGAGCATTGAGTATTAGTTCGACTCAAAATTATATTAATTTTGTACTTCACTGTATCATAGTCCTCACACATTGGAATATATGAGTGTTATTCATATTGAGCTTTTACTCTCATAGAGATTATTCCTCTACCTCATTCTATTGATGAAAATATGCCTAAAACCTGATGATCCTATCTCCAGAGTACTATAAAAGAATTTCATTATTTATATTGTGTATATATCTTAACATTAAGTCTTTTGCAGTTATATGTTAATAAAACTCTTTGGCATTAAGTTTAACTCAAGGAAAGTATCAAGCCTGCATTATCTTCATCCTTGGAGTTTACTTAACCATTTTAATTTTATTAATTTTATAAAGAACACCTGTTATACTCTATGGTTTGCAACACAAATTTCTGAACACTGATCATAAAAGCTGTTTCCATCAAAATTGTTATTAGTCTTAGACCACTTATTTTCCAAGATACTTACTGCACAAGTTATTTTACTGAAATTAAACTGAAGTGATCTTAGATATTTTCTGTTTTGTAGGGCTACTTGGGTTTTTGAATTCAATGTTAAAATATTTTTCGTATTTAAAAGAAAAAAAGCCGAGAAAAAGGATTTGTCTTCTCATACAAATATCTCTTACTTAGCCTCAGCTTTTCTATTATGATAAAAAAGCTCTGAAAGTTCATTAACTTACCTCAGGCTCAGGCTGTCCTACTATGATGCAATCTAATCTCACACGTTTTCCTTCAAATACTGATAAATCTTTCAATGGTAGCTGAATAGATGGCTTCACTGGTTCCATGTCACTTGCTAATTCTGAATCTGAGGTTTCTGTAGGAAGCCTTCCTTTCACAGACACATTGCATGCACTTGTAGCCTCACCTGCAATATTCTTAGCTGATACTATATAAACACCTGCATCCTTCGGAAATGCTTCACTTATAACTAATGTTGCTTTGTTGTCTACATACTGTATCTGAAACAGGTATTCATAATTATCAATTATTTACAAAGCATGCTTCTGCTATATACATTCATTAATTTATGTGAATAAATCAAGCACAAGCTTTTTAAAAAATATTATGCTCATTCAGTACACCAGCATGAGTAGCTGCAATCATCTGCAACAGTGTAGTCTAAGCAGCTTATATTTGGAGTGCCACAGTCCTTATAGTGCAGCTGCTAGGAATATTTGGTAACAGTGATTTAACATTCTAAACGTTAAATGACTGACTGGGCTTCTGTTCTCTGTTGGTAGAAAAGCATTCAAGTATTTTATCCTTTCAAGATGTGCACACTGCATAAATACATTTTAAAGACACCTTTAACCTTAAGATTAAATAAGTCATTTTTTAGGGGAACTAAGTGCACTTTGCAACATTTTATCATCCACAAAAAGCCACTTGTGAAAATTGTGATGCAATTGTTGCGAACAGTGAAAAACAGCTGAGTGAGTGAGCGAGCAAGTGAGAAATAAATATTATTTCTTAATCCCCAAATATAGGATAAACTTAAAGAGTTAAAACACATTTGAAAACTTTTAGTGCTAGAGCTGGGACTCAAATTATAGATCTTCTGTAATCAATGTCAAACTAATGTATATTATTAATTTACAGATGAGTCATATTTATTATTCAGCCCAATAATGTCATAGCAACAAACAAAAAGTAAAGATAATTTTCAGTATCTGATGTTTACTGCTGGAGAGCGGTTCTTCTTTCAGTTCTCAGTTGCTTTTAATCAGTCATAAAGAAAAGGAAAAGGAAATGTTATGTTCTAGACTGGAAAGTAGAATACATAGGAGAGCTGGCACTTAACAGACACAAAACCATAACCTTATTTGCTTCTGTCTTAGGAATTGCTTACCCATGCTATGTATAGTCATCAGTGATGGAAAACCCTGAAATAACTCAAGTTGACCCAGATTTGAACTCAGGATCTCTTGAATGAAGGCTGTGTAGGCATTACATCAGAGTGAAAAGTTGTAGTGAAAAAGCTCTAAGTTCATTAATATGTTTAGCAAAATGAGTTGTACACATTTAATGCAACAAAAGTAAAACAAGCCAAATGAACTGAATGGTTCAAAGTAAGGCCAATTTCTAAATGTTTGGTTTGTATATATCTTTATTGTTTGTAAAGTTTTACACATGCAGGCACATGTATTACTTTATAAAAGTGATGCATTGTCAAAACATTTTTTGTAAGTAATTCTGAGTTATAAGTTATCTTTCCTCTTCCGCTTGATATAAGTATAAATCAGGTTCAAATGTATGGTCTTTGGTCTGACTTTTGTATCCCAGTAAACCTTTATGATAATATAATTATATTAATCAAGCATTGCTTGAACAATAGCATTTTTTCGTCATTAAAAACAGTTCTTGGGTTACGTAGAAAATGAAGCTAGCTACAGTGAAGCAATGAATATTAAAAAATATAACAATTTGTAACAAAAGCCTCACTTAACTTAAGAAAATTGTGTTAATTCTTCTTTCTAATTGATATAGATTTCACAAACTCTTGTCCACATCTTAAGTAAAAAA
The DNA here is from genome assembly GCA_030765055.1 of Mantis religiosa. NCBI lineage: Eukaryota > Metazoa > Arthropoda > Insecta > Mantodea > Mantidae > Mantis > Mantis religiosa. The sequence continues at coordinate 171,241,253 of CM060947.1, read as the reverse complement.
AAAAAATGGTTTTCTTCCTTTTTTGGATTTGAAGATAATAATAAATTGCATTTTGGTATTTATAGGAAATCTACTCATATCGATAATTACATAAAAAAATAAGTTTTAACCCCTGTCCATATAAATTTGCTGTTTTTAATAGTTTGATTAATGTATTAATAAATATGCCCCTGAATAAAGATGAATTTAATAAAGAATGTAAACTTATTATTGATGCGGCTTTGATTGATGGTTTTAATAAAGATTTTATACAAAAGAAGATTGAAAAATTTAAATATGAAAAAACTGTTAATGATATTTCTACCCTTAAAAAAATAAAAAGATGATTATAATTTTAAAAAAATTACTTACCATCCTTGGTTTAATAAACAATTTCAAAAAGTTTTTAAAGAGTATAGTATTAAATATTTATAGTATTAAAAATTTACTACATCTCTCTAAAAAAGATGTAATTCCTAATAATAAAAAATCTGGTATTTCTCAATTAGATTGTTTAGATCGTGATCGAGTTTAAATTGGTAAGACGAAACGTAATTTGAAAATCAGAACGAAAGAACATTTTCATAACATTAAGTATAAACAAACTGATAAATTGGCTGTAGCAGATCATTTTTGGTTATTTAACCATAATATAAATCCTGAAGTTAAATTATTAAAACAATTAAATACCGATAGATTTAATGGTTTGGGAAAATATATTTATTTTAAAAAATAAACATCGCATAGTGGATTTTGAAATACCAGCAGTTGATTCTGCTCTTAAGTTTGTTTAGTTTTCAGATTTTGATAATACTGAAAAAGCATAAGAGCATAGTAACTTCCTTAACAATGAATTTGTTTTCTCCTGTGGCTTTCTTTCACTGAAGATACGGACAAGAATTCATGAAATAGATATCAGTTAGAAAGAAGAATTAACACTATTTTCTTAAGTTAAGAGAAGTTTTTGTTACAAATTGTTATATTTGTATAAGTTCTTGGGTGTTCATGAACTTCTTCATTAAGAAACAACAGTTGATTTATTTTTTTTTTTTTTTACTTTTTTGTATCAATTATAAATTGCAGCCTCAGATTGAGCTTTTTTGCCAATAGTATTTCTAAACCAATCTTCACATTATTTAGGTGCTATTGATGCTTTAAAATCATAAAACATCATATCCCAGAAATGTTCTTTAGTCAAAGTCATTTTTGGATTAACACAAAATCTTTAAATTATCATAATTAATACACCATTAGAACAAATAAAACAAATTACATGACAATCAACTCACAAAATTTACAAAGTAGTGTATCAAATATTAGTAAATTTCATTGTAAATGTAAATGAGACTGCAATGTCTCATTTACATCTGCATAAGCACCTTTCAATGCATTATCTCTTGTAAGGAGAACTGTCAGACAGAATGAATATTAAAAGCAGAAGCATTATTAACAGTGAAGTATTCCTCATATTTGAGTTTGATTTATGAGTCACTTTGTTTACACTCAAACTTCACTTATTTGTTGTTGTATAATTGAAACATTTTCAAGATCATTCGATCTCATCCTCAGCTGTTTGGTGACTAAATGAACATTCCTCTTCTTCCACTACTACGGAGCTCTCAGCACTGTTAGTACATAATTTTTTTGATGCATTGTTTATTGCATGATTAGCTTTTGTTTCGTTCATATTCAATCTGAGATGAGCTCAGTAATAAATGCATTCTACACAATGAAGTGTTAAGGGATCTTATTACTAACACTTCTACCTGTGAATAACTAAATTATCTACCACTTACAGTAAAATCCAGCACAATATGAGCTTTTAAATCTCCACAAATAACTTAATTTGTTGCACTAGTACAGAGAACAAATAAACATGGTCATGGCCCAAATCGAACTCTTTATTCTGTCTGTGAATTTATGGAAAGTTTATAATATGGTTACATTTCTGAATTAATTGTGTATATTATAAAATTCTTGAGATATCTTTATAAATCATTATTTTGTACAAACACTGACTTCTCCTTATTGGATGTAACTTGTTAATTTACAAGTATAGCTAATTGCACTGCATATTCACTATTTGACTTGTTTATATCAGAGTACTCATGTACAATGTATGATTTACAAGACCGTCCATCCGTCCGTCCGTCCGTCCATCCATCCATCTATAATGTGACATGTAGCATTCTTACAGGCCAGCAGTAAGTGCACTGTTTACTCTCTCTCAAGTTTGTTTATCCAAAGTAATTCTTTTATCATTAAATTAATTGGGAGTCGATTAATGACACTAAACAACACTTACTTTTAAATTTTCCTGGAACTAGATTCAGAGGCCTTCCCTCTATCTTCAGCCGGACATTGACTGGTTCTCATTGGTGTAGCTGGCAATATTTTGTCATCGGTCTCCTCTGGTGGCGGTTCGAGGAACTTGCTGAACAAATCTTTCTGGGGGATGTCGAAATTGAATACTTTGTTCCTATTTTTTGAAATAAAGATTTGTTCCCATGTGGACAGTTCTTCTTTTCCTGTTGTATGTTTTAGTAATTTTGGTTCTGGATTTATGTTGTGGTTTTTTTCCCAAAAATGCGTGGCAACTGCTGATTTTTCTAATTGTTTGTATTTTATGTTCCTAAAGTGTTCCTTTGCTCTTGTTTCTAAATTTCTTTTGGTTTTTCCAATATAAATTTGACTACAGTCACAGCATTCAATTTGATATATACCAGATTTTTTGTTAGATGGAATGGCATCTTTGATGTTTGAGCAAATTAGGTTTTTTAAGGAGAAATGGTTGACTGGTGCTAGTTAAATGTTTTGTTTTTTGAAGACTTTTTTGAATTTATCAAAGGCCCATGGATGATAAGTGAATTTTTTGAAGATCATTTTAGTTTCTTTAGCTGAGAGGGTTGTGGTTTCCTTTAGTAGTTTCTTCTTATTTGCTATGTTCACTTTTTTGTCTACTAGTGATTTGGGAAAGTCATTTTTCTGTGCTATTTCAATAATTTTGTTGTATTCTATTTTGTATTCTTCTGCTGTGAGAGGGATGTTGACCAGTCTGTGTGCTAAACTATTAAAGATTGCCTGTTTGTGGGATCTTAGATTGTAGCTATTAGCTTTTATGTAGTTGTCTGTCTGTGTTGGTTTTCTGTAAATGCCAAAGTTTATTCTATTTTTATTTCTGATTATTTTTAGATCTAAAAAGGGTAAATACTCGTCTTTTTCAACTTCTACAGTGAACTTTATGCTTTTTCCTTGAATATTTAAAAGTTTTAGTGCATCACTGATGTGTTTTTTTGGCACTATGGCAAATATGTCATCTACATATCTTTGCCAGAGTTTGAACATCCATGGGAAACCTTTAGCGATCCTTATTTCTAGTGCACTCATGTACAGATCGGCTAGGAAGGGTGATAAGGGGTTGCCCATTGCTAAACCAGAAGTTTTATGGAAATATTTTGTTTGAAACTGGAAGAAATTCTGTTCTATGCATAATTTGGTAACTTCGATGTAATCTGAAATTTCAAGTGATGACATTCCAAGTGATTTGAGCCATTTTTCTATCAATGTTGGGAGTTGTTTAACTGGTATGCTGGGAAACAGTGATTTAATGTCAAATGAGACTAGTGTGTCCTCTTCATTTAGTTCAGTATCCTTAATGTGTTCTATAAGTTCATAGGTGTTTTTGATGCTTAGGCTATCGAATTTTGGAAATGAGTTGAATTTGCTTGCTAGCCACTTTGCAAGTTTGTATGTTGGTGAATTTATACTGCTAACTATAGGTCTCATTGTTATGGATGGTTTGTGTATTTTGGGTAAGCCATAAAGTCTAGGTAAGGTTGGGTTATCCGGTTTAACTGCATATTTGTTTGATATTATACTTGATTTTGCTATTGTTTTTTCAAATGATTTTATGCAAGCTGTTAATAGATTTTTGTTAATGGTTTCATATTCACTGTTAGTTAGCATTTCTTCCATTTTCTCAAGGTAATCAGATTTATCCATTATGACTATTTTGTTACCTTTGTCTGCCTTGGTGTATATGACGTTTTTTTGTTTCAATGAATGGATAATATTTTGTTTGCTCTTCTGAACGGATCTGGTTTTTATTTCTTCCAAAATATTTTCACATTGGCTTTTAAGTGGATTTTGTTTTTTATCATGTTCTGTATCACACATACAACACCAGATCATTAAATCACATACATACCACATTCTGTCACACCAATATGAGTCGCAGTAGCACTATTCACCATGGAGCTAGCCTATACAATACATTATCTGGACATTTCAAACATCAGGTCTACAGCAAATTTAAGTGTTCATTAACAAAAGCACTCTTAAAACATGTACCTTTTAGCATCCAGGAATTTCAATATATAAATTTTTAATAACTTTGTAAATATTACTTCTTGTATAAGCACCTTCATATTGTACACACTGTTGAATATAGTATTATGTTATATAATTATGTAGTACGAGGCATGTTTTTTAAGTCAGTACCATTTTGTAATTAAAAAAAAGATGTGCATAGATATTGCAATAATTTTATTTTTATATGAAAGCCTGTACCTTAATCTACTTTACTACATAATTTCCGTGAATATTGAGGCACTTGTCATAACATGGCACCAGTTTTTGAATACCCTCCTCATAAAATTCTGCTGCCTGATGTGTTAACCACTGTATCACAACTATTTTCACTTCGTTATTGTCCTGAAGACACTGACTGCCGAGATGTTTCTTCAAGTGCAGGAACAAATGGTAGTCGCTGGGTGCCAGATCAGAGCTGTATGGAGGATGATCTAGAGTTTCCAATTGAAAAGATTTGATGAGATCTTTGGTCCGATTAGCCACATGTGGACGGGCATTGTCATGCAGCAGAACGATACCCTTACTCAACTTGCCACGTCTTTTATTCTGGATTGCATGGCGCAGGTTGTTCAATGACTCACAATAAGACGCTGCATTGATTGTCTCATTACGAGGCTGAAACTCCACTAGAAATACTCCTTTTCTGTCCCAAAAAACTGTGCACATGATTTTCCGGGCAGAAATTGTTTGCTTAAACTTCACTTTTGTGGGTGATGATGAATGTCGCCATTCCATGGATTGTTGTATCGATTCTGGTGTGACGTAGGCCACCCATGTTTCGTCACCAGCACAATTTGGTCTAAAAAATCTTCACCTTCATTGTGGTACCGCTCAAGGAAAGTCAATGAACTGCCTAAACGTTGGGTTTTGTGCAAATCCGTCAACATTTTCGGAACCAAACGTGAACACAATTTCTGGTACTTCAAATTCCTGGTCACAATGCGATACAAAACACTATGAGAATATTGAAAATAGTCGCACAATGATGAAATTGTAAAGCGTCTGTTTTCTCTCACCTTTTCGTCCACTTTCTGCACCAAATCTTCAGTAACGACCGAAGGACGCCCACTCCGTTCTTCATCATGCACATTTGTGCGGCCATCTTTAAATGCTCTCATCCATTTCCTTACCATTCCATCACTAATAATGTTTTTTTCCGTAAACTTCACAGATCTCACGATGAATATCGATCAGTTTTACGCCTTTAGCACTAAGAAATCGTATAACAGCCCGTACTTCACAATCGGCGGGACTCACGATTGTCGGAGGCATCTTAAACACTCAGTAACCAATGTATACAATGAAGAATCAGACTGTAATGGCGTCAGTGCATAGACAAGAGATGTAGGTAACCAGCGCGCATGCGCGGAACGCCAACCGTGGCGCTGCGGCGGCGGAATCGCAAAACGGTACTGACTTAAAAAACATGCCTTGTATTACTGATGAAGCCATGATTTATGTATAAATCAAAAGGTGAATAAAGTATCTTAATCTTTATATTTCAGTTCTGGGTAATTTAGGATATATGCATACATGCCAACCAATAATGATGTTCATTACATGCTTATGTCACAATACATTATTATAACATATTGGCATTTAATTTATTTGTATTAGGAAAACTATTTGAGCTAAAAATATGGGGGTTTACTCTTATGTTAGGCACATTACTCTCTGTCTTCCTCCTATATCACATTTTGCAAAATCTCAATTTGTTTGTCTTAGCGCAAATAGTATTTATTAGAAATGGATTCAGTTGGCACTCATCACATCCCACGTACGTGGAATGTAATAACACCGCAGGACTCTGATTGGTTGCTCACCTAATAGTGTTCAAGGACAAATATCATCCCATTTGAAACACATAATAGACATTCTTTCCTTAGTCCAATAGCAGTGACAAGTCATGTGCTGTCAGGCATTTTTGGAGTCTCTGCTCTGGGAACGAGAGAGAAGTTCTGCAAGCTTTAGTTAAAGGAGATGAAATTATGGTTCTCTACTATAATCCTTTGGCCAAAAGAGAATCAATGGAGCGACATAAACCTGGCAAACACCCCCCTCTAAAGGTCAAAGTCAATCAGTCAACAAAGATCATTACTACCATCTTTGGTGAATGTGAAAGAATACTCTTCATTGACTTCAAGTTGAGGAGCATTACAGTAAATGAGTATTATGCTGCCTTACTGCACATATTACATGCTTCCATTATGGAGGAAAAGCAAGGAAAGCTGAGTAAAAGTGTGCATCTTCTATACAATAATGTGCCTATGCACACAGCTTTTCTTGCAAAGGAAGCTGTGAGGAAATATGCATTTAAAGAGATCAATCATCCACCCTACAGCCTAGACCTAGCTCTTAGTGAGTGTTCCTCTTCTCAAAACTCAGGAAGCTTTGAGGAGAAAATTTAATTATGATAAAGAAATGATGCCTTTATGCCCATTTTGCAGACAAGACTTTTATTTTTTGGAACGGGGATAAAATGTTCACTAAGAGATATAAGAAATATATTACAATAAAGAGTTATATTGAAAAGTGAAATATAGTTTTTGTCTATATTCTACCTAGAAAATGGCTAGGCCGGAAACATGATCTACTCTCACATGATGATAAGGGAAAATAAACTTACTTTAGTATCTCTTGATTCTTTAACAGGCTTTCCATTGTGACTCCAATTGATTTCTGGCTCTGGAAGTCCTTTAACTTCACATTCTAATTTAATCTTTTGCCCAGCTCTTGCCATCACATTTGTTAAAGGTGCAATAAAAACAGGAATTTCTGAAGGCTCCATTGCTGTAAAGAATAAAAAAAAGTTCTCTCTTAAATAAATAATAAAACGGATAACAACTATATTTTCTTGTAGCTTTAAAAACTATTCCTTATAATTTTGTTTCACTTATGACTAAAGTGCTATGTAAGAATTAACTTCTGCAGTTATGCATGACTTGCTCTTCTGGCAAAACCAGGTTAAAAGAAGTATGTTTTATATATCTACTATATCTAACACTTGAAAATCCTTACAGCTGGATTTAATTTAATGTTATTCACTTGCACTTTTTCACAAACAAATGTTAAGATTATTATTATTTGAAGCAAAAGGTTAGAAACAGTGATGTATATAACAATTGAAGTAATGAGTTGGTATTCAAACACAACATCACTTAAAATATCCTTACTTGAACAATTGTTTCGGAGACCGGCTCGTCCCCATCATCAGCAACTATCCAACTTGTGTGTGTGTGTCTCCGAAACAATTGTTCAAGTAAGGATATTTTAAGTGATGTTGTGTTTGAATACCAACTCATTACTTCAAATGTTAAGATATTTCAGACATCGAACTTTGTCCATTAGTTTTTAGCTCAATTATACATTTATAAGTTATATATTTTCTCATTAATGTGTCACATTTTTTTGGTCCAAATGTTAATACTGGGTATCTATTTGTAGGTGCCAAGATAGTATTTTATTCTTTAAAGATCTTTATAAATTTACTCAATGTTTTTGGTTGGTATGTCGGTTAGTTGGTTTTGTTTAGCTTAGCTTTTTTAATTTTCTCAAATACCAGATTTTTGTTGTATCCACATTCAGCTTTTTGTTCCTTGTAGTATTTTGCTTTATCAATGGGTACATTGACTAGTCTGTATGTAAGACTGTTTTATGATTGCATGTTTATGTGTAATCAGGTTATAGCTGTGTTTTTATATGCAATTTTCTGATTTAAAATTGTTAAATTAAAAACCAAAAGATGAAATCATACCAATCAATAGATCCGGAATATACCAAATAAGTTGTAAGGAATGTGAAAAATTCTACATAGGGAATACTAAAAGAAACCTAAGACTCAGAGTCAAAAACCATTTTAAAAGCATCAATGTGGCATTTAACTGTTGGAAAGAAAACCATAACCTTGATCCAAATCCAAAATTATTAAAAGGTGTGAAAAACCATAACAAATTGATAACCTGGGAGAACATCTTAATATGGAAAAGTAGAGAAATCCCATCAGTCAATAATTTGATAAAGAAGTTTACAGTTCTACCACAGAGAGAAGACTGCAGACAATAACGACAGATGATAGTCAGACCTTTGAGGGTGAAAATGGAAGCAACAGCTCCTGAACCTAGCCATCAAAAAATAAAAATATAAGTGAAATAATATGAAAAACCAACAAATAGTTTCTTTCAAATATTTTGTAATCAAACTATAAGACATATGTTATTAGCACAACTGATTAAAGTTTGTTATGCATGATCAGTATTTGATGTTAAAATTCAGTTTTTCAGTCATGTTGTATTGCAGTTTAATATCCCGCCTTTTTTTTTCCAGAGGGGATTTGGCACTGCGACCAGTCTTGGTCTATTGTACCTTATGCCCCTAAGTGAGGCATCCCCAGGAGTAGGGATGAGATGAAAGGAGACAGAGAGCAGCCATCCCAAGGAGCCACTACAATGCAGAGGGCATGGTTCCTACATTTCACTTGGATGGAAACTTCCCTGGGCAGGCCAGGACAATGGACATTCCCCATACTTTGGTTCGAAGAAGGTCCCAGCAGCCAGTTCGGAGATCAGCAAACAACCTACCAGAGGAGGAAGTGTTGGAACATATCATTCAGAACATATCCTGCCATGCACTGCCGAGACTCCCACCAACACTTCTACCCTGAAAGAGACCACCAGATGAGAGATGATATGAAATGATAATAGAGATAAAATGTAGCAACACAAAATTTGGGGGGTGTAATTAACCTACCCAGCATTTGCCTAGCGACCCAGGAAAACCCCCGAAAAAGCCCATGGGTCAGGTAGGTTGACCACCGGAATTGAACCTGGACCTCCCTAAGCACAGATGAGCCAACCTGCTTGGTTTAATATCCCTTAATCAAGTAAGCCATATTGGATAATAAGTAATTGAAATGATGCCCAACTGAGCATAGACCTTCAAATTAACCCGATATTCATCATATTAGCTAACAGAAAACTCTGAATAAATCTTATCTGCATAACTCAACCAACAAAATTTGAATTCAAGATCTTTTGAATGTGAGTCAGACACATTACCTTTATATTACGGATTACAAGCCAGTGAAAATGCTTTATCAAAAATATTCTTCATAGCTCCGAGAAAATGTAATGAAGAAGTGCATAAGTTGACCTTAAGTATACTAAATAGTATAAAACAATACTGATGTATGACTATTTAAGGGTTAAATCAGTGAAAATGAGGCAAAAATTACAATTTAGGCTTTTTATTTTGCTATTATGTTTGATTTCTAGGAACACCTTTGTGTAAAAACATCTTTTATAAGAGTGAAAATGAGAGACTTACATATAATATATGAAGGATGATCAGAAACCAAGGTTACAAAACTGATATTTCTGGAGTTTTGTACTAGGGAAACACAATAGCAACTTAAGATGAACCGAGAAAGCATTAGTACAAAGGGAACAAACTGCGGCTGGGTCCACTTTGTAATAATAATGCTTTCTTAGTCTGTCATGTTTAGTTACAGTGTGTTTTCCTAGAAGATCTTCGGGAAGCTCAATCAGCTTTTCACAACTTCAGGATCTTCTAGTGAGCTTTGCAGAGATACTGGCAAATCATGACCAGGGTTTTGAATTATTCCTCATGAGTAGACGGTAGGATTTAGTGAAGTAAACATGATGTTCTATAAGACTTTTGACCTTTTTATTTATCTGTAATTCTGAATTTACCTCTGGTTTTAGACATGATTGACTATATTAATTTGTATTTAAATTTGAATTTATGAGTCACTATGTTTACACTCAGTCTTCACTTACTTGTTGTTGTATATATACTGAGTGTAAACATAGTGACTCATAAATTCAAATTTAAATATGAAGAATACTTCACTGTTAATAATGCTTCTGCTTTTAATATTTATATTAATTTGTTTTTTAAAGGATGCTGATGACCAGGTAGTTGAATGCCTTTGAACATCTATCTATCTGGAATTTTGTCTTTTAGAAAGAATTAGCTGTCACATAGTTCTGTTACATGTAGTTGGCACCTGTGCGGAGTTTCAGTCATTCACCATCTACTATGCTAGTTGTAGTTAACACAAATGACAACTTATTTGGAAAACTAGTCTTGCAAAGAAATCTACTCAGTTATTTGATTTCTGTAGACGAAACATGTAATTGTGGCTGTATTTCAACAGCAGCTGGGTTTATGGAGAGATTGCAATATGTCATCCTCATGTTGCAGAATGATGTCAAAAGTACACAGCTGGTAGAGAAAATATTGCTAATGAGGATGGCTGTCCTAGCATGGCATCAACAGATTTGATTACAGCTTGTATGAGGGAGTGGATTTAGGGAAACAGGAGGATCACATTATGCATATGACGGTAGAATAGGAATGTTGTACAGAAGCATCTAGCAAATTGTTCATAATATTCTGCAATATCAGAAGGTTTGTTCCCAATTTATTCTATGAAATCTTTCAGCTAACACAATGAGAGACCATGGGGACAAATCTGCAGCTTGTGTGGTGACTCTCTGAGGAAGAGATAGTTTTTATCACTACATTGTTACAAGTAAAAAACATAGATCCATCACTATACTCCCAGCTGAAAGCAGTCATCAATAGAGTGGAAAGCCCTTCCTCTTGAAAGACAAAGAAATTTAATTCATATGCCAGGAAGGTGATGCCATCTGCCAGAAAGGACATGGCCACAGTGTTTTGGGACAGGGGGGTGTCAAACTTATGGAGTTTTGGAAAGAGGGCACACAGTCACCATTGATTTATACTGTGAGGCATTGACATGATTGCACAAAGCAGATGGAAGGAAATGGTCAAGATTTGTCACCAAGGGCATCTTCTTCCTTCATGAAAATGCATGTCCTCATACAGCCCAGAACACCATCACGATGTTGAAGCAGTTTTACTGAGACAACATTAACTACTCTACCTACAACCAAAACTTAGTGCAAGTGACCTGCATCTTTTTTGTCACTCGAAGAAGCACCTAGGAATCTGACAGATGAAAAGATGAATCATTTCATGACAAAAAGTGACTGAAGGACAGCACAGGAGAGAATATTCAAACTCATCCCACAAAGCAACAAGATAACCTAAACCAAAAAATAACCTAATGTATGTACTATCAGTTGGCCATATTGGTTTCATTAAATAAAATGTATGCACTGCACTGCACTACACTGCACTGCAGACTTTGCAATGTTATTTTCTGATTACTCTCATAATTAATCCTAAGTGAAGAGAATGGTTCCTTTTTATGATATTCCTCACTTTCCTTTTATAAAACTTGTAAAAGTGCTTCATCAAAATTTTCCTCTCATAATTATGTTTATCAGTTTCTATCTTACATTTTAAGTAAAACTGTACACTATTTAATAAAAAAATGCATAAGCAGAATTTCAGTCCAGTTTTTATGTTTTCTGGTATATTTTTCTTTGTCATAATCTTTTAGAGTTTTTTCATAATTTAAAATATTCCTTACAATACAACTTTTACGTTATCAGAGTAAAATTTTGCAAATAATTTCCCTAATATGTGCTTATCAGTCATTAATGTAATGCAAATGTGTTACATGACCAAGCGCATCCCAGTTATGTATATACCTTTTATAAAATCTGAAACTCACAACTGAACAAAAGTTATTTTTCCTACGATTGAGGATTATAATTTGATTAAGCACAAAATTAATATAATTTTGAGTCAAACTAGTACTCAGTGTTCCATAGTTTGCTAGTTTTACCTAGAATGCATTTCGTTAGGACCTTCCTAACATTCTCAGCTAATGGAAATTTAATCATTCTTCCACACTAGCCATGTATGGGCTAAGATTTGACAAACTAGAATTGGAGAATTTAGTGTTATGGCCATGGTAGCTCAACGGTTAGAGCATCCGGGTGGAGACCAAGAGATCCATGGTTCATATCCGAGCCATAGCTTTGAATTTTTCAGTCTGACTCTTTCTTATCAACCCTCAGCTAATCTTGACTGCTGAGGATGTTAGGAAGGTCCTAATGAAACATATTCTTGGTAAACACTAGCAACATATGGAGCATTGAGTACTAGTTCGACTCAAAATGATATTTAAAATTATTCTTTTGAACCAATTAACATGAAAGTATATTTTTTTGAGAATTTATTTTTAATCCCAATTAGGAACACAAATCTGAAATGTTTAAAAATTATGAACATTGCATTGTCAAATAAATTAATTTTGTGTTATTTAAAATATATACATCAAACTTTGCAGCCACACTTTTTTCTTCTTTTAGATAAGATGTAAGAAATTCGAAATAATCAGTGGAATACTTCAATTTTGGAAAATTCTCAAAATCCTCTTGAAAATAATTAATGAAACTAGCCAAAAGTGAGATACATACAATTTAGTATAATGTGTACTTACGTTCCACATTAAGTTTGGCACTGCAGCTGTCTGTACCAATTTGATTATAAGCTCTGCAAGAGTATTCTGCTTGATCATCAAGATACACTTCCTCAAAATGAAGTACTGCTTCTCCATTATTGTATGTTATCACATAATCTGGTGAGCTGTCAATGCACACATCATTCTTAAACCACTGGACAGTTGGCAAAGGGTTGCCTTCAACCTTGCATTTGAAGTCAAAGTCAGAGCCTTCCTTAGTTGTAGCTGGCATTAAACGTTTGGTAAAAACAGGTGGCGTTAGCTGTTCAGCTTCTATAATAATACAAACAGATAAATTAAGATGATTTTAGTTTTAATAGTTTATGCCTAACCATTAAGATTAATTTTTTAAAATGGAATAGCTCTGGTGATACTGAACATGTCAAAAACCATAGTTACTCATTGACTTCAGATATATTTCTTTTCTGTTTAGTTTTCTCTCTCACTTTCCTCCCTTTGTTTAAGAACACATACATACAGAATTATTTAATTGGAGCCAAAACATTTTATAACACTATTAGAGGAATTAAGAGTAAATACATTGCAAATATTAATTCTTATAGCATCTAGCATTAAGAATATGTTTACAAAATGCAAACTCACATGTTCAGTCTACCTTGCTTAAGACTCTTTTTTCCTCCACACTCTCTCTCTCTCTCTCTCTCTCTCTCTCTCTCTCTCTCTCTCTCTCTCTCTCTCTCTCTCTCTCTCTCTCTCTCTCTTAGTAGAGTGAAAATGCAGTATCAAAATATTCATTTTGAGGTAGTTCAGAAAAACTGCTTACCTTCCACATCTTCCGGTATATGTATCAGCAGTATGTATTTCGAAAATTACCTACTGATAATTGCTACTGCTATCATTAAATGATTTAAGGTGGGAAAATGTAAAGGAAAGGCTTTTGACATGTGTTTTCTGTGGGTTATGAGGTAATAATCTTATTTGTAAGCAAACAATTTTGACTAAAAATTGTAAGTTTTTGAACAGTAAGCTTAATAACATTAACTGAACATGTTTGCACTATCTGACAATTAGTTGGTTGTGAGCCAACATTCCTGAAACATTTTTAATTTTTCAAAAGTAAATGAGGAGTGTAAACATAAATAATGTTCAATTAATATGAATGTTGACTTTCATTTTAGTCTTATACATAGGTATCTAAAAATATTATAAATCAAATGGGTGCAAAAATGCTTTTATTAAAATTCTGTTTCTACATATAAACAGAATTCTTGATATGCTCAAGAATGTAATAAAGCATCACAGGAAACTTGTCATAGAGATATGTGTATCATACCATGTCAAAACAGAAGAATGAATATATTTTGTTTGGGAAGGAACATATGCATAAAAATGGAAATCACAGACCATATTCTTTGCAATTGCTGTAAAAGTATGCTAGTAATGTATAGTGTGCAATATCATATGGTAATGTTTCTCTACCACAAGTATATTGTAACACTATATGGATCTACTGCAAATTCTTGATTCTAGTATCCTAAATTTTAATTAACTTCTTTGCTCACATTTGTACAATTACTTTCAAGGACTACATACCATATAAATAAAATTATTATCTTCTAATTCACAGTTAACATATAATATGCTGCTCTTTAAAATTTGTACTTAACCAAGAAAACAGAAGACTTAAGAGAAATATTCTCTTTTATTTTTCCACATAGTCATCTTGTAAACCAATACTGCCACTGCCACATTGGGATTGTGGAGCTCACAGTGTAGAGAATAGGAGTTGAGTCGACTAATTGTGTCACCAATGTTGTTTGGTAGAGGGAGGAGCTGCAGAACTCCACCACCCATTAGTAGGCAGTGGCTGACATCATGAAACAAGGGCCAGGCTACTACACAGTACTGTCGGAGATATTTTCCAATATGCTCTAGAAGGTAATTCGAGAAGAATCCTTCACCACAAGCTTCTGGCTACACTTGACAGGTATATAAAGCTGATGCAAGGCCTGGAGGACAGGACAGTATTGATAGTTTTAGAGGTTGTGTGCATTTCAAGCTTTGAATGTGAGTCGACTAACGCAATTCCATAGGGAAGATTCGGTACCGTGAAGCAGTTCACAAATCAGTCAGTCAGTTGAGTTGTGTGAATTGACCAAGCAGTGCATAGAAACATGGTACACACCCAGCTAGGAGTTGGCAGGCTGTAAAACGGTGGAGGAAGGAGTTCATGGATCTGCAAGTATGGCTCAGTGGTGAGAAATTGTGCAGGCTGTGGAATAGACAGTGAAGCAGTTTATGTGTAAATACTGAAAGTGTTAATTAAATTTATTGGGAGTCGATGTCTGGCTGAGAATAGAGGGAAGGCCTCTGAAACTAGTTCTGGGAAAATTTAAAACTATGTGTTGTTTAGTGTCATTAATCGACTCCCAATAAATTTAATTTATACAACACTGTTTTCAACACTTCCATGAAAGGAAGTGTAAGAAGTGAAACTTGTGTATGTCAAAAAGGTTATTAGGAGCACAAGTTGGTGCATGCTAAACAGAGATAAAGAAACATTAAAGAAAATATCAAAGATGTGCATTTGTGTAAAAGAGAAGATGATTGTAGATTAGCCTTGCACTATCCAATTGTAATAGTTTTACAAGCTTTCGTCATGTGAAGTATATTGTGACTTTATGGGCTCGTGAAATGAAAAGTCCAATTTCACCACTCAAAAATGTTCTTTATTTCCACCGACTTACAGTTAAACTCTTGCCAATTACACAGAGTTACGTAATGCACACAATTACGATTCACCAGTTCGTCCGTTACCGTTCAGATGCACGTACACAATTACGTAAAGTCTTCCGTTGCACATAAACAGTCTTCTCGTCGTACACTAGCACTGCATTCTTACACCAAGAACTCTGACTGACTGACTGACTGACTCCTAATTGAAGCCCTTTTTATAGGAATATCCTGTTATTCTAGAAGTCTCTGGTTCTCCGCAAATCACCCGAACGTTCCAGAGGACAGGAGAAGGGGAGAGAAACATCGAGGGACAAGTGACATTTCCCTAAATCACCCCTCAGTTAGTGACAGATTAATGGAAGGGGGGCGTGGCTCGGCTGCCTCGGACCGTTCCAGCTGTCGCCGGTCGTATCTTACGCTAATAGGGTGACAATATATAAAGTTAGTTACCATGAAGAGTTACTACTATCTATATTTATAATTTAGACTCTGCAGTTTAACCATTATTTATTTTTGTAATTTTTGTATGCTTCTTTTGTATAGAAAGAATTCTTAATGAGATAAGATTTGATTTGTTTTATTTTAATTTGTTCTTTCCCTATTTCTTTAATCCAATGAGGTAAATGATTGTATAATCTTTTTCCTTACTTTCAATACATTTATTTTGTGATTAGCCTCTTAGTCTATTTCTAAAGTAATTTTCCTTTGTTCTTGTGTTATGTGCATGGATACTTGTATTTTTTGTCTTTTTATCGGAGGTTATAAGATACTTTATATATATATATATATATATATACAAGGTAGCATTAGTATACCTAATTTCTTAAATGCTGTTCTGCAGGTGTTTTTTCAATATTTTTAAGAATTCTTATCACTCTTTTCTGTAGTCTAAATATTTTTAGTATAGGTTTCCTCCCTGCTGATCCCCATTAAAATAATCCCTTAGCTCAAATGTGAGTGCATAAATGTGTAATATGCTTGTTTTGTGCTATCTTCATCCATGATTTTTTTAACCTGTTTTAGAATATATATACCCCTATTGAGTTTTTTAGAAAATGTTTCTAAATGTCTGTTCCATTTCAGATTGTTATCTGTTACTGGTCCTAAAAATTTATTTCACTAGCTTGTCTGATTTTCTCACTTTTTATTTCCAAGGAGATACTCACCTGCGTTTTGTTACTTATACTAATCTGCATCCATTCTGTTTTCTTTGTATTTAGTGTATTTATTTAATTTGTATTTGTTTATGTATTTTTATTTATTTAATTCTTCCAAGTATGCACTATCTCTAACAATGCATTTGCATTTCTTTGCAATTCAACCACTGTATTCCCTGTTACAATAATTATGTCATCAGCAGCCAATGGCCAATCCACCTGCTTCCTGAAGTCATTTAAACAGATCATTTATGTATAAAATAAACAAATATGGCCCCAATTTTGATCCCTTTAGCTTCAGTGAATTCATGAACATCAAAGAGTAATTCCAATTCAACAGTTGCTATGTAAAGATACCCAATTTTTGCACAAAATATTACAGACGGACAATTCTTCAAATTCTCTAACAGCAGGATTTTTCAGATGATGTGATGATGTGTGGTGTTTAAGGGTGCACAACTGCATGGTCATTAGCGCCCAGGATTTTTCAGACTTTCACTATACAGTTAGTAACCTCCAATTAAATGTACATCTAGAACATTTGTGACAATGTTGATATTAATTGTAAAAACAAATCATTCCAAGAAGAAGGAGTTTCAGTCATGATTTCTATAAATTTGAGTCCTAAGTGGAAGAAAATCAGTTCCTCATGAATAGATAAGAATTCTGAAGGAAAAAAAAAACTGGACTCACTGTAAATTTCATAAAAGCAATGAAAATTTCCAATAACATAACTTTATAAAACTAGCTTTGGCTCACTACATTTGATGACATTTTTCCTTAAAATTTTCACTATATAACTGTATTTTCTACATACTGAATTATTTTAAATGTTCACAGTTGTCTAAAATAATCACTTAGTACTCTAATTTAAAATTTTATTCAAAGTCTTTCAATGCCTTTTGGTATATTTAACAGAAGTCTTCATCTTGTCTCATTTAGTTTTCATCTTGTGGGCTGGAGCAAGATACTCTCATTTAAAATACAGAATGCATGGGAGAATAATTTGTTTGGTCTATGTATACAAGTGCTGACCATTTAGTATCATCAGGAATATGAGGAGCTGGACTTTGCATAAAACTGTAAGTCATGAAAATTAGTATTCTATCTGTGGTGCCAAACACATCCTCTCATCGTATTCACTTGATGATCGCCCAGTTGTAGTGCATGTATGTGCATATTTGAGCACTATTTGCCCGTCCCTCAAAGGTCCATAATACCTACTATGTTTTCTGTAAGTTTCTCCATCAGTTTGCTATTTTATTCACCTCAAAAATGTGAATTCGGAAAGTGTTTCACACAAAAAAGTGTTTTTATCTTTTTTTGCTTTGCCATTTGGAACTGTTTACAAAAATACTGTTGCTGTTTTATCATATTAAAAAAATAATGTAATTAATAGTATTTTCTTCCAACTGCATATCATTCAAATGATGCTTTAAGGACATTTTCATTATTTTTCTTAAAACCTATTATTTTGACTCTACTTGTAATTATTCAAACACATTATTTGTGAAATAGAAACATTAAAATAAAAGTAATAAAATTAACATTGCAAAAGATAAGAAATGAATTTCAAGTTAAAATCAACTAGCATGATACTTCTTAAACGTCTTAAAAATAAATATTCATCTGAAATGCATCACTTAGTTTGTATTAAAATATCTACATACCTTCAACATAGAGTGTACAATTAGTTTCTGCAGTTCCTGCAGCATTTGCTGCTTTGCAAGTAAATCTTGCAGAGTCTTCAGTAAATGTTTCTTCAATTGTAAGAGTGCAAATTCCCTGATTAAAGGTTGTACGGTAATCAGGATTGTTTTGGATTGATATACCATCCTTATACCATATTACTTCTGGCATTGGAAAACCAGTTACCCTTCAACAGAAATTATAAATCATTAACGCTGATATATATTATGTTTATCATTCTTTGCTAACACCTTCTTTCAAAAAAATGTTGGATATTTATAAAAGATTAAATTGCTTCTCTGTGGATGAACAGAAAACATTAATCATACTTAATTACACTGATATGCTATATTTTTATTTATGTATCCAAATAATTATTGAAAAATCCTAGATTACCTAATTACTTTTTGTTTTCTTTAAAACTGTTATATCAGGTTAATCAAATAACATGATGTAATCAATAATTGTTGAAAGTGACCCCCTTTCTATTATTTTAAATTGAACCTTTTAAATATTTTTAAGCAACTAAACAGCTCACTTTAAGATATTTTAAGAAAATTAAATGCTTTTCAACATCTGGCAAAGTATAATTATCTTTAGGTGCAAAGTTCCACTTAAAAGAAATAGTGTTGAATTGATGTTCCTTTTCCTTTAAGCATTTGCTCATTCTTACATATTACACTTCAAATGAATAAATTAATTTAAAAAAAAAAAAAACTTTTTAAGGGTGTCAATCAAGTATGTAACACTGAATGAATGAATTCCTACATTTCCTTAACTGGAACATAGGGCCTTCTGAACCACACAACCTCAAGACCCATAGGCAATAGGCTGAGGATCAGAGGTTTCCTGATCAGAGAGATCCCGGGATGAGTGATCAGCCCAATACCAGAAGTGAAAGTATGAGAGAGATGAGATGATAGGAAAGATGATGGAGCATTTGGTAGAATGCTGGCGGGGGAAACCAGAGGACCTGGAGGAAACCTGCCCCAGCGCCATGTTGTCCACAACAAATCTCACTTTGCAGTCATCTGGGATTGAACCCAGGCTGCCTTGGTGAGAGCCAAGTGGTCTAACCACTCAGCCATGGCGTGACCTATAACATTAGAAATAGGTTTCATTTAAAGTAAGAGAACCAGATAAAACCAAACTGAAATGAGATAAAATGGGTATAGGTTATTTAATTGTTACTGTCTGGTCACTAGAAAGAGTCTTGGTGGAGGACTGTACTATATAAACATTTTCTGTCATCCTAATCATGTTTATGCATGTTGGTATCATATAAAATCCACAGTGTTGTCAGTTAAGTGCATAAATATCATCACAGCAGTTACATATAACTTTAAATCTGGCAACATGGGTATGTATGTACACATATACACATATAGGTATGTACATATTTCATAATAAACAAATTGAGTGTGTCAGCAGATTAACAGTTTATCCCATCTCGCAACTCAGATTTCTTTGGTGTTCATACAGTACCTTAAAAAAATGTCAACTTTCAAGTAAGTGAAAATCATGTTTTAAAACACATTTAATTACGCTTTCATTTTAGACTTCAAGACATTAAAAAATATGATACTTAAACAGGGATACAAGCAGTTACTTACATTTTCTCGTTCTTATAAATAAATTTCAAAAAAGTGTGTGCACGTGTGTGTATGTGTTTTCAATAACAATTTATTTTAGCATGTTCCATTACAAAAAGCATAATACTATATGCATATGCTTTACACAATTATTGTTATCTAATATTATTGTACAATGGTTATTGGTTTCACACAATTAAGTGCTGACAGCTGTTTTCAAAGGTTCAAAGTTTATATTATTTATACATTTTTCAAATAGTTTCACACACTTTTCAACTAGTTCTTGTTTGTTAATAGGCCACTTCTCACCTTTCTGTATAACTGGTTTCTTAAAATAGTTTCTTCCACTTATTAATATCTCACACTCCCATAGAATGGCCCACTGATTGACTTTTCTTTCTATATATGCATATTATATCATCTGTTAACTTGAATCAATGGAAGTATTCACTTACTTTATGCAGCTTATAGCTATTACTGTAAAATTATGTGCTATAGCTAATTTCATCTTAAGTAAAATAGGTCTTTTTAATTGTGCTGTTCTTTGTAGTTTTATGCCCAGTTTTCAACTCTCATGTTTTTTTCTTTTAGTTCATTTTGCACTGTACTGATGGACATTAGATTGTGCACTAGCTGGGCTTTTCTGCTGCTTCTTTAGCTGTGTCTGTCTGTCTGTCTGTCTGTCCGTCTGTCCGTCTGTCCGTCTGTCCGTCTGTCCGTCCGTCCGTCCGTCCGTCCGTCCGTCCGTCTGTCTGTCCGTCCGTCCGTCCGTCCGTCCGTCCGTCCGTCCGTCCGTCCGTCTGTCCGTCTGTCCGTCTGTCCGTCCGTCCGTCTGTCCGTCTGACCGTCCGTCCGTGTGTGTGTGTGTGTGTGTGTGTGTGTGTGTGTGTGTGTGTGTGTGTGTGTGTGTGTGTGTGGAGTGTGTGGAGTGTGTAGAGTGTGTAGAGTGTGTGGAGTGTGTGAGTGTGCGTGTGCGTGCATGTGTATGTGGTTTATTTTTTTCTATTTCTTAATTAAATGCATTAATAAGTTTATGAAGATGTAAAAACTAATTATGCATAAGTTACACCAATATACTGAATGTATTGCCACTTGGCTCTCACCAAGTTGGCCCGGGTTCATTCCCAGGCGACTGCAAAGTGAGATTTGTGGTGGACAACATGGCGCTGGGGCGGGTTTTCTCCGGGACCTCCGGTTTCCCCCGTCATCTCATTCCACCAGTGCTCCATCTTCATCTCATGTATCATCAGTGTCACCGCCTGCAGCGCCGTATGTAGTAAAAGCGGGCGTTAAACACTACACATTTTTTCATTTGAATGTATTGGTGTACTTGTATCTTCCTTGCTACAATCAATGCTGTTACTTTCATGTAAGAAGAGCTGTATATATTCTAATATTAATCTGTCCCACTGATATGAAAATGCACTCAGTGTATTTTAAAATTTTAATAACTTTAATCAACATAACTTAACAAATTCCATTTTAAAATTAAAAGGTCAGAAATGTTAATAGGTATATATAATCCTGTGGTTATTAATTTACTGATATACTTTACCTGCATTCAAATGTGAACCTTTCTCCTTCTTCTATTATACAATCTTTTAAAGGAACAGTGAACATGGGTGCTATTGGTTGAGGGAGCTCTTCAATAAATTTGGCTTTCTTCAATGGTGGACTTGGTGACTTGCGAGGTCTTTCAGGTCCCGAAGGTTCTGATGGTGGCATTGGTATAGCTTCTGCAAACTCTGCCTGTAAAGAGGTACACATCATTTGAAGACTTTATGAGCTATAAATCAATAATAAGCCTAATTGTTGTACCTAAAGAAGTATTTAGAATTACACACTTAGAAGATGTATATTAAATATTTGTGTAGTGATTGGAAAATGGACATAAGCATGTTCTTCTAAATTAAAATTCATTTTGTCCCTTCTTGCCAAAACTTCTGTAGTCTTATGATACTTCAATTTCCACTGCCAAAGAAAACCATTTGAGTGACTGGAGCTTCCCTGCAGTTCCTGAAGTAACATGGAAAAATTTTATGGAGTTTCCTGCAGAATAGCTTTGACACGTACATTTGTAAGAGGTTCACAATATCAGAGAAAGAAAGAGAGAGGGTAAAAAGAGGCATTTATAACATTCTTTTCCTATTTTGTCTGGACTTAGCAGCAGTGAAGTTTAAATTTTTAGGTTTAAACATGGTGTCAGCAATTTGGAGTCGGAACAAGATGAAGTTGAAACCATGAAGTAGAAGAAAAATGTTTAAGCCTTAATTTTTTACTTCAAGGCCTAAAGTATTCATAACCTCCTATTTTACAATTAATAATATTAGGAATAAAAAGAGCTATGCATGCTAAGCACTGGCACTATAGCATATGAAAGTGTCAGTACACTTATAGATTGAGCTATTGATTGTACAAGGGTCATCCAGAAAGTAAAGAACGATTGTGCATGGTGCTTTGTGCAGACTCCCCACTACGATTGCATTAGGGTTACATAGCTTCATCCTTGGCTTCAGTGTGAGCCGAGACTTGTTGCTGTGCAGTTATGCTAATGGTTCGTGCAGCAATTTGAAATGGTGTCGCCGATCAAAAGTCCCACCAAATGTGAAATATGAAGTGCCATTTGTTTTCTGAATGCTCAAAATGTTAAGCCTGTTGAAACTTACAGGCAAATTAAGAATTTTTATGGTGAAGATGCAATTAAGAGTCATCAGTAAGTGCAGCATTATGTTTTATGAAGAAAGAACCAGCATGTATGATGATCGGAGTGTGAGGCCATCACTTGTTATGGAAGACTGAGTAAAAACTGATGCAATTTAGATAAATTGACATTTAACTTTGAGCATATTCATACTGAGCATGAATCTTTTCCACAAATTTCACATTCCTCCCTGCATAAAATAGTGACAGTACACCTTAATTACAAGAAAATGTGTGCTCGTTGGGTGCCAAACTTCTTGAATGATAGCCACAAGGCAAATCACATGGGAGTAACTCTGGAATTTGTGACACAATATGAGAAAGAGGGCAATGATTTGCTTGACTGCATTGTTACTGGAGTACAAACATAGTTCTGTACAAGACTGCAGTAAACAAGTGCAGACAATGGAGTGGCATCACACAAAATGAAATTAAATGTGTAGTGTTTAACGCCCGCTTTTACTACATACGGCACCGCAGGCGATGACATTGATGATACATGAGATGAAGATGGTGCACCGGTGGAAAAAGATGGCGGGGGAAACCGGAGATCCCAGAGAAAACCCACCCCAGCGCCGTGCTGTCCACCACAAATCTCACTTTGCGGTCGCCTGGGATCGAACCCGGGCCGCCTTGGTGAGAATCACACAAATTTGCCCACAAAACCTAAGATGGAAAAACCAAATTTGAATACTGGAAAGTCATGGATATGAATTTTGGGACTGAAAGGATTTAATCCACACTGAGTTCATACCTAAAGGAGAAACAATAAACTTAGAAGCAACTCTCAACAGCTTTGATGTGTAATTCAAAACAATTGATGTAGGATACTGATTTCAAAAATGCCCAGCTTCATGCATTAGCACAAACATAGCAGAAACTTCAATGCCTAAAATGGGAAATCCTTGGTCATCTCTTTTGCAGCCCCACTTGGCACCAAGAGATTATCACTCATTCCCAAAACTAAAAGCAGTTTTGGGTGGAACACAGTTTGCAACCGATGAGGAATTCAAGCAAGCAGTGAACCTGGTTTAAATCTTTGACAGAAAATGAATAAAATAGTGGTATTGAGAAATTGGTCCCATATTACAACAAATGTGTGATGTATAGTGAATACATAGTAAAGTAATGTAAAGTCATGTAAGTTTAAAAATAAAGTTTGGTTACACAGAAAAATGAAGCTAGTTACAGTGGAGTAATAAATATTACACAAATAAAAATATTTGTTAATTATAATCCACTTATCTTAAGAAGTTGATGGAGTTAGGGAGTTGTTTTTCACTGAGGATGAATGTGAAATGCCTTCGAAATCGATTTGAAAAGAAGAAAGAAGTTTTAACATCAACTTCTTAAGATAAGTGGATTATAATTAACAAATATTTTTATTTGTGTAATAAAGTTTGGTGCTGATATAATATGTTTTGATTCAACCGTGGTCAATTGTCCTTTACTTTCTGGATGACCCAAGCAGTTTTGGGTGGAACACAGTTTGCAAGCGATGATGAATTCAAACAAGCAGTGAAACTGGCTTAAATCTTTGGCAGGATGAATACAATAGTGGTATTGAGAAACTTGTCCCATACTACAACAAATGTGTGATGTACGGTGAATACATAGTAAAGTAATGTAAAGTTATGTAAGTTTAAAAATAAAGTTTAGTGCTGATATAATTTAATTTGATTCAACCATGGTCAATCGTCCTTTACTTTCTGGATGACCCTCGTATGTTTTTCACCAATAAAAATGTTTCTTGTAAAATACTTTATAATAATGATGATTGATTATGTTGATGGTAATAGTGATCCTCGTCGTCCTCGTCCTCATCCTCATCCTCGTTGTCGTCATCGTCATCATCATCATCATCATCATCATCATCATCATCATCATCATCATCATCATCATCATCATCATCATCATCATCATCATCATCATCATCATCATCATCATCATCGCCCGCCTTGGCAGCGTAGGTGGTAGCATGTCTGTCTTACGTTCAAGAGGTCCCAAGTTTGAATCTTGGTCAGATTAAGTTGCCTGGATAAGGTGCTTTCCGGGTTTTTCCCTTATCCTGAAAGACGAATGTCGGGCAACTCTAAGCTCTATGGACCCCAGGCTCATTTGAGCATCATTTCACCCAGTTCATTCATTGTCCGATATGACTTAACGTTGGAGGACATAAATTACAAAAAATATCATCATCGTCATCATCATCATCATCATCATCTTCATTCACATAATCTTGAGGTATGAATTTTGTTATATTCCTACTTGTAATCCTGTACTTGTTTTCCAATTAAAATAACTATTATTAATGATGAATCATCCTGATGATGGGAGAGATGCATACTCCCGAAACATCAATGGCTCTTCATCATTACAGCTGGCTTGAAACCCGAGAACACCTAGAACATATACGTTGCTAGGAAAGCTTCAGATCCTATCAGATTTCTATTAATGATAGACTGTTTCTAGAAATTTCTAAAGCCCTTATGTCTGAAATCCTCATGAGATACATTCAGCATTTGTTAATTTATTTTCTGAAAATATGAATGGAGTTAATAAGTAATTTTCTTGCTTCTCTCTATTTCATTAACTTGGTTTAATTTTTATTCTTTTTCTTTATTTTTCTTTCAAATAAATACTTGGTGCAATAAAGTTGCTAAACAAAACTTGTGGCAAACAAAATTTCACTTTCAGTAAGCTAACATTTTATGCTCATATTTTTAACCATAATGTATTATGATTCTCTTTTACTGTGGGCTGCAAACATAAGATGAACTAGATGATTTCCACATGTTGATTTGAACATTCAGAATCATTATGTAGAAAATGAAGCTAGCTACAGTGAAGCAATAAATATTACACAATCATGCTTTATAACGAAGCTTCAATTTCTTCAGCAGAACATAATCTTTTATTTCAGTGTGTCTTCTTCATACAGTACAAACTGCTAGCATATGCAAGGTTACTTTATCTTACATTTGTTTCAACCACACTTTTTTTCCAGGAATATTGCACTGCAGACTCAAGAAATCATTGTAAAATTCATGTCATTTAAGTATATTTCTCACAGCTTAATTTCTGCAAAGAATTTGATATCAGGCTCATTGCATTCATCTATGGAATATTACTCTTAATGTCTTCTATGTTAGCTTAAATGCCCAATGAACTGAAAGCAAAAATTGCAAGCTATCAGACAATATCCAAGTTAGTCAGGCAGTGCCTAATACATCTTACACAACTGACAAAACACAATATGGATGCTTTTAAATATTTAAAATATTTGGTTTGTTAATGATGCTACCTTCTACCAGGATTTTATCAGCACTGCTGGTTTGGTGGAATTTTGTCCCCAAGTAGTTCTTCATTAAAACCTATTGACATAGGGCGTCACTTTTAAGCACACTTGAATGAGTAGACTTGCTCCTATTAACTAAGCTAATCAGACTGACAGGGGCATTCTCAGGTGGGGGCCTAAACATAAAGGAATTTTATGAAATGAGAAAGCAGATACAACTTGTGCAGACAAGCATATGCTTGATTTAGTTTGCTTTTGATATGTGTACTCCATGTCAGTCGACGATCATGATGGACGCCAAGATATTTGACTGCACAATCAGAAGGTAACCATGGGACTTCAGTGTTATAGAGTCGTATATTTGCCGGAGCAGCAGGCCTGCATAAGGTGAAAAGCATAAGTTGACATTTGCTTGGATTAAGTGCGATATGCCAGCGAGATATCCAGTGCAGGAAAATGTCCAGGGAAGATTGTAGGGTTGCAACGGCAGTTTCAATAGAGAAGTGCGAGGTAAACAGTCAGCAAACAGTGCGGTACTTGTTGCAGGAAGTTCAGGTATGTCAGCAGTATATAGACTGTAAAGAAGAGGCGCAAGGACGCTACCCTGGGGCACGCCGGCTAAAATAGTACGGGGTGAGGAATGCATTGAACCAAAACGCACAGAAAATTGGCATTCCTGAAGATAGCTAGTAATTAAGCTAAGCAAGTAGATCATGTAGTTTATAAAGGAGGCCGTCGTGCCACACTCTATCAAATGCCTGAGTGAAATCTAGGAATGCTGCCACAGTATGCTCTTTAGCCTCAAAGCTACGGGTAATATGTTCAGTAAGTCTCAGGAGCTGATGAGTACTAGAATGATGTTGTCTAAATCCAAACTGTTGAGGAGGTATAACTGAGGTTTCAGAAACCCGAAGAAGTCGTTTTTGAATGAGCTTTTCCAGAAGTTTGGACAGAGTTGGCAAAAGACTAATTGGTCGATAGCTCTGTGGGGAATTAGGAGGTTTGTTAGGCTTTTGCAATGCAAGGATCTCAGCAAATTTCCAGGCTTTAGGAAAATATCCAATGCGAAAAATTGCATTGTATAAGGAGGCCAGAAAGGTGATGATCTTCTTTGTGAAATGTTTCAATACAACTGGTGGAAAAAGATCGTTTCCAGGGGCCTTCTTATTGGGCATAAATTGAATAATAGATCGTACCTCGCTAGATGAAACCCACCCAATGGGCAACGGAGCCGTAGGCCGGGACGTACTCAGGTGCTCCTGAACATGTGCAGTGAAGGCAAGATCAGATGCCGGATTAGGTGTGAACGTAGATTCAAAGAAGGCAGCTAATGTTTCACACTTTTCCAAGGTGGTGTTGCTGATTAGATTGAAGCAGCGGTAATTGAAGCGGTTCCCAGAGTATCTGTTTCATCACATTCCAGAGCGAGCTGTCTGTAGGACAGATTATTGAGACGAAGTGTTGATAGCTGTTGTAACGGTGCTCATCCTGGCGATGCTTAACCTGGCGAATGAGTTGGTTAAGATTTTGTCGTTGCCAAGGCTCCCTATGGCATTGCCAAAGACAACACATTTGGTGTTTAGCTCGAATCATCTGGAGAAGGTGATCTGGTAACCATGGTGATCTAGTGCCATGGCAATAAGAACGGTGTTGAATGGCACATTTTACGGAGGTGTGAATCACATCTCGGAGATGCGCTACAGCTGAATCAATATCTGTAGGGGTAGCAATAGTGCGAGGTGTGTGTAGAAGAGTATCCATATTCCACTGGAAAGCATTCCAATTGACAGGCCCAGTGATAAGGCGTTCTGGTGGCTGTGTTAATATGGGATCAAAGCAGAATTTAATAACCACCGGACAGTGATCAGAATCAAGCTCTGGAAGAGGTTGCATGTAAACTGGAAGTGTAAATTGTTTAAGAAGACCTATGTCCAAAATATCTGGTTGCACAGCATGATTATAAGAATAAAATGTTGGCTCATTCAAAGCAATCACTTGAAGAGCAGAATCTAGTGTGGCCTGCAGTAGACAACGTCCATTGGGAGTGGTTTGACGACAGTCCCATGCTTCATGTTTACTTTTTAGATCCCCTGGGAGTATAGTGGGTTGGTTGTCGTCGAATAAATGTTAAATAGATGTGGGATTTAGCGGACATTGTGGCTGCTTCTACGCTGCGATCATTTTAACTGGAGAAGCATTTGGTTGAGGAAGTTGTACACCCACAACTTCAAGATCAGGCACAATTGGGAGATAAACAGAATGATGTTGAAGATGGCATTTCACAAGGAAGGCAACACCACCAGAGGCAATATTTGCAATTCTGTCCTCCCGATAAATGAAATAATTTGGAATCTTGAAGGTTTCAGAGGTAAGCAAGTGAGTTTCACTTATGCATGCAATATCAACATTGTGGTGATGTAAGAAAGCCATGAAGGAGGATCTTTTCTTCCTCAAACTATTGGCATTCCAATTAAGCAATGTAAGTTGAAAGAATAAGCGATTATGGACTGCCCTTGCGCAATATGAACTCAAGAAAAGATTTAATATAAGGAACTATGCGTGGAAGATAGGGAGTCAGAAATGAGCGAAGAGCATTAAAAAGGCTCATAAGACAGTCAGGGTCAGGCTGTTGTGATGCTGTAGAAGAAGAAACAGTGTCTCTGGGGCCAGGTGTGTTAGACGTTTCCTCATGGGCTTGTCACGCAGAGGAGGATTGCACAACAGGGGGGGCCAAGTGAGATGAGCGTAGAGGCAGAAAGTGTTGTGGTGACATGGAGCGTAGTGACTGTGAGGCTGGGAGCTAGCAGTCCTGGTGGGCAGTTGTGAAGGAATCCTATTTGACTGTCGCCCAACAGTCCCTGTGATGAAAGAGATGGTGACTTTGACGCCATCTTGAGAAAATATGGACATCCTCTGAAGTTGGCGGGATGATCACCTCCGCAATTAACACATTTAGGTGTAGCGGTTTGTGGAACAGTACAGTCTTTATAATGATGTTGACCGTCACAGCGCACGCATCTCGGTGCAAAGTCTACAATAGTTCTTTGTGTGTCCATAATGTTGACATTTAGTACACTGAGGTAGAGTGCGTGATGTATGTCGTTGCTCCACTTGCACAATGCAATGACAGAGGTGAGTAAGATCAAAGATTTTCATACCAGCTTCGGATTTGTTTCCTTCCACAGCACATAATGGCATGGGAGACCTGTTTTTGTTGTATAGTCGATTTACTTGTAGGACAGGATAGTTAAGTTTGACCAGTTCATCAAATATTTCTTCGTTGCTTAAAGAATACGGAACATTCCGTATAATAGTACTTAAATTGGTGTTATCTGGTGAGTGGAAAGTATGGTACTGCTGTTTATAAGTGTCTAGGTGCTTAGTAAGTGCACGAAAATCACTGGTACTGGTGGTATTGATTTTTACAACCGTGCCTCGAAGCTGAGTAGTGAAACCAGAGGATAGGATAGATTTTAAGTCTTTAATCAGTTGCTGATAATTATTAGTACCATGTAAGAACACAGGAGGTATGCGTGCCCCATTTGATGGCAGAGTAGAAGAGGAGCTGGGCTCGGATAGCTTTTCAGTCTCCATTGTTTCAAGTGGGTCAAAACGTTTATGCGTGGGAATATTGATAACATACCTGTTTTCTATAGAATTACTAGGCCGTTTTGTAGATATCAGTTCTGGACCTTCATGGGAGCATTTTCGATCATTAGTTGTGTGTGAAGAGAATGTTGGCTCTTCCAAAACATCGAGTGAGGTAGCACAAGCACTGTTATTGTTAGTAGGTACTGTTTGCTGCAGAGGTGGTGGTTGTAGCTGGTGGTGTGATGAGAGAGAAACGTATTGTGACGAAGCCACTTGGTAAGAAGCTAAAGTTGCGTAGCAAATGTTAAGCGAATCTCGCACTAGTTGACCAGTATCATCTGTTTCCATATTGTGAGGAGGAGGTGAAGACATTGTAGTAATGAAACACTACACTTAGGTCACTTGTCAATATGAACACGCAGGCAAACAAAAACTTGCAAACACTGCGCAACCGTGAATCATATATAAACAACCTTGAACTGATCAGGAGCTAGGCAATGCACGACCTACCTACGCGGTGGCCAAGGTTGAACTCTATTGCAGTTTTCTGATCTTAAGAAAAATGTAGCTAAAAACCTACTATTCCTTATTAAATGGACATGAGAGAGATAGGAGGAATGTAATAAACCTTAAAGGTTCATACTAAGCATACCTCATCTTTACAGTATAGTAGGTACAGTACAGTATTTTATCCTTACCTAACTCAAATCAATTCAGTTAATTGAAAAATGCAAAAATAGAGTGCAGATTGAAGTAATTACATTTATTATAACAATTTAGTTACCTTTTGAAGGAATGGTGCTGCTTCCCTCAGGGCTTTGGCCGCTGCTTCAGCTGCCTTTCGAGCTTCATCTGCAGCTGATGCTGCTGCTTTTGCTGCAGCTGCCTCAGCTCTTGCTGCAGCTAGACTAGCATCTACTTCTTCTTGTTCCTAGAGAGAATATCTCTAACTTAGCACTACATTAAAAATTACTTTTAGCATCAACAGTAACATGAAACATTATAGTAATACATTTATAATTTTAATAATTCAACAAAAATGTAAACAGAAGGTAAGAGTTGCATAAGATTAGAAATCAATGAAATCTGCAAAATGTGCTAATGCAAGTTCTTAGCCATTCATAATATTTTATCCTTTTCCTTCAGCTGTTCAGATCTCAAATATCTGTAGCTTTTGGAGTGTCAAATAACATGGATGCATGCATTAACCCCCCATTATTAGTCAGGACTGTGCAAAATTATAATTATAAGGGCTAAAAGGGAGCATTCACCAAAAAATCTTCAAGATCATTATTAAATTATTTTATACAGAATAGAGAAAAGTATATGAAATTAATCAATTCATCATTCAAGTTTAAAATGATTAACTTGCAACATGGGTAGTCCAGTAAACAGTTAATTTTTTTATAAATACTGAAATATAATTCTATTCCTTTTTACTTTATCTTAAGTCTTTCACTTTCATTTTAAGTTAATGTTTCAATCTCCCAAACAAAAACTCCAGAGTACTTGACTTCAGTATGCTGACTTTAATATACAGTTTAACTTCAAAGCACCTGAAATTTCTGTAAGTTGTAATGTACTTTTCTCTTAAAACTTAGAAGGTGGAACAATAAATTGAAACAAGGCTGCACTTATGATTATCACGTTTTCTTCAGAATTAAGCATTAAAATATTATAATAATAATTTTGGAGGGACCAGTTATAGGAGCAACTGCTTCTTTTTTCAACCCCAAAGGTGTGATGATGATGGTTGTAATTTGAGAATAAGTACAACACACAGACAAATTTCTTTCATTTTGTGAGAAACTGTTTCTTTAAGCATAGATGTCATACAAATGTAATAGAAACAGTATATATACCTTACCTTTTTCTGTCTTTGTCTCTCTTCTTCAGCAGCCCTAAGGTTTTTAGCTAATGTAGTTAGTTCCTCACTGATAACGGTGAAAGATTCCAACATTTCCTTATTTTCATGCATAACTAAAGTTACTTGCTTTGATTTTTCTTCACCTATTCAGAAGGGAGAAAATAAGTTTTATTAAATTGTAAGTCTTAGTATGAAGAATTATCATCATTAATAATTAAACAGAAAATGAAGCTAGTTACAGTGGAGTAATAAATATTATACAAATAAAAATATTTATTTTAAATAATAAAAATCGCATAATGAATTGTGACATACAGGCAATTGATTCTGTTTTTAGGTTTGTTTCATCTTCAGATGTTGGTAATATGTAAAAACATGGTATCTTTGACAACGAAGTGTGTTGACTGAAGATGTGGGCAAATGTCCATGGAATCGATTTTTTAAAAAGAAGATAGAAGTATTAACATCAACTTCTTAAGATAAGTGGACGTTAAGTAGCAAATATTTTTATTTGTATAATCATCATCAATATTTTATATTTTCTAATATACCCAGAATGTATTTAAAATTACCATAGCAATCAAGGTTTAGATTTATGCAACTTCATTTAGGAGATTTAATCTTGTAATACAGTGGAAAAATTAAATTAATAATTTAAACCCTTTTATAATTTAGGAAGGGAAAGTGTTAATTTAAGTAAAGTGAAAAGAAGGTGTATAATCTAAAATATATATATTTTTAATTTGTTGACACTCTCAATAGAACCTTCAATAAAACTAAAATTATATTTTATCCTGAAAGTTTTCTGAAATCAGCACTCAATAATGGTTAAGTGATACATGAGGCTGAAAGTACTGGAATTTATGAAAAAATAAACACGCACAAACGCACGCACGCACGCACGCACGCACGCACGCACGCACGCACACACACACATACACGCACGGACACACACAGAACTTGACTGTAAGGTTTATAGGGGGATGTGGGGAAACTACTGAAGATAGAACACTTATGGTGTGAGAGTGCATGATTTTGTGTAGTGAGCCAAAGTAAATTTGAACTAGTACACCATTGACACCACTTCAATAATGTATGCAAGCATTTGTTACATTGCCAAGAAGGTAATATGTCCGACTCGGTGGCAAATTAGGGAGTTTCTAAGCTGACAACACGAGATTTGAGTTCAACTGTCAAATATTTCTCCTTTTTTATTTATTTACTTTTTTTTCATTCTTCAAATTGCTTCACTGCGAAGGATATGGAATACTGCACTATTCCATTTGTTATTACCACTG
The DNA here is from genome assembly GCA_030765055.1 of Mantis religiosa. Lineage (NCBI taxonomy): Eukaryota > Metazoa > Arthropoda > Insecta > Mantodea > Mantidae > Mantis > Mantis religiosa. The sequence goes on along the minus strand of CM060947.1, from coordinate 171,208,595 downwards.
CTGTTATCAAGCAAACCAAAGAAATTATTTTGAACAGGAATGAACAACATAAGATACTATAATGTTCTAGACATTCAGAAAATATCTAATCAGAACCCTTTATGGAGGCGGCATTAAAAATGGAATTACCATGACCTTGTGCTAATACACTAATGTGCTTATGAATTGAAAGAATAGCTGCTGTTAACTTTAGAAAAAAGAAATAGCTGTATGTAAGACAGATCACAGTGTCTGCTTAAGCTTTATTTATTGACTTCGAATATAAAAATGAATGTGTAGTGTTTAACGCCTGCTTTTACTACATATGGCACCGCAGGCGGTGACACTGATGATACATGAGATGAAGATGGAGCACCGGTGGAATGAGATGGCGGGGGAAACTGGAGGTCCTGGAGAAAACCCGCCCCAGTGCCATGTTGTCCACCACAAATCTCACTTTGCGGTCGCCTGGGATCGAACCCGGGCCGCCTTGGTGAGAGCCAAGCGGTCTAACCACTGAGCCACGGTGCGGCCTACATTGACTTCGAGAATTGTAGGTTTTAAACCAGGCATATCAAGGTCTCCTACATATGGTTGCAGCTTTGTTATGCTACAGTAGCATGCTAAAAGACAATTTGCACCTCTCCAGTCCAAGAACCTTAAAGCTAGCTGAGTTCTGTAAACTACTTATAAAAATGTAAATAATTGATAGGTTATGTATGTGTGGAGGAATTTAGTAACAGTGACATCAAAATTAATTGTAAAAACTAATCGTAGTTGGTTTATTGACACACATCATTTACTTTTTTATATTATTGAGGGACTAGTTTTAAAGGCTATTGCCTCCATTTTCAACCTCTTTCCAACTAGCATTTGTTGTCGTCTGCTCTCCTCTCCTGCTCTCCAATCCTTTTGAAACCTGCACCTACTCATAGTTTATTTGCTTATCTATGTTCTGCCAGTATTTTCTTACTGTTCTTTAATGTTAATACCAATGCAATTTATTTTTGCAATATTTTAGACACATTTAGCTCTTTCAAGCGCTTATCAATTATTTAAGTACAAAATGGTACAAATGGTATAAAATGTTAATTAACTTTGAATCATTTCATTTAAGTACTTCTTCGGCTTGCAACATGTGATTTCTATTCAGGTCATGTGAGCATAAATGATTCTTAAAAGAATTTGAAATTAAGAGCTTAAGCATTGGTTAAATGAAAAATTACAAACAACGTAACTGTTTCCTGTAAATCAAATTACTAAGTAAAGAAAGAAAAAACTAAGAACAAAAATATCTATGGTTATGAGAATTTGTACTCAAAATTGTAATGTATGTCACCTTCGCCTTTCTCCCAACATAGCCATTACACTAAATACATAGACTCATTAACTATTAACTAGTTTTCTCATGATGCCTTATAACTGAAGTAGGCATAACCAGTAGGCCTGCATGCACCCTGGCACTTTAACAACACAACTCTGTAATTTGTATTTGTAGAGTGTAAGATACCTATCTCAAAATCCCTGCCTCAGTAGTGTGTCTGATTCATGTTCAAGAGTCCCTGAGTCCGAATCTCTGTCAGGGATAAGGTTACAGGGATAAGGTTGTTTCCATGGCTTTCCTTTATCTTAAAAGATCAATCTCAGGTAACTCTAAGCTCCATGGACCCTAGGCTCATTTGAGCATCATTTCCCCAGTTCATTCATCATCTGATATGACTTAACGTTTGAGAACGTAAATTAAAACAAAAAAGAAATCTCAAAATGATTGCCTATGAACCCTTTATCATCAGTAAAATTAGTGCACTGTTCATTTACATCCAGTAAATGTTCTTTCGGTATACCACATATATCTAAAATGAATTCTTTGAGCTGTTGATGAGTACAACTTTTTAATTATGTGAGCAGCATATGTTTTGAGAGTGAAAAATAAATGAAGAAGATGCTACATATTTGTTACACTCATCCACCATGAAAATTGAGATCAGTATTTTACACTGATGAGTTATAATTTTTGGTTCAAAAGTAGAAGAAAAAGTGATAAAGAAACCACTCTTCAGCAAGTGATGATGACTCAAGTGATGACAATGTCTGGGATCACAGGTCTTGCCTGCTGTTATCAATTCTGGTATTTCAGTACAAGAATTTCCATCTAGATAAGTATTTCAAACTTAATCACACAAACTTAGAGTGATCTTATGAATGTGCATATATCAATGTTTATAATATGGCTTTCAGCATATATACGGTTTTTGCAACCAGTATCTTGGTGATCTTTCTTTTCTTTTTTAATAAGCATTCAATTATGTATAATCACTTATATTTATGTGATATTAGGTATAATGTGCATTATTTATAAGTATAAACAATGCAATATTTTCAATTTTACAAAAATTTTTAAACTTTGTTTAATCTGGTGCAAGTTAATTCTATAAGGTTTAATGAAATCATGATTTTTATAAAAACTAGACAGTTTCTTTTAACTGGCTGTCAATTATAGAATAAAATAGTGATAATTTACAAGGTCTGTTCAAAAAGAACCGCACATTTTGAATTTTTGCAGGCTTTGTATATTCAATTTTGATTGTTTTGTGGCATTATGTTGGTACTCATGTCCCTCACTTATGTTGACAAGCTCGACCATCTTGTGTGTTTAATTTGCTTGGACCTGTTTTGACATGTCTTCGATTTTTGCCTATTTCAAAAAAACAGAACAAAGTATCTGTATCAAATTTTGTGTGAAAAAAAAAAAAAAAATACGTTCCAAATGTTGACTGAGGCATATGGTGAAGTTACCTTGAATGAAAGCAGCATTTATCGGTGGCACAAAAGGTTCTCAGAGGGTCGAGAAGATGTGAATGACGAAGAGCATCCCGGATGCCGAGCTTGTCAACAACATATGAAAACACTGAAGAAGTGAAGAAAATAGTATTGGCCAACCATTGAATCACCGTTAGAGAAGCTGCTGAGGACTTAAACATATTGATTGACTCGTGCCATTCAATTTTGACCAATGATTTGGGCATAAGACGGATCGCCACAAAATTTGTACCAAAGTTGCTCAATTTTAACTAAAAACACCATTGCATTAACGTTGCTAAGAAGCTGCTGAACTCTGTCCATTTGCTCCAGAGGGTCATAACTGGTAATGAATCAGAGGTTTATGGTTATGACGTGGAAACTAAAGCTCAATTATCCCAATGGATGCTGCCTCACAAGCCAAGACCAAAAAAAGTGCACCAAGTTCAGTCGAATGTAAAGGTTTTGCTTACAGTTTTTTTCGATTTCAGGGTTGTGGTACATCATGAGTTCTTGCCACAGTGAGAATGGTCAGAATATTACCTGCATGTTATGCACAATTTGAGCGAAGCAATCCGCCAGAAATGCTCGGATTTGTGGAAGAAAAAAATTTGACTTTTGCACCATGATAACATCCCTACTCACACCTTGTTGCTTTTCCACAAATTTTTGGATAAAAACAACACACTTATGATGCCACAGCGCCAAAGTACTCCTTAGACCTGGCCCCCTGTGACTTTTAATTTTGTTCCCAAAACTGAAGAGGCCCATGAAAGGACGATGCAATGCCACGATTGAGGAGATAAAGACGGCATTGAAGAGTAGCTGAACAAGATCACAAAAGGCAATTTTTTAAAGTGCCTTGAGGATTGTAAAAAAACGTTGGTACAAGTGTATAATATCTAGTGGCTATTACTTTTAAGGGGATGAAATAGATGTTAATGAATAAATAAATAAATACTTTTTTTAAAAACCACAAAATTTGCGATACTTTTTGAACAGACCTCGCATGGGTAGAGTTCAGCATAGCCCATAGCTGTTTGTGCAGCACAAGAACAAGAGAGAGACAATAATTAAAACTACAAGCTCACTAATAGTGTGGAACAAGAACTAATGTCACTGGTATCAGCTTTCCGCTGCACATTTGAATTACATGAAACTCTAATGCTCTGCATACAATAGAGGGCAGAAGTAATGAAAAAGTGTTTGCATACCATACAGTTCAACTGCCAGACTAGATATCTTTTTGATGCGCTCATCTTGGCGAGTTTCTCCTGGTTTCAAGAAATACTCTACTTCATTGAGAAGCTGAGTAGCTTCTTCTGGTAGCCTTACAGTTGTAGATTTTCTAGCAATTGTCAGTAGCAATTTGCTTCCTTCTCGGAACCATTCCTCAGCCTAGAAGAGAAATAGTATGAATAATCCATCAAAGCAGCAATTACATAACAAATAATAAATAATGATTAAAATAATTATATTATATAAAACTGATATATAATTTCCATTATTCATCATAAAGCACTAAAAGCTTTAAACTAACTTGACAGTACAAATATTCTGTGACAGTTGTTCTAAACTGACTTGCTTTCAGCGCAACATTTGTGCCATAAACACTAGTAATTACATCAGAAAAAGCAATATTTTTATTTCAAGAATATTCTGAGCTATTATCACTTGAGACACTCAATAAGAGGACCATTGTGGTCCATTTCTTTTGGACAAATAATAATTTACTATAATAGTGAACTAAATACATATTTTCATGGGTTGCTGGGATGAGGGAACGGGCAGATACATACATTAAGTTGTCTATCCTTCAAAACATTTGGTAACAACATATTGAACTTACTTCCTCAACCAGCTGGAAGTACTGAATGCTGAGGTCAATGAGGCGTCTGCTTTCCTGAACTTGTTTGTGGAAAGCAGCCCATCTTTCCCGGAGCTGTTTCAACTCTCGCTCAATATGAGATGAAGAGCCATGTTCAGATGACAACATTTCTTCTGCTGTCTTCATAAATGTCTGAATACGGAGTTCCAACAACTGAGAAATTGACAGACAAATTAATGGGTGGATACTTTCTTTTATTTAGATAACAGACAACATAACTGAGTAATTAATTCTTAAATAACATCCCATGGTGGTTGTAAATAATTAAAATAAATTGTTCTTTCAGAAATTAACAATGTATGCAATGTTCCTTTAATCTAATTTCTTTCTGCTGAACTAAATCACATTTTATTTATTCTTCCTTCAATTTTCATTCTCACATTCTCTCTCTCTCTCTCTCTCTCTCTCTCTCTCTCTCTCTCTCTCTCTCTCTCTCTCTCTCTCTCTCTCTCTCTCTCTCTCTCTCTCTCTCTCTCTCTCTCTCTCTCTCTCTCTCTCTGACTCTAAATGAATTGAGTTTATTTACTGGATTTCATACCATAAAGTAAGATAACTCACTTAAAGTTTGAATGCTCTTAGAGTGAACTTAATTTTCCCTTAATTCATTAACTGTATTGCATTACTGTTAAAAAATTCTGGAATAGTTTACATCATAGTAAAGGTTCTCCTATGGCATAAATATTTTTACTTAATCTATTTAATTCAAAGAATCCAAACTGTAATAGGATTATCTAATCATAAGGCAATATGCCATAACTAAACAAGGCAATTTCAGGTTTAGCAATTTTAGTTTCCATAATTCGTAATCATGGAAGTTATTTTAATTCTTTTGGTTTATTACAATTATTAAGATATATTTTATATTTAATTTTTTAAACCATTTACGTCAAATAAAGTATAAAAAAGTAAGCAAATCCCAGCTTGAAACTGTTCAGGTTGATACCGTTACAAAAATTAAAAAATAATATAGGAATTAATCTCGCTTTAAAAAAAATACATTATATGCAATCTATAAAAAAGTACAATATAATATTACAAGTAATATTAAAATTATTGCTGTGCTGTGGCAAATGAGCAAACTGTATTTCCGTCACTTGCAGAATATTTCTGAAATCATCATGTTAACTATTTTTAAATTCTGTAACAATAACTTAATACCTGGAGCTGGGCACTGTAATATTTTCTCCCTAAATAAAGATCCCTTTGGATTTTATTTTTTTAATTTTCTCCTCAAAGTCTATGAGCTAGAATTACTTTGTTATTGTGCAATGAGTATCCTTTAGAACCAGCACACATAACTAAAGGTATCAGAACACTAGTGAGGGACATTCATTTTTAGAACCAGCATACATAATGTAAAGATATCAGAATACTGGTGATATCAGAATACTCAGTACACAGAATTAAGATGAAGTGATCTAAAATATAATTAGACTTATGAACTGTCTCATTTAATAAGTACTTTTGTTCTGGAGATATTCATAGCACATTAGAACCTTAAATGCATTGCTGTATGATTTAAGTAGCAGGAAACAAAAATAGGATAGTTACTCTATTCATTATTCATTTCCCCTTTTGTCTGTACAGTGAACTAAAAGTAGCCTGAGCATTGTTACTGCAGAGTCCAATAATCATATGTAAGTACATAGTTGCAATTTAACTTCAAGCAGACTGTAAGTTGCAATTTAAATTCAAGCAGACTGCAAATTCACAATTGGACGTGTCTTATATCATAGTACTCATATACAATGTATGATTTACAAGATGAATAAATTATCTATCTATCTATAATTATACTTACCTCAATAGTCTTCTCAAAGTAAACAAATGCCACAGATGTAGCTTTAGCACTTGCAAGTGATTCTCCATACTGTCCCCTGATCGCACCAAGTTGAGCACTTAAGTCACTTAATGAGGAATTTATTTGATGTAGATCACTGTCAAATTGACACAGCTGCTGATGCTGTTCAAGCTGAAGTTTGCGTTCTGCCCATGCTGTTTCCCAAGCCTGTTGTTTCATTTGCAACATTATTGTGACTCTGTCTATGTCATGTTGTGCCACTGATTCTGGTTCCTAGACAGTTCATTAAATGTATTTGAAACAGCTAGATACTAAAAATCCAAAATAAAATTCAAGCACTGAAATGTCAGTATGAAGGACATTTTACTACATAGTTTCCTGACACTGAAGTATAAACATATTACACAGTTTTCAATATTTTTCATTTATCTTGTCATTAGCCAACAATGATTGTCATTAAGAATAGATGTAATATATTATTATGTTGAATTAATAGACTATCTGAAAAAAAAGAAGAAGAAATGTTACCTGTTGTTTAATTCTTGAAATTATCTGCTCACTCTCATTATGTGTAAATTTAAACATTTCTAACACTGCTTGGCGTGATGCATCATGTTCTTTCAGCAACAAATCCACTTCTGCTGCTGCCTTAGGTAAATATGTCATTTTGTATTGCGATTGAAGGTTTTCAATAGTTTTTTCCAGCTGTAGAAGATATTAATGAAAGAATTAATTCAAGATCATTAGTAGCAAATTAAATAAATTTTCAAGGGTATTTTATTTCAAACATATCATCTGCTTATGCTGCATTGTCACGTTATGCAGTCTGAATGATATAAGTATAAAACTGCACTTTCTTCAAGAATTAGATAGCTTAAAGAATTTCATTTTTTGTTTCAATCATTACTTATTGACATCAAGCATTAGCTGTTATAATAAACACATAGATGTTAATGTGCTGTTCATTTCCTACTCTTGACTTGAAACATAAAACATCATTCAGAGAGATGGATGATGTGCAGAAGCAGAATTTATGTAAGCAAAATGGTAATGAGTATCCACAGAATTCATAAAGTATGCACACTATCAGCATGGGTGTACTTTATGGCTTATAAGGCTACTGGCAGCAAGGAAAAAAGAAAACACTGTTACTGACAATGTTTTAAAAGGGATTAATACTAGTTTATACACTTTGAAGATACAATATGTACAAATCATCTAATGCACACAACATTGGATTTGGAACCCTACAAAATTCTTGTTTGGATTGTGTTGTTTCTAATATGTATATACCATTTTGATACCGGTCAGGGCTGTATCAGTACAAAACAGACTACTAGTACTATTTCTCTATTTGCTGAGAAAATGGTGTAGAATATGCAGTAAATCATATATTTAACAGTGCATAAACTAATAATGTAAATTAAATAACATTTTTATTTGAATTTGAAGTTATAGTCTGTCCTGTATTGGGCTACTACAATGATGATTTTGGTTAATGTAAAATATGCATTTTGAAAATGCTGTTTCTTAATTTTCATAGCATGTAAATGCTATTAACTTAAATGAATTTTAAACTAATTCTTGGTCTACCTGAACTTAACAATCCTTAAAAGAAATGTTCCTTAAATTAAGTAACAAGGATATAGTTTGTGCACTTTTAGTTATAATCTTTGCAATATGGAGGCATATGGCATATAAGGCATATGGAGGTGGGCCATACTGCAGACTCCAGCCAATCCTAAGCTTGCCCCTCCTACCAGCGCTGCCGAATGTGGTACATGTATCTCAGGCACCTGAACTGAGAACATTATGTTAATTAATTACGCTCAGATAAACGTTTGAAAAATACTAATGCCAATCTTATAATAAGAAAGAATTTATTTTCTGATCATGACTGTACAAAAATCCTGTCTCTATGATACTCAGAACATGAGCAAATATGAAATATGTAGTGTTTAACGCCCGCTTTTACTACATATGGCATCGCAGGCATTGACACTGATGATACATGAGATGAAGATGGAGCACCGGTGGAATGAGATGACGGGGGAAACCGGAGGTCCCAGAGAAAACCCGCCCCAGCGCCATGTTGTCCACCACTAATCTCACTTTGCGGTCACCTGGGATCGAACCCGGGCCGCCTTGGTGAGAGCTAAGCGGTCTAACCACTGAGCCACGGCGCGGCCTCAGAACATGAGCGATGCACATTTTATCTTCACATGGTTATGGTTAAATGTTACGGATAAATACTTGAATATTACAGATTTTGATCTTATAATAAGAAATAATTTTATTTTCTGATCATGACCGTACAAAAATTCAGTCTCTACGATTCTTAGAACACCAGCGATGCATTTTTATCTTCACATGGTTATGGTTAAATGTTACAGATAAATATTTGAAATTAAAGATGCCAATCAATGTGTGTTTGGAGGAATTTAGTAACAGTGACGTCAAAATTAATATAAAAATATTTTGTGGTTAGTTTATTGGCACTCGTCACTTACTTTTTCATATATTTATGAGAGACTAGTTTCAAAGGCCCTGGCCTCCATTTTCAATCTCTTTCCAACTGGCATCTGTTGTTGTCTGCTCTCTCTGGTGGTGGAACTATGAACTTTTTTGTCAAATTATCTACTGGCGGGATTTCAAAGTTCATTACGCGATCCTTATTTTTCCAGATGAATATGTTCTCCCATGTTGTCGATCTATTTTGGTTTATCACTCCTTTTAATAATTTTGGATTTGATCAATGTCATGGTTTTCATTCCAAAAATGAAATGCTACTGCTGACTTGTCTTCTTGTTTCAATCTGATGTTTCTGAAGTGTTCTTTGACTCTGGTTTTTAAATTTCTTTTTGTTTGACCTATGTAGCATTTTTCACAATTCTTACAATTTATTTGGTATATTCCAGATTTGTTACCTGAAGGAATTTCATCTTTTGTTTTTGAATTTAATAATTTTAAAATTGAGTATCTATTAGTAGGTGCCAAGATGATATTTTGTTCCTTGAATATCTTTTTAAATTTATTAAATGTTTTTGGATGATATGTGAATGAACTGAATATGCTGTTGCTTTCTTTTTCTTTAATAATGTGGTTGCTTCCTTGATGGTTTTCTTTAGTTTAGATTTCTAATTTTCTTCAACACCAAACTTTTGTTGTATCCGTTTTCTTCTGCTATGTGTATTATTGCTTTTTGTTCCTTGAAATATTCTTCTTTTTCCATGGGTATGTTGACTAGTCTGTGTGTAAGGCTGTTTATTATTGCATGTTTATGTGTAATTGGGTTGTGGCTATTATTTTTTATATAATTTTCTGAAAGGAACAAAATATCATCTTGGCACCTACTAATAGATACTCAATTTTAAAATTACTAAATTCAAAAACAAAAGATGAAATTCCTTCAGGTAACAAATCTGGTATATACCAAATAAATTGTAAGAATTGTGAAAAATGCTACATAGGTCAAACAAAAAGAAATTTAAAACCAGAGTCAAAGAACACTTTAGAAACATCAGATTGAAACAAGAAGACAAGTCAGCAGTAGCATTCATTTTTGGAATGAAAACCATGACATTGATCCAAATCCAAAATTATTAAAAGGAGTGATAAACCAAAATAGATTGACAACATGGGAGAACATATTCATCTGGAAAAATAAGGATCGCGTGATGAACTTTGAAATCCTGCCAGTAGATAATTTGACAAAAAGTTCATAGTTCCACCACCAGAGAGAGCAGACAACAACAGATGCCAGTTGGAAAGAGATTGAAAATGGAGGCCAGGGCCTTTGAAACTAGTCTCTCATAAATATATGAAAAAGTAAGTGACGAGTGTCAATAAACCAACCACAAATAATTTTTATATGCCAATCAATATTATAATAAGAAAGAATTTTAATTTCTGATCACAACCATAGAAAAATCCTATCTCTATGATTTTTAGAATGCGAGCGATGCAGGTTTTATCTTCACATGGTTATAGTTACCCAACATCCATCCATTCAACACAGATAAGCCTGAAAAACAACACCATTCTTTCCTCACAATATCTCAAGCATAAATAAGTAATACACCTACTATGAAAACAGAAGTCACACAGTTTGAAACAGAGTTAATTTTCAGTTTGTTTTCAGAGTAGAGGTGTTGCTTTGTTAAAGTGAATGGCATTGTTAAGTTGTGTGTTGAGCTCGAGCTGAAATATTGTTAATATTACATTAAATAATCATCAATCATCATCATCATCATCATCATCATCATTACACATATCATTTTGCCAGTGTTTGTGATCTGAGTGCGTGAACATGTCCCTTGAAGCCGGGACAAGTGAGGTTTTCAATCAACAAACGTGAAGTGATTCATTCTTAGGGCAGAAAAATAATATTTAATGTGCACAAGCTTTTACGAAAGCTCTCCAATCCAGATATAGGGCAACTATAGATTTTTCAAAATCCCAGCAATTAACTCTGTAACCTTGTCTGTAGATAGTGTACATACAGTGTCACAAATTTGTAGTGAAGCAGCTTCATCCTTAGAAAAGGGCACGTGCCTGAATTTCAATCTCCGGAAAGACCCATGAAGTTGGAAAGGAGTTGCTGGATTGGAAGTGCTTGCTGTTCACTGCTGTGACAAGTGTCAAGGTAAGATTTTAATGGTTTAGGAATATGTAATGTGGTGTTTAATTATGGGAGAATAGCCAAAACCTTTGTTGGTGGGTAAAACTGCTCTTATGTACAGAAACTCTGCCAGTACACATACTGTGCTTGGCAACAGCGCTCCGCTTGAGCATTGACAAGCATTCATATGCTTTTAACTTTTGCAAGCAGTATAGTGAGTGATGTTTGCTGGCTGCATACTATTCTTCAAATGAAGCTGGGAGGTGGGAGAGAATTAGTATAGACTGCACAATGGTTCTTGAACGCTGAAATATTTAAATGAAGGCTTTGATGCGAGTTTCTTACCTGTTTTCCTTGGCCTTCAATGGCAGTGATATCTCACTGCAATGACTTCACTCTCTCAAGTATCACTGGATTGTTTATTTCATGTGTTGCTATTCAGGGAAGGTACAGCCTCCAAAAAAATTTAATACTATAGTTCCAGAAAGGTGTTACACTTACACACAACTTACAATTTTTCCTCATCATATTTTAATTCTTCTATGCCTGACATATCTTCATCTATTGAGTCATTATCACTGTACTGTCATCCTCATCAATGTTTTCATCCCATAGCCTTCCATTATAATTTGTTCAATGTTTTCTTCTGTTAGTGCATCTTTTACCTAGTACTCCTGTTTATTTCATCCACATGGTTGCTACCTTTTCCTAATTTTTCCTATTTTCTCAAATCATTGACAGCACAACATATTGTCTTTCATTTTAAAGGTTCATTTCTGTAACTCCATTGTTTGGCATCTATCCATTAATGCTTTATCCCAATGAGAAAATACTGCTCATTTGTGAATCACTATCATCAGCTTTATTGTTACTGCCACTATGGCAGTTATATTCCTCCTCCTCCTCCTCCTCCTCCTCCTCCTCCTCCTCCTCCTCCTCCTCCTCCTCCTCCTCCTCCTCCTCCTCCTCCTCCTCCTCCTCCTCCTCCTCCTCCTCCTCCTCCTCCTCCTCCTCCTCCTCCTCCTCCTCCTCCTCCTCCTCCTCCTCCTCCTCCTCCTCCTCCTCCTCCTCCTCCTCCTCCTCCTCCTCCTCCTCCTCCTCCTCCTCCTCCTCCTCCTCCTCCTCCTCCTCCTCCTCCTCCTCCTCCTCCTCCTCCTCCTCCTCCTCCTCCTCCTCCTCCTCCTCCTCCTCCTCCTCCTCCTCCTCCTCCTCCTCCTCCTCCTCCTCCTCCTCCTCCTCCTCCTCTCCTCCTCCTCCTCCTCCTCCTCCTCCTCCTCCTCCTCCTCCTCCTCCTCCTCCTCCTCCTCCTCCTCCTCCTCCTCCTCCTCCTCCTCCTCCTCCTCCTCCTCCTCCTCCTCCTCCTCCTCCTCCTCCTCCTCCTCCTCCTCCTCCTCCTCTCCTCCTCCTCCTCCTCCTCCTCCTCCTCCTCCTCCTCCTCCTCCTCCTCCTCCTCCTCCTCCTCCTCCTCCTCCTCCTCCTCCTCCTCCTCCTCCTCCTCCTCCTCCTCCTCCTCCTCCTCCTCCTCCTCCTCCTCTCCTCCTCCTCCTCCTCCTCCTCCTCCTCCTCCTCCTCCTCCTCCTCCTCCTCCTCCTCCTCCTCTCCTCCTCCTCCTCCTCCTCCTCCTCCTCCTCCTCCTCCTCCTCCTCCTCCTCCTCCTCCTCCTCCTCCTCCTCCTCCTCCTCCTCCTCCTCCTCCTCCTCCTCCTCCTCCTCTCCTCCTCCTCCTCCTCCTCCTCCTCCTCCTCTCCTCCTCCTCCTCCTCCTCCTCCTCCTCCTCCTCCTCCTCCTCCTCCTCCTCCTCCTCCTCCTCCTCCTCCTCCTCCTCCTCCTCCTCCTCCTCCTCCTCCTCCTCCTCCTCCTCCTCCTCCTCCTCCTCCTCCTCCTCCTCCTCCTCCTCCTCCTCCTCCTCCTCCTCCTCCTCCTCCTCCTCCTCCTCCTCCTCCTCCTCCTCCTCCTCCTCCTCCTCCTCCTCCTCCTCCTCCTCCTCCTCCTCCTCCTCCTCCTCCTCCTCCTCTTCTTCTTCTTCATATCAGCTCAGCTGCTGGAGCCTTCCTCAGATATGTTGTCTACTCTTTCTTCCAAAAGGCCTTCATTTTCTCATGTGGTAATTATAGTTGTTAATTTTTGCTAAACTTGACAATCCTTTTGTCTTGACTGGTTGAAATGTCAATCACCAACTAAAGATTTGCATACTTTAATACTGCAACTCCTTTCTGGGGTCTTGCTTAAACACTGACACCCAACTTTGGATGAAGTTGCAAAGAAATTCCTAAACATGCTGCTGCTTTTGCACAATTTGAGATTTTTGAGCTGCTAGTCTTATGTTCACCATCCATCTAAAAACAGCCTGACATTTCACTTGAAAATATTTCACAGCTAATGTGAATAATATGATGCAAAAACAACATATACCACTATTTTCAACCTCTTTCTAGATATCAAAATTACTGAAGAGTTTTCAACTAAGATTTTTGCACTGATTCCAGAATTGCTCTTAGTTCTCTTTAATAATGTACAGCTTTTTCCAAAGAACCAAGTATACTTTAACTGTCAAATTTTAAAATTTGAATCTCAACATAGTCATATACAGAGCTATTCTCAGTTCACTTCTTTATAATGAATGTTACAGATTTAGTTGTAGTATTACATACTCATAAGAGCATGAACAGCACTAATGTATTATCAGAGCTGTAAATCCAAAATGTAGGTCAGACCAAAATAAATTCCATTTGAGATATCACCAGATCCCAGGTATCGTCTCATAATTCTAATAATTTGTATTATAATTGGCATACAGAAATCATTTTAAGATGAAAACTAAACACAATTTATTTAATTGCAAAAGCTATTTGTAGTCGGTTTTTAACACTTCATCAGTTAGATTTTTATATTATTGAGGGACTAGTTTCGGAAGCCATTACATCCATTATCAACTAGAAGGTCCAAGCTGACCTTTGAGGTGATTTGCGAAACATGTCCTCAAAATAGGTACGAAAGTGAAGCAGATGTGTAATAAATACGACTCATCTAAAAATTAATAATTATTTCGCTTCACTGTGGTGTTCCAATACAGTTAAATCTCAACTACAAATAGTTTTTTCAATTAATTTTGACATCACTTACTAAATTCCTCAAATCATGCACAGTCTTTAATGATAACACTGAAATACAAAGCTCAAGGTAAAATGTTTAATTGGAAAGTACACTATTCTGATTAGCTGGTGTTCACCTGATTGAATTTACAAGCCATAGGAGAACATACACACTAAAAAGGCAGAACCGGTTCATACTATTCAATAAGATACTGTTTTATTGAGGGTGCGCAGGTCTTAACACCTGTTTTTACCATATGTGGTACGACAGCTGGTGGATAATGATAATACAAGAAAACAATGAAATGACATGATAAATGGGAAAGGAAATCTGGGAAAAAAATTTTCCAGGCCCAAGTTCACAGTACTTCCCTTGCATTTGCTAGTTATAAAGATAGGGGGAAACCTGAAAGAAACCTTACTCACAAAGGACAGTCCTGGAGGGATTTGAACTGCAGAAATACACTGGTGGTAAAATGCTGGTGAACTTCACGCAATCTTTAGGAAATCATCGAATAAAGAATTTAAAAATGTGAACTTCTGTGATTAGTAAACTTAATCCGACTTTTCTCTGCCTTTCTTGAAATATGTGTATGCAATGGTGTCTTTGGATGTCATAATATTTTCTAAGCTACTTACTTTTCAACATTAAGTCACAATAGAATAAATGACAAAATATAATTTAAGTCATCATTACAAACCTCAGCAAGATTCTTGAAAAAGGCAATTAGCATCTGCAGTAGAATTTGATAATCCGTAACTATAGCTTGTAGTTTGTTATGCAGTTCGAGTAGTTTCTGAACAAGCTCCTCCTTCTGTTCTTGTGTACCACCTGAAAAAATAAGTCATGTAGCAGTGAACTAAAACATCTAAAATACATTTTTAAAGATGAAATGACTGAAGTGTTTCCACTTACCTTTCTGAGCCAAAGATTCTAGAGCCTTTATTCTTAATTCGACCTCTGCTTGAGCCTTCTTCACCTCTGGTACAATAACCTGGAGTTTTTCTTCCAATTCATGAGCTACTGCTTTGGATGAAGTCGTATCACTTGTTAAAACTGGATACAGCTGCACGTCAATCTTAGATACCCAGTCCACAGTCTAAAGTAAGTGAGGAAAAATGAGAAAAAAATTAAAGTCATAGAAATTCAGTTTGTGGTAATGTTTAACAGAGTTCTTACTGCATACAGCACTACAGATGGTGAACACTACCAATTTAGAAAATCATAACTAGGAAAGGAAAGCTGGGAAGGAAATGTTCCAGACCTAGATAGGCATTTGCCATTTATAAAGACTGAGCAAGCCTGATGAAAACCTCAGGCAGAGAGGATGATCCTTAGAGGATGTGAATTGTTGACCTCTTACTCACAGCTCCATCTTTAATAAACTTAACTAGTTATCTTAGTAATTCAATTTATGGTTATTATGGCATGTGCATTTTATTTCCTAGGGTTTCAAGAGTTTTTCACTTATTTATTCAATGTTTGAGAATACCCTATTATTTCTTTGAGTTTCTGTTATCAATGAAAAAATGCAAGAAAGGAAAAGTTAAAGTATAGGCACAAAAACATTGTAAATGACGTATATTTTTTCTTCTCATATCCTTTCCTGCATGGTTTCTGCTCTTCCTTTACATTGAAAGGAAATAAGCTCAAGATCCATACACCCTAGAACATTTATCTCTTGATAGTAAAGATAAACTGCCAAAGAAAACCTTAATCATATAATGCACCTCTACTAAGATTTGAATCCAGGAATTATAGAAAACGAGGTAGATGGACCAAATGAGAATTGCTAAACGTATATAGTTTTTAGGAACAAAAGAAAAGATTTGTTTGTTGATGATGCTCTTGACTGACAACCTCATATCAGTGCCACTGCTGTACTGGAGTTTCATCCTGGGGGCCAACACCTTTCAGCACACCTAAAAACCAGGTTTGATCTAACCAGCTAGTCACCTAGACCAACTTACTTGTTGGAATGATACTGAAGTGAAATAGATGCCTTTACTTCGAGCCTCAAAAATTATGCAAAGAAGGCAAAATATATGTGGTTTAGGTGCAAACAAATAACAATAACTGTGAAAATAAGGTCAGCTATCGGTTACAGCATCATATGTTCTAACAGAAACTCATCCTACATTGCAGATTTCTCATAGGTGTACAAAGTACTGATCATTCTATATTTGCTGTATACCTACTTATTTGAGTGATTACAGTATGATGTACATTGACTACGTTTTTGTGAATACTATTATGATGTTCAGTATGCATAAATGTACTTGAGCAGGTTGTGTAGGTCTATACGTGAATCAAATACTATTGTGAACATTGTTCCAAATATTCCTTTTGCAGAATTGTACATTGTAATATAAGTCTGATATTGCCATCTGCAAACAATAGCATGTATATAGAGATGTTTGCTAAAATCATTGCTGGTCGGATTTTCCCTCATCAAATCATATGTATGTGCTGTACTCCCTACACATCTGGATGTTAGAGCATGCTACTTTCTACTCATTACTTCCTAAGTAGTAAATGAATAAATGAATGAATTAATTAATGTTTTATTTATAATTCTAGTAAAGTACAAACTACATAAAAAACCATAAATTAAAAAAAAACACCTGTAATAGATCATCACTGTCATAACTATGTATGCTTCCTGCTTCTACATCAAACTGCTCATCCACTTATTTCTTACATTTTCTAGAAAACTCTATCTTATTCATATTCCTTTAACTTATGTCAGCCGACATTTTAGCTGCTAAACTCGGAAATTTATCTCATTTAACATCCCATACATTATTAAATTTTAGATGAGTCGTATTTTTTACACATCTGCTTCACTTTCGTACCTATTTTGAGGACATGTTTCGCAAATCTTCGTTTGCATCTACGGCTCTTGTGCGGCTGACGCTAGATCCAGCAGTGTGGGTAATTCTGGGGTTGTTGCTGCCATCTGTTGATTTAGTGATGAACTGAAATGTGGGATTCTCTTCTGGCGGGATTTCAAAGTTCATTAGTTGGTTTTTATGTTTTTCTATGTATATCCTCTCCCATATGACGAGTTCACTATGTTTTTGTACGTATTTTAGTAATTCTGTGCTATCTTCAATTTCATGATTTTCAGACCAGAAATGAGCTGCTATTGCGGACTTATCAATATTTTTGTATCTTAAGTGCCTGAAGTGTTCTTTCTTTCTAGTGCCTATGTTTCTTTTTGTCCTCCCTATGTAAATTTTTTCACAGTCTTTACACTTAATCTTGTAAATGCCTGACTTTTCCTCTGGTTTTATTTATCAGTATTATTACTGTGAAGTAGGTTTTTAATATAAAAATTATTTGTGGTTGGTTTATTGACACTCGTCACTTACTTTTTCATATATTTATGAGAGACTAGTTTCAAAGGCCCTGGCCTCCATTTTCAATCTCTTCCCAACTGGCATCTGTTGTTATCAACAACAGATGCCAGTTGGGAAGAGATTGAAAATGGAGGCCAGGGCCTTTGAAACTAGTCTCTCATAAATATATGAAAAAGTAAGTGACGAGTGTCAATAAACCAACCACAAATAATTTTTATATTAATTTTGACGTCACTGTTACTAAATTCCTCCAAACACACATAGGTTTTTAATGTTGTAATTGTTCAAATTTCAAATATTTGAAACTAAAGACAAAAAGAAGGTTAATATCAGCGGACATAAAATTTATCAACAATTGCCTAAAACATAACATTTCTCCGAAATTTGTAAGAAAAATAGTAAAATTTAACAACAACAGTATAGAACAATTAGCTGCTGAAAAAGCCATGTTAAAATCCGAAAAAGCAAATCACTACAGAAAAATAACTAATATAGACCTCTCTTTGTACAACCTACATCTGAAACTTGTAAAATTACTAGGAAACACAGCATGGACCACTTAGAAGCCAAATCATTTGAACATATAAATTATAAAGTCAAAGAGAAAGTTTATCGTCAAAATAAGAAACTAAAACATAATCATAATCATTGGCAACCAAAACATAACAAAATTTCAGCAAAGAACACATCCCTAGACAATGTAATTAATCTCTCAAAGCAAAATTTTAACAATGAAAAAATAGATGTATTTAACCAAGGCCTAAAAACATGTATAACATACTCCAGCAACCCGGATGAATTCATTGCAGATATAGAATTAGCAGTAGAAGGCTTGGAAACCATGGACAAAAATATAATTAGGAAAAAAGCAGCTCCTATATTGGAAAACTTAATCAATAAAAAGCCAAAAAAAACATTTGAAACAAATTCAGATAATTAAATCTTTAAGGAAAAAGGATGTAATCTTCTCAAGGGCTGATAAAGGGAACAAAATAGTAATCTTAGATACAGCTACATACAAAGAAAAAATGTTAGAGTTACTACAACAAAAAGAATTCCAGGAAATAGATTCTAATCCACTCAACCGATGCATAAAAGATGTACAAAAAACCATCATTAATAGTAAAATTTTAACAACTACAGAACAAAAAACTATCAAACCGGACAACCCTACCCTTGCAAGAATATATGGTTTGCCTAAAATACACAAACCCAACATACCCATGAGACCCATTGTAAATAATATAAACACTCCTACTTACCTTCTGGCAAAATGGCTATCCAAAAAATTTCAGTCCTTTCCACAATTCCATACTCTGAGTATAAAAAACTCTTTAGACCTGGTAGAAAAAATTCAAAATCTTAAACTAAAACCTCATGACACTTTAGTATCCTTTGATGTGCGCTCCCTCTTCCCTAGCATTCCATTAGACAAACTTTTGATTCAACTGAAAAAATGGCTAAATTCTATAAACCTGGATGCCAATGCAATAGAAGAATATTTGGCAATGACTGAATTATGTATACATCAAAATTATTTTGTCTTCGATGGAAAATATTATAAACAAATTTCAGGACTAGCTATGGGAAGCCCGCTATCACCATTTTTGGCCAATCTATACATGAGCTTTTTCGAAACACATATTACTAAAGCCTTCCCTCATATGTTTAAAACATGGTACAGATACGTAGACGACATCTTTGCAATAGTGCCCTACAAACTAATAGATGATGCTTTGAAACTACTCAACCTGCAAGAACCCAGCATACAATTCACAGTAGAAACTGAAGAGGACTGTACTCTACCTTTTTTAGACCTTAAAATAAAAAAAAGCAATGAAAAACTAGAATTTGACATTCATAGAAAAGCAACACACACAGATAATTACATCAAAGCAAATAGTTTCAACCCAATTCCACACAAACATGCAACCATCAACAGTCTCACACACAGATTAGTAAATCTACCTCTCAGCCAGCAAGAATATCAAAACGAATACCATCAAATCTTAAAAACTGCAATTAAAAATGGATATGGAAAAAACCTTGTAGATAAAAAACTAAAATTATTCAAACTTCAAAAGAGATTAAAACAGATCACAGCTCTCACACCAATAAAACAAGAAATTAGATTTGCTAAATTTACTTACCACCCCTGGGCCACAAAAAAGTTCCAAAAAATATTCAAGAAATACAATATAACATTGGCACCAAAAAACAATTACAACATTAAAAACCTACTTCACAGTAATAATACTGATAAGATAAAACCAGAGGAAACGTCAGGCATTTACAAGATTAAGTGTAAAGACTGTGAAAAAATTTACATAGGAAGGACAAAAAGAAACATAGGCACTAGAAAGAAAGAACACTTCAGGCACTTAAGATACAAAAATATTGATAAGTCCGCAATAGCAGCTCATTTCTGGTCTGAAAATCATGAAATTGAAGATAGCACAGAATTACTAAAATACGTACAAAAACATAGTGAACTCGTCATATGGGAGAGGATATACATAGAAAAACATAAAAACAAACTAATGAACTTTGAAATCCCGCTAGAAGAGAATCCCACATTTCAGTTCATCACTAAATCAACAGATGGCAGCAACAACCCCAGAATTACCCACACCGCTGGATCTAGCGTCAGTCGCACAAGAGCCGTAGATGCAAACAAAGATTTGCGAAACATGTCCTCAAAATAGGTACGAAAGTGAAGCAGATGTGTAAAAAATACGACTCATCTAAAATTTAATAATTTTTCGCTTCACTGTGGTGTTCAAATACAGTTAAATCCCATAAATTATCTCCCCACAGTTTTACCATGTCACACTCTATTAAAGAATAGAAAGCATAATGCAGTTTGCCATAAAATATAATTTTATACAAAGTTGTGAACTAATTCTACACTAAAGTATTCATTCAGTTGGTGATTTACATGGTCTGAGAAAATGTTCACCTTAAACAGTGTCACCATATATCTTTCAATTCCTGATAACTGAGGCAGTTCACATGACCTTTGCTTGCATGTCTGTATGTATCTTAGGAGCTCAAACTAACATAATGCAACCATTCAGGAATACAACTACTATAGAAGGCTTTATTTTTGTGTGTGTGAAAATAGAGTTATAGAACTTCTCTGGTGTTGCATTCTTTAGTGGCACTGAAAAATCACATTTCACAATCCATGCATGCAGTAACCAGTTTATATTGTTTCAAGTGTGACTGACAGTGAAACTTATCACTTCATAGCATGACTAAACTTATTTTTAAGTTGTGTGTGGTGACTATGCATTGTAAGTTGCTGTTTCATATTATAAGGGTCATTCTGAAGTCAATGCCTCCCATTGTTTGTGTTAACTTTCAGTATTCAAGCAGGATTATGTTGGAGTATAACTAACCTTTGAATCTTCCCGCTAATTACTTGCTGGTTTCATTATCCTGTGACAGAAAGCAACTGCAGGGAAGCATTTTAAAATGGGATCTAACATTGAGGTAAGTAGAGCAGAGAAGTGTCATTGAATTCTTTATTGCTGAACAAATAACAATTGAAATCCATCAATACTTGTGAAAGGTATATGAAGACAATACAGTGGACACAAATAATGTGAGATGATAGGTACAGCATTTCAATAGTAGTGAAAAGGAGGTGCATAACAGCCATACACTGGTATTTCTGCTCAGCTGCCATCCCATATAATCAACAGCATCTCGATCAAGTCATTTGTGACTACTAGTAGATTAGGACTAAAGAATTTTCTGCACAGTTGAATGTTGGCTGTAATGCCTTGTACAAGATGCTACACAACCTTGATTATCACAAAATGTAAACAAGATGGGCTAAATGTATGTTCACAAAATACATAAAAAAATCATTGAATGGAAATTTGTTGGCACCTGATGAGACATACTGTGAGCCAGATTCTATAAGACTTTCAAAAAAGAGTGGCGATATGCAACTTCCTGAACAAGAAAGTGTTCAAGTGTTCTACTGGGATAGCCAGGGTGTGGTTCTTGGAGTCTACAGCAACTCTCAATCCAGAATGCCACAATCAATACTGACTAGGCTGGAAACCTAAATTTTCAGTCAGGCCACAGAAAAAGACAAACTTGCAGCACAATAACATCTGGGCTCACATCAGTTTTCAGACTCAGATACCATATCCTCAAAGCTGTAATACAATGACTACCCTCAGCTGATTTTTGTTTTTATGAGTGCAGCATGCAGGTTCTTTTTCATCATTGGCAAAAGTGCATAACAAATAATGGTGAGTATGCAGTATGTAGCCGAAATTTTGCTCTATTTAATTATATTCCTGCATCTGTCATAGTTGTCATGAAATAAATAGGAGGAATTAGTTTCAGAATGTCTCTTATGGTAACACAAGAGAAAATGAATATGCTCTAGAGTCATATTATACTTATTTTAGTGTTGTTATACTGCAAGATGTGACTTGTATATCTATAAGTGTCTTTATCATTTCTCAATATGAAATTTAAAAAAGAAATGTAATAAGAAAACTTACTGTAAATTTATAAGCAAGCGAGATATAGTATACAAACTGTTAATTTAAACCAGATGTTTTAAGTGAGCCTAACAGGGATCACCTTACTCCAGTTTCACCAAACCCACTAAAAGAGACTGAAAATGTGATGTTACAATTAACATTTCCATTATAAATAGAGTGTGTATCTTTATTGGAATCATATATTTAGGGGACGTGTTTCTGACATCAAAACAGTAAAAAAAGTTGATATGTACATAGGTCTGAAAATCAATTATTTCAGAGTTACAACACAAAATCAAAATATTGAAATTTAACTGTATTGGAACACCACAGTGAAGCAAAATAATTATTAAATTATAGACGAGTCATATTTATTACACATCAGCTTCACTTACGTAACTAATTTGAGGACATGTTTCACGAACAATCGTTCACATCGTCGGCTGTTATGCGATTAAAGCTTGATCCAGTGGTGTGGGTAGTTCTGATGTTGCTGCTGCCATCTGTTGATTTGGTGATGCATTTAAATGAGGGATTATCTTCTGGCGGAATTTCAAAATTCATTAGTTGGTTTTTATGTTTTTCTATGTATATTCTCTCCCATATGACGAGTTAACTATGTTTTTGTACGTATTTTAATAATTTCATGATTTTCAGACCAGAAATGAGTTGCTATTGTGGACTTATCAATATTTTTGTATGTTAAGTGCCTAAAATGTTCTTTCTTTCTAGTGCCTATGTTTCTTTTTGTCCTCCCTATGTAAATTTTTTCACAGTCTTTACACTTAATCTTGTAAATGCCTGACTTTTCTTCTGGTTTTATCTTATCAGTTAAATCTCAATATAGCTTACTAGGTTAGACAAAATACGAAACACACCAGGAATTTTTCAACAGAGTATGCCAGAGCATGGAACACATGCTTAGTGCATGCATTGAAGCAAGAGAAAGCCATTATTAAATTGTAGATGAGTTGTATTTAATACACTTCAAGCAATTTTTATAACTTTCGATTTTGAGTTGTAGCTCAGAAATAATTAATCTTCAGACCCATGCACATATGAAATATTTTCACTGTTTTGGTATCAGAAACACATCCCCCAAATATATAATACCAATAAATTACATTCTGTATGTGAGGGGCATCAGATAAATAATTAAAACAGCTACATGTCTAGTACAGCTATTTGAATTATTGTTCTGCACAGTATTGTTTCTAAGTTTATTAATGTCCATAAAAATTATATTCAACTTATTAATTTTTAGATGAGTCATATTTATTACACATCTGCTTCACTTTCACTTTCACTTCTTATGCGAGTCGCATAAGAGCCGTAGATGCAAACGATGATTTGCGAAACATGTCCTCAAAATAGGTACGAAAGTGAAGCAGATGTGTAATAAATACGACTCATCTAAAAATTAATAATTTTCCGCTTCACTGTGGTGTTCCAATACAGTTAAATCTCGATATATGTTCAACTTGTTTAGTAATAAAGACGTGTTACAAATCTGTTTTTATTTTCGATGTCTCTAAACTACATATCCAGGTTATCTCCATAAGTGACAATGTATAAGAAGATTAGACATGGGCAAAGCATGCATGGTGGTGTGGAGAGCCCTTTAAATGAAAGAGAGCAAGATGAAGAGAAAGAGTTGGGGAAAATTTGTGGCATCTTCGTGTAAGTGTTACAGCATCTCTGCCACATTTACAGGAATATGGAAACATTTGTCGGGTGCTTTATAATTTAAAACTAAAGCAACCTAAATTTCATTTATATTGCGAATGCTTAGCAAATAATGAGAATAATGAGAATGCTCAGCAAAGTATTGTACACAATTAGCATCATAGGCTTATCTACTACATGTGTACACCATTCTCTACCATCAAACTATCCCCATCTCCAACTTCTTAACTTATTGCATAACTGAAACTTCGGGTTATTATTAATTTCCAATCTATTGCGTAATTCTTAATATTATTACTTCTTTCTTTTTTGGTAGATAATGCTCATAAATAATAGTCTCAAGAGAAACCACTGGTTGCAAAATGACCATTTTGTCTTGTTATTATAACTATGAACTTTAATGCTCAGACGTCTCTTGGGTGCTTGAAGCTTACTTTTAATTCTATTTGGCACTTCTATTTAAGGAATAATTCCTTTTTTACTTTTTAGTTACAATTATTTTAATGAAACATTCTATGCAACTGATTTTTGTGACTTTAACCAACATATTACACTCTTTAGAAATAAGCTGTGAATTTTTTACAAACTTGACAGAAGGTGCTATGATCAAGTCATGTGGTTAACTGCATGACCACTGTCACTATACAGTCAGAAGGTCATAGCAAGCTGTGAGACATGGTTTGTCAAGCACTCAGTGTAGTGCAACATAGGGAAATATATGGATATGAAGAGTGGTAAAAAGGGGCAATCATGTTTTGCCTTCCCATTGCCTTGTGGTAGGTGAAGTGTCAAATTTGTTGCTGTATTGAAGTGGACTGTCCATCAGGTCTACAAGCCATGGTGGAATACACAAGGCCATGAAAGACAATATCAGAATAGTGGTCAAAAAACGTTCATGACTGAAAGGGACTGGAGACAAGTTTCATTGCTAGTAAATGCAAAGTGCTTCCAAACGTGACAGGAATTGCTCCAGTCCATGAATACAGGTCCATCCTGACCTGCTAGTGAGAGGACATCACGGTGGGAATCGTGTTTCATAAATGTATGGAGTTGGACTCATCAAAGGAGACCCTTGCTTACAGACACATAAAGCTACACAACTTAAGTGGACTAAAATCACTCAACTTGGACAGTATAGCAGAATGTCATGAGGTCCGATGAATCATATTTTTGCCTCTATTCAAATGATGCATGTCATTGGTGCATCCCCTCTGCATGAATTATTTCATCTAGATTGTGTACTGGGTCAGGTTCAATCCAGAGGTGGGTCTGTGATGTTTTGGGAGTCTTTTTCTTACAATGGATTGGGTCCACCCTTGAAGTGACCTATAGAATGAACAGCATGTTTATTTGACACCTGAATGAGCAGGTTATGCCATTTATCAAGATGACAACAGCACATTTCACCAGGGTAAAAGAGTGTTGAAGTAGTTTGAGGTACACATATTCACCTTATCACATCTTGATTGTCCTGCAAACCACCCGATTTGAACCCAATCAAAAATCTGTGGGATACTTTGGAACAGTGGCTGAAATGCTGAATTCAGTATCCCCACACCTTGGTGGATTTGCATGCAACTCATACATGGGTGGTGTCAGTTGGATGTGCCATACTTGCAGAATTTTGTGGACTCACTTTCTAACAGAATCCAGCAGTTATCAGGGCTAGAGGCAGTGTTATGCGTTATTAATGTTGAATTGTCTGGTGAGCTTACAATTACTTGGTTTGGCATAACTATACATAAAAATAATAACCAGTGCAAGAAACAAAAGGAAGTAGCATTCTAAGATTACAACTATACTAAACTGAAAATGGACCAGTCTTACTTTTTTACTTTTGAATACAATGGTCATATTTATATTTGTTGACTTCAGTTAAGAAATAGTTGTATTAAGTACAGAATTCAGTTAGCTATCCGGCAGACTAAGTACACCAACAGAAATGCTTTACAGCATCATCTTCTCAGTTAACATAAACTTTAAATTGTAAGAACTAATCTGTTTGAAATTGTCACAAAATACAACCCTAAATAAGATTGTGTATAATGTCTACCATTCAAATCCTATACACTGACTACTTACCTTTTTGCTCTCAATTACACTTGTCTCCCACTGCACCTTGATCTCCCTCTCAACTGTAATGCTGGTCTGCCAAGTCTGCCAGGACTCTGAGATAGTAAATTGTCGTCCTCCAAAATGCTCTAACAATGTCTCTACACATAAGCATGCACGTTTAATATCTAGATGTGGATCTTCAACCTGTGGAAGAAATAGATGTTGGCCAAAGGCCAGTGTTCCAAATTAGAAACTCATAATCATAATCATTCATATAAAACATACTGCACAAGTGGGGAAAAAGTGAAATAAATATAAAAATAAATGAATACATCAAAGATGCAAGGAAGAAAGAGGATTTAATATATATGATAAAATCGTTATCTCTGAATTAAAAGGTTGAAACCTAAGAAGTTGTTATTCAGAGATAATTTTAAAACACAGAAATAATGTGCACTAAATATGCTGAAAAAACATTCTATTATGATTTCTTACTTCATCTTTAGGAAGATGTTGATCCTTCAGCTATTATTTAATGATTTTATATGTAAGTAAGTATGTAAGTAATTTATTTTGTCAGCTGCCGTATAGGTACAGATGGACAACATCAAGTATAGAAAAATATGAATATGAATATGCATTAAGAATTACAATTGGTCATTTATCTGTTTTGAAATATATCAGTGTTTCATAAGATTAGCTGCCTAACATATATTCATAAAACAGTATTTGCTGGTCTCCCATCTTCAAGAAAGTTCATTAATTATAAATAAAATTATAAAGACAAAGATTTTTCAGTTTTGCTCTATCACTCACCTATAGTAAGATTGTACTCTGCCCATAAATTTGAAATTTCACCAGAAATATAAATTTTGAGCTTCTCAATAAATAAAAGAAAAAGGCATTTTAGGTGAGTGCATGCATACATGCATGTGTGAGTGCCTGTGTGTTCAGGATATAGCAATGCATAATAAAGAAAATACTTCTTTTTAAATAGTCGAAACCACTGGACCTTATAAATAGTGTAGTGCTGGAGCAAATAATTACATCTGAACTGGTTACATAACCAAGGTTCTGTGTAATGAATAATGGTAAACACTATTTCTATATGTTCTGAGAAAAAAAGTAAAATTTAATGTTCATATTTCTTTTTATCTTGTTTTTATAAAAACATTAATTTATACTCTCTTTCAATTATGTGAAGCCTAAATCTAGCATATGAATACTTAGTTACTAACATTAACTGACATTCATTACAGTACCTGAGAAGCATCTTCAAGGAAGTTCTTCCCTACACTTTTAAGTTGGCCATAAAGTTGCTGCAGCGAAAGCCACTTTTGTTCAATAAGCCTAATAGTTTCCTCATTGGTTACATCAGATGACTTTTTAAACTCCTCTTCGACTGTATCAAAGTCACTGGCAAGTTGCACTGCAAGGGTATGGAATCGCACATACACAACAGCTAGATCTATTCTTGTTTCCAACATAGATTTGAGGTTAAGCCAGTGTGAATGAAGAGCATCTACTTTCTGATCTACATCTTCTCGTTGAGAGTCATCAAGGTGCTCTAGTATTGGTGGCAGGGTTAGTAGCAATGCATTTATTTCAACTCCTTTTTTCTGTTAACAAACAAGCACACAGGAAGTAAAAATTAAAACGTATATTAAAAGTAGCAACTTATTTACAAAATCACATATAAGTTTACAACAACAGAAAGTAGACTCACTTTCTTGTTTAAGTGCAATAATAACAATACACTGATTTATTATTGTAAAATTGTGATATACTTATTGGAAATTTAAAATGTTTACCTGTAGTTACATATAAGAAGACAAGTAAGATATATTTCTCTTCTTTTGTAAACTTGGCAAAATATAGATTACCTAATAATACACATTTTATCTTCAGCTGTTTTATATACTGTTTCTCAGAGGTATATTCTACAGAAATGTGGGATCTACACTGAAAACTGTTGAGTTAGTATTGGAATGATTTATTCATTTACTAAAAAGAAAATATCATGGCACAGACACAAGCTTCTCTCAAATTCCCATAAAATATGTTGCATGTACATTCAGAAAATTATCATTAATTTGGTAATGAGTAGTGTTGATAATATACTCAACAAGTATATATAAATTGTTCAGTGTTACATATTACACTCATATTACTATTTACAACTGACTTGGATGGTAACAGAAAACGTTCTTATGTATAAAAGTAATTTGCAATTTATTGAATCTCCATATATGTTTAATGAATGCTATTTGAATATTGTATATTGAAAAAGTTGCTCCTGAATAATCCTCAAAATGGCACTTTTCTACAAATATGCAAATGACTACTTACATGTCTTAAAAACATGCTTTTATGAAGAGTGAGTGAGTGTGTAGTGTTTTAGGGCCCGTCGACAACAAGGTCATTTGGGCCCGTGCTTTTATGAAGATAAAGTGAAGTTAGTGTAACTAGTCCTGACTCACTTAAAAGTAAATTTAAGGACTCTATGTTTTAAATAAAATTCTTAAACATTCCTTGCTAAAACAAACACATAGCATAATTCCAATCCCAAGTTGCTTACAAAGCTATAGAACACAATATGGCATGTTAGCATTAATGTTTGGGGCATAAAACAAATAAAATTATTACAGAGGTTTGTGCACACACCTCTAAGAAACATATTTTTGTATTACTCCACGTAACACATCTATAGCAACACATAATTTAAAGAGATAACTGCTCAGTGTCTGTAAAATTGTTAGTTTCTATTTATGATCTATTTATAAACAACAGTGAAAACATAGCATTCTGCAATGACATGATCAACCATATCCACTAGTGCATTAGTAATAATATAGGAAAAAGACAAGATCTATTTTCCACTCTTAGACTGAATGTTGTAGTCTAGATCCATTGTTTACTGCATTAACATGCTTGGGGCTGGCTGTTGCCTTTTTTTAGCTCAAATATATTTCATATTTTAGAAAAGTATTGGAAGCTGGAATTTTTCATGAACTGCAATCATTCAAATCTTGTATTATATGTGCAGCATCATTTCAGTAAGATGAGGATGACAATGACGATGAATATTATTAATTATTATTATCATTTATCATCATCATCATCATCATCATCATCATTATTTCATCATCAACTAATTGAACAAAACTTCAACACTTTCTAATTCAGTTTTTAAATTATATTAAAAGCTGTAACACAGAATCCAGGACTTGTAAGTCATATTATCATACAGCATCTTTTATTTCATTTGTTCATTTTCTACTTATTCTATTTATATGACTGTGTCTTTAAAATTTAAAGATCATGTCAGCACTTTTTTCTGTGGAACAGCTTTTCATTGAAGTGATGTTGACTTGTTAATAGTTTGTACCTATCACTGAATTTAGGTATTACTTTGTTATATTTTACATTAAATCACTGCACATTCATAGTTATCTTTAGACTTCCAGATTCTAGAGAATATAAAGAATAATGCTAATACAAATTCCCATCAGGAATCTTACTTCAAACAAGGGTTAGGAGGCTAGCACACTATCAGCCTAAGAGTAAGCTCATCAAATATTATTTTACATAAAAGCTAACATGTGTCAGGGAGAATATTTTTAAAAATGGGCAATTTTATTTTATAAATTATTCATTTAGAAATTTGTAAATGCAAGGACATCAATATGGCAACAATGTTTGCTCATTAAATAATCAGACAGGAATATCTAAGGTAATATGAACATTACTTTTACCTCTTTGTGGCGAATACAATTCCACAGCAATTTATTGGTTTTTCATCTTAATCCCATTAATTGGAGCTAAAATTCAATGGCAAAATTTTTTTTAAAGAAATGAAGAATGGATAAAATATTTTGAAAATTGATTTTATAAAATTGAAAGAAAAAAAGTCTTACCTGTAGGTCATTCAATAACTGATGATGGAGTTCAAGAAAATCCTTTGCCATTGCTAAAACACTTCCCATATCTTGATGACCTTGAAGGAAAGCTTCAGCAATACTTACAAGCCAGGAGAAAAGCTACAAAATAAAGAATTGGTAACATTTTACCTTCATGATATGTATTTTACTATTTTAACATTAATTTATAATGTTACCTCCCTGGCAAGGTCTAAGAGATATTGTAATTCTATCGGACATGAAATTACCCATAGTTTTTATGTTTAGTTGAATCAATGATTTCAGTGTTTATGCAGCATTCATTCAGATATAATTTTATCTGTATGGATGGGAAGATTAACAGAAAGAATATGCACTGCAAACATACACTTATCATGGAAAGGTAGAATCAGACTGAAAAATTCATGCCATAGCCAGGATTTGAACCATGGATCTTCCAGTCTCCGTCTGGCTGCTCTTAACCATTGAGCTACTGTGGCCAACAAGCCAGCACAACTTTAAGTTCTCCAACCGACTCGTGTTTTTCCTGGTAAACCATTAGGAGTTCTCACAACTATCTTAATGGCTACTTACTATGCTGTAAGTACTTAACAATTAAACTTATCATGATTTAACTGTATTGGAACACCACAGTGAAGTGAAATAATTATTAATTTATAGATGAGTCGCATTTATTACACATCGGTTTCACTTTTGAGGAAATGTTTCGCAAACCATCGTTTGCATCTTCGGATCTTATGCGACTATAAGAGCCGAGAGATGCAAACGATGGTTTGCGAAACATTTCCTCAAAATAGGTACGTAAGTGAAGCCGATGTGTAATAAATACGATTCATCTATAAATTAATAAACTTATCATGTTTAAATATATAGAAGTTTCTACTTTTAAAATACTCAGGCACATTGAGTAATTAATGTACAGATTTTTAGGTCTTAATCTATCCTTTCCTCACTATTTTGAAAGTGTTATTTACGGTTGGTCCCAAGCAAAAATTGTTTATTAATTTTGAAATGTTGGTTGAGATTTGAGAAGTGTTAAATGTTTGTGTAGCAGAATATAAATGTGATTGAATATAAGAAAAAAACAAGAGAGTTGCAGTTAGAGACGAGAAATTGATTATAAATCTGAGTAGTGGTAACTATAGAGACAGAAAAACTTCTGTAAACACTACTAGAAAGCTTTTTCAGTGATATAGAAGTGCTTCTGAGATCGTTATATTTTTAGTTTATTAGTTGTAAGTGTACAATAAATAATAATCTTTATACCAATATGGTCTCATCAATCCGAGACCATGACCAAAATATTAATCAAAGCTCTTGCCACTGCAGCTAAGCTGGCGAAAAAGATAAAGATCAATAAAAGACCAAAAAACAATCTTTATTAAATCAGAACAACAATGTTTTTCAAACTTAAAGATCATTATCAAACTGATCAACCAATTAGTGCAAAGATTAGTAGTATTTCAATTTAATTAACAAATTTTAAGATGTATACTCAATTCAAGCTTCCTAAATTAAAATATTGAATTTCATTTTATTTAAAAACGAACTTAAATAAGGGGTCGACACCAAAAATAATCTAAACAGTTGTTTTACTTTCTTCAAAGGAACAGGGTTAATTTCCCATTGAAACCCTTCATAAAACTTATCTCCACCATTACTGCAATCAGCTGGACAGAAAGAGTTTAGGCTACCACTATTAAATACAGTCCTTGTATATATTAAGACATATTTTTAACAGAAAAATTTCTTCTCTGTTTGGAAAGTGTGTAAGCTGGCTACTCAATAAAGCACAATTAAAGTATATTGTGCAATACTCTGACATCTGAAACTTATTTCCTGCAAGTTATGTGTATATGTTTATATTATAGTGCACTGTTGACAATACATAATCTAAGGATACTGGATAAGCAGTGTCTAATCCTGTGAACAATGTCTTCTTTAAAAAACAAAGACATGTTGTTTGCCACACACAATAAAAGGAGAAACAAAACTTGGAGGCAGACACTATACCATCTATACTACAGATGCAGACAGTGAGGAGCTGTGATAGTGATCTTGTGCTCATGGCAGAAGCTAAACCGTCCAGCTGAGGGATGTGTAATGTTGGCCACATCCCTTCCTTGCATTGGCTGGAGGAATGCCTACTTCTGGTATGTGTGGGCATGAGGTATGCAGGCTTAAGGCCTTCATGGGCTGTAGCATCACAGGATATATTTACACGCATAAGTGAAAGCAAGAGGGATACAGTGCACAGTACATAATGAAAGTTATAGTTGTTTGATGAAACAATACAGACATGAAAAGCACTGAAGGTTGATGTTTCAGCTATGGTATTGTATTTTCAAGTCCGATTCCACTCTGAATCTTAAGCATGCATATGGTTTGTGTACATATGATGACTACTACAGAATTCTACATAAAAGCAGCATCTATTAGAGACATGAATAACAAGAACAACAACAACAACAGCAACTACAACAAAAACAATAATAATAATAATAATGATAATAATAATGATAATAATAATGATAATAATGATGATAATGATGATGATGATAATGATGATGATAATGATGATGATGATAATGATGATGATGATAATAATAATGATGATAATAATGATGATAATAATGATGATAATAATGATGATAATAATGATGATAATAATGATGATAATAATGATGATAATAATGATGATAATAATGATGATGATAATGATGATGATAATGATGATGATAATGATGATGATAATGATGATGATAATGATGATGATAATGATGATGATAATGATGATGATAATGATGATGATAATGATGATGATAATGATGATAATGATGATGATGATGATGATGATGATAATAATGATAATAATGATAATAATATTAATAATAATAATAATAATAATAATAATAATAATAATAATAATAATAATAATAATAATAATAATAATAATAATAATAATAATAATAATAATAATAATAATAATAATAATAATAATAATAATAATAATAATAATAATAATAATAATAATAATAATAATAATAATAATAATAATAATAATAATAATAATAATAATAATAATAATAATAATAATAATAATAATAATAATAATAATAATAATAATAATAATAATAATAATAATAATAATAATAATAATAATAATAATAAATCAATGTGAATTTTTTTCTTATTTGTATAACAAAAATATACTTTTTTTTTAAGTTTTATGTCCTCCAATGTTAAGTCATATCAGACGATGAATGAAATGGGTGAAATGATGCTCAAATGAGCCCAGGGTCCATAGAGCTTAGAGTTACCTGACATTCATCTTTCAGGATAACGGAAAACCCTGGAATAAACCTTATCCAGGTAACTCAACCTGACCGAGATGCGAACTCAGGACCCCTTGAATGCTACCATCACGCTACCAAGGTGGGCACAAAAATTTACTGATACACAAATTTAAATAAATTTAATGTTACAGAAAAAAGTATTTTACTTAAATTGCAACTTATTTATAATTACTCTTCATATTTTAACATTAAATTTATTATAACTTGATGATAGATAAAACTTTTCCAAGTTCTCCTCTCTTACAATAATATATGCATTAAACAAAGGTTGGAAAATCTAGAACATTTTACTGTCTGCATGCCTTAATTGGCCTACTAATTCCAAGGTCAAGGGAATTTTAATGTACTTAAAATGCACAGCACCATGACAGTAGACTTATTAACACTAAAAGAACTTCTGTGGGGTGACATGCCAGCTTATGGCAGCTCTGTTATGATCCTGGCAATTGATACTGTTGTTAACAGACAAAAGTATTTTTTTCATCTTCTTCCCAGTTTGTTTCACATATGAAATTTGGGACAAGTAGTTTTATTCCATTATATTCCACTCTTTAGTATTTATAAAAGGAACATTTCTAAAGAATAGTTATATTTTGACCCTATTAATTTTAAAATTGTAAAGCTGTAATTACTTCTTACTTAAAAATAGAATGTTTAGTTTAAGTTGCGTAATAAATTTGCCTTATTTCAACCAATAGGAAATTATTATAATACATATATACTCCAGATTAGTTTCATACCCAGACTTTGGAATTAATCTTCCATAAAATATAATTCTATGTTCAGACTAGAGATATATGGCTTAATTCCCCTTTAACACAGATTTAGAATTAAGATACTTATCCTGTTTTAGATAATTAAGTGAACTGAATGTGTACCTCATTTTGTTTTTCAAGGAATGATGTATATGCCTGAGACAGTCTCACGTTCTCCTCTCTATGTGCTGTACATAACTCCCCAATATGAAGCTTTCTGTTCTCTATTTCATCCACCATACGTTTCACACCCTATAAAACAATATATCTGCATATAACAGCTTCAAAAGACATTTTAAATAAGAATGTTACAAATATATTACAGCTTAGACAATTATGTCAAACATAGTATTACATGAAAACTTGATGTCATATGGGTTGTGTTCAGAAAAAAATTGAACATTTGAAATAGCACACCAACCAGCAGAGGGAGCGTGCTGCATCTACTAAGCATGCATTCAACAAGTTTAGACAACAAACTGTCATTTGCCGCATTTTGCTCTGACAATTAGTAATGAGACAATCGGTTTCAATGATATCTAGTTTTTTAATAAACAAATTTAATTTGACCAGGCGACAGTCACTGAAGTAAACATGTACAGACTGCTTGTCAGATTAATGATAAAGTGACAGTGAGAGATGAAGAACAACATATGCATGTGAAATTTTGCTATAAACTTGGTAAAACTTTCAAACAGACCTTGGAAATGCTTAGCCAAGCATACAGGGAGGAATATATTACTCACACACACTGCTATCAATGGTTTAATCATTTTCAATGGGGCAAAATTTTGAAGTATGATGGTTTCAAGTCTAGATGATCTTCCACAACAACAGATGATGGCCATGTGGATAGAGTTCATGTTGTGATTTTCGAAAATCCTTATTTAACAATTCGAAAAGTTAATATTTCTTGACAAGGTGGGCATCTGGTAGGATCATGCCATCAAATTTTGAGTGACAAACTTGAAATGCGTCATTCATTGCAAAATTTGTACTGTGTTTGTTGACTGAAGATCAGAAACAAACCCATGTTGAAATCTGTAAGGAACTGCTGTGCAAAAAGAGGCCTGAATTGTGGGAAAACCAGAATTGTATGTTACATCATGAACAAAGTACTGGCTCATGCGCCATTCCTTAACTGTAGTTATCTAGCAAAACACTACGTTCCTGCTGAGCCTCATTCTCCAGACCTAGCCCCATCAGACCTTCTCCTGTATTCCAAACTGTAAAGTAGATTCAGCACAGCCTGATGAGAGACCTGTGTGCCAACCCACAAAACATGTTCCAGGGGGCATTGCAAAAATGGAACAAATGATGGGATGCCAGTACAGGGGACTATTTTGAGGGAAAGAGGCTTAAATTGTTGTACAATAAGCAACAATAATGATGATATAGCAAATGATCAGTCTCTTTTTTAGCATACTTTGTACAGTATAGTACTTACATCTGCTCCAGGAGATCCTCTTCCAATGAGTTCAAGAAGGGAGTAGCCCTCTTGGAGAGAAGGTGCTGTAATTTCATCTAATGACTTTGCAATCTGAGAGTGCAGCTCAATCACTTGTGGAGAGGATGCTGGTAAATTAGGTGTCTTAAGCTGCACTTCGAGTTGATCGAGTTTCGTCAGAGCCTTTTCAAAAGTAAAACAACAGCTTTAAAAGAGCAGATATTCTAATAATCGTATATTCCAAAATTTTAGTAAAATGCTTTCTAGTGAAAAAAAATGTGTTTATTTATATTTATATAGGGTCATTAGAACATGGCAGATCTGTGGGCTCTTACTGTGTGAGAGAACCAAGAGTCAGTAGGAAAATTCTGCTGTTACAAGTGCACCTAAACCTTATAGTAGATGCTGGAAATGTTGACATTTTGTTCTCAAACAGGCAGCCTATCTCAAAAAAAGATCTTGCTCTTGCCAGCGGCAAGAATCCGTTTGCTTTCTTGCATGATGTTAGCTCTAAGTTCAAATAGTGAAGGAGGTCTGAACAATAGTTTTTTTGAAGACTTCATAAATATAAATCGTCACTAGTCAGGCTGAGGGAGTGGAGGGGGCACAAATTAATGCTTATAATTTTGTCATGAAACACCTTTCTTATCTCATTTAAAACTTCAGTAGACATAGGCTGTTGCGGAATCTTGCTGGAAACAACCATAAAATCTTTTTTCTTGGTAGGTGATCAAAAAAATAATTCAAGAATTAATTTCTGATATAACTAGGTATTATTCCTCATTAAAAATTATAAGATCCTACAACTCTTCTACAGCTTATCAATACCACATTCCAATTTTCAGCTCATAAGAAAGTGTTTTATGAAATAATGTAGGCTCTCCTGAAGCCCAATATCCATTTTAAGTGTTCATGGGCCCATTTACATGAAATTGCGCTAATTCACTCGCTTACAGTGGTCATTTTAATACTCGCATGCGAGTATAATCATGTGGTCCTAATTTCAAAACATGTGTAGCATTTCTTGCAGAAGCCTGTTTGTTGAGCTATATTTTAGCAATTTACAAGGTGGTTACTTTAAAGCAGCACTGATTCTATTTAGTTTAAATTCTGTTTAAACTGATCCTCTCTTATAATTCTTCTTGTCCAACTTTGAACATTTCAAATATATTCAGATTTATTTTTTTAAAGACAGAAAGTATCATTCCAACATGATGTTGTGTACATGTTCATGTACATTACACCAACTTGGAGATAAAGCAATGCAAGAAATCACAAGATTCCTGCTGCTGAGCTTAAGGGAGTGAGCGACAACATTTTTCCAAGACATGCTGCCGTTTAAGAGTAGAAGATCAACATTTCCAGCAACTACTATAAGGTAAGGATTTTAGTGAACCTCTGATGGCAAAATTTTCCTGGTGACTTTTAGATCTCTTGCACAGCAGAGAGAGCCCATGAAACAGATTACCATGTATTTTAATGGCCCTGTATATGCTCTTATTCATTTAAAACCCATTGGCTTTTCAGAAAATAAAGCTCAGAAAAATGAATTATTTACCTGTTCACAATTGTTTACTTTATAGGAAATACAGTATATTTCAGAGAATTTCAACTATTCATGCATATTTTTTAATAATGAGAAGAATGCAAGTGGCAGGAATGTAGTTAAACAATTTTGCTTGAAATATTTCTACATTAAAGAAACTAGTAACCATGAAAATGTAGCTCACATTATTAGTTCCAAGGAACATGCAATATCCAAGTTGTATAACATTGGAATCGCTTAAACAAACTGAGAGGACCTCAGCAAATAAGCAGCATAAGTCACTACTTATTCTTTACTTCTCATTGGCATTCTTCTGATTATCAATCATCACAATTCAAGGAAGCATTTCTACTTACAGTGTGAGCAGAGCGGAAAAACAATATTGCACGGGAGAGCAATGTCTCCCTTTGTTCAATGGCCTCCAGATACTCTGAACTTAGATTAAGAATACTGTAGGCCTTGGCAGTTGCCTGTTCTGCTGCAAAATGTCCAGGGGTGATCAGTTCTTCTGTTGCCTTAGTTATCTTCAGTGCTCTTTCCTGTAACTCCTGAAACGGATGAATGCCAAATTATCTTCTTTTAAGTTAAATACTATGAAATAAAAATAATTAAAATGTTAATGAAACACTGGACAAAAAGAAGTTCAGGCACAGAAACAAGAAAGCTAAACAAGCAAAGTAAATGGAATGACCTGATACCAAAGGCTTTAGACAACTGGTACAGATGAGACATGTTGTCAAAGTTCCACATGGATCTGGGACTGGTATAGGGTCCAGATCAAATTCAGAAACACCAATTTCAGTAAAGCCAAACAAGAAAAATACCCAGCAGCTCTGGTAAACTTTAAGTCACTTGCAGTGAGACCCTTGGCATCTTATCAAATGGCTGTTGGGTACTTAGAAGGATAATTGACAATTGATTAAGAAAGCACCTACCAGTCCATCTGAATGGCTTAAAGCCATTGTAATAGCAATTCTTAAACCAGGAAAGTTAATTGAAGACAGTGAAACCTTTATCACCACCATGCAAAGCAGACTAAAAGTATTAGAAACAATGCAAAATAAAGCTCTACAACTCATAACTGGAGCAGTTAAAACTACACCTATAATAGCCATGCAATATATACAAATAACCCACCAGTTCTTACAGAGATAAAGAAACAAGCAGCAGGAACATTTATTAAAATGAAGGCCTGAAACAGAGCCAAATGGATCCAGAACTGCCCACCAAGCCACCAGAAAATCCAAATCACTTCAATAGAAACATATCAGAAAATAATAATAATGTTAATCTTCACATGGCTAAACAAATGACAGTAAACCCCTTAGAATACATTAACATAGCAAACAACTTGATAATGGGTGATATAACTAAAAAGAATGCTCCTGAAGCAGTCTTGAGAGCAATAGCACTGAAAGTAATCAATGTATCAGAAAGTAATTAGATTACCCTGAACTGGAATAGATCAGAGTATATACTGATGGGTCTCAAATAGAAGACAATGCAGGAGCAGGAGCAAATTGTTCTCCCAATACGCACCTACTAGGAACCTAATAAGTAACTTTGATGCAGAAATACTAGCCATCTAACTAGCAGTAATCAATCTCTCTTATCAGAACGACCTCTTTACCAAGGCAGTAATTTTAGTTGACTCTAGAGCACCTACCCAAGCTGTAACAACCAATCACCCACATGAAACAGAAATAATATCTAAAATAAAACAAATAACGAAATCTCTAAAGACAAAGAACAAGTTGATAGTTTTTCAATGGATACCTTCTCATGTAGGTATTATTGGCAATGAAACAGCAGATTACCTTGCCAAAAAAGGAACAAAACTACATTCTGAACAAATACCATTCCCACCAAATACACTAAAGAAAGTAGTACAAGGAAAAATAACTGAAATATGGAAGGAGAACTCCAAAGAAAAAGCAACAGGGTAATCTTGGGAAAGCATTACACAAATATAAATATTTGATACAAAGGCTTCACTTATCTTAAGAAATTGGTATTAAGATAAGATACTTTATTCACCTTTTGATTTATACATAAATCATGGCTTCGTCAGTAATACTACATAATTATATAACATAATACTATATTCTACAGTATGTACAATATGAAGTAGCTTATACAAGAAGTAATATTTACAAAGCTATTACAAATTTATGTCTTTAAATTCCTGTATGCTAAAAGGTACATGTTTTAAGAGTGCTTTTGTTAATGAACATTTAAATTTGCTATAGACCTGATCTTTGAAATGTCCAGGTAATGTATTGTATAGGCTAGTCCCATGGTGAGTAATGCTACTGCGACTCTTATTGATGCGACAGAATGTGGTATGTATGTGACTTAATGATCTGGTGTTGTGTGTGTGATATTGTCATTTGTTTGGAAGAGATTTCTATTTTTATGGATGAAGCATAATTTTTCCAGAATATATATGGAAGGGAGAGGTAAAATGTTTAATTTCTTAAATACTATCCTACTAGGTGTTCTTATAGGTACTTGCTTAATTATTTTTAGTGTTTTCTTTTGTAATGTAAAGATGACATAAAGATTTGTGGACATGCCCCATACTGGAATGCCATAGTTAATACTTCTTTCTAATGGAGATCGATTTCACAAACAGATCGTTTGTATCTTCAGTCCACAAACAAACTCCATTGTGGACTGAAGATACAAACGATCTGTTTGTGAAATTGATCTCCATTAGAAAGAAGTATTAACACCAATTTCTTAAGATAAGTGAAGCCTTTGTATCAAATATTTATATTTGTGTAATATTTATTGTTTCACTGTAGCTAGCTTCATTTTTTACATAGTGGGAAAGCATGTTTATTGTATACATCTGGAAATTATACAATAACAAACCAAGGAAAGAAGCAGTAGCCAAATTTAGGTTAACAACCAGCCACGATTGCTTGAATGAGCACAAATAGGATAGGTATACTACAAACAAGTGAATGACCCATCTGCAAAGCTGGTGTCATGAATTCCTCCCACCTTCTAATGTGCCCAGACTTAAACAAAGATATCCACAAAGAGGGGATATGTATAATCCATACTGAAAAGCCAGAGACATTTTAAAACTGACAGTTACATTTTATGTGTATTTGTTTATTTGCCTATTTGTTCATTTGTTCTCCCATGTTCACATGTTATATTGTTATTTGTAATTTGTAATTAATTCCTATTAAATGAGTTACCAAATCTAGTGGATTAAGTTCGAAATAAAGCCATATGTAACAACAACAATAATAACAACAGCTTCTACCATTCCTCAGGACAACTCCTGAGACTACTACTATTCAGGATGGTATCCTCATATACGTATTAATATGAGGACAAACATATCTGCCAGTGTTTAAGAAAAAACCTCAATGATAGATAAAATCAACATGAAAAATTCAATGACATGCATTGTAAGAGCAACTGGACAGAAATCAGGAGATCCCTGGTTCAAATCCCAGCCATTGTACTGAATTTTTTATGTTGACTCTATCTATCAAAAACCTTAGCCTGTATACGACTAGTGTGAAGAAATGATTAATTTCCATCAATTAACTAAAATAATAAGAGTTAAATGATGAAGCCTGGAACTGAAGTACTTACAATAGTAAGTTGCCTCAAACAGTGTACCTCGAATGCGAGAGCTCCTAGTGGTTCATCGGGGAAATATATGAGTCAAATGAAGAATTTAATGTCATGACGGCAAGTTGGTCACGGTAGCTCAATGGGTAAGAGTGACAGGATGGAAACCAGGAGATCCATGGTTCAAATCTCGGCCATGGCATTGAATTTTTCATGTTGACTCTATCAAAAGCCTTATCTTATATATGGGTAGTGTGAAGAACTGATTAATTTCCATCAATTAACTAAAACTTCAATGAGTTTAAATTCAAGTAGGATCTTGTTCTTAAATACAGGCAAAAGAGTTTGAAACTGTAAAGGTAACCTTTGAGACCAGGGACATAATGACCAAGAACTCAAAGATACTTTTGAAGAGATTTTAGGCACTTAATCCATAACTAAATCCTAAGCACTAGAAAGTGCTAGATAGAAGAGGAGTCTATGGGACATCAACTTATCTTTCTTGCTGGCCAAGAATCCTTCATAGTCATACTATACTGTTCTCTAGTTTCCATTTCTTAGAAATAGCAGCATGTTTGCTGTAATCACTCCACTCAAAGTTTCCATGAAGCAATAAAACAGGCATTGCTTTACTCTCTGTGCTTCTTTAGGAGACTATGTGACATACCATGCACGAAAGCAACCAAGCAGAGGATCGATCAAGTGTAAGACTTGCAGAAATAGAAATAGATATTTATGTAATGCATGTATATAACATGCCGTCACATGTTACAGATTTCCTATGTCGACCCTATTGGCAGCTACAAGCCCATGAACCTCAATGGCATCTAATTCATGAAAGGTGGAACATCTGTTGCCCAAATTTAAAACAACTGTCCATGCTAAATTATGGAAGTTAATTGTTCTTCCACACTAGCCATGTGTAGGCTAAAGTTTAGACAGGCAGAGTCACACTAGTGCTGGCATTTTGCCATGGTAGCTCAATGGTTAAAAGCAACCAGACAGAGACTGGGAGATCCATGGTTCAAATTCCCATCTATAGCATTGTATTTTTCAATCTGTCGCTATCTAAACTGTCCATGTGTTGCTTCCAAAGAGTTTTTAAGATCTTGCTACAGAGAAAGATTAATTACAGCATAGATGAGTTTCTATACTGAATTTAATAGCTAATCATATTTATTGATGTGTTTAAACTGATAAATATTGCAATTAAATTGATATTGGGGCTATTTTGTATTAGTTAATGTAATTCGACTAAATGATGTATTTATTCTTTATCATAATAGTGGTGAATAAAATCTATCTATGGCTTCTCATATAAAGAGTAAAGGGTGACACCACATGCACTGCTGTCTTCAAAGATCTATTGGGGCTAACACTCTCCAGGAGGAAGGAATGAACTGACAGAACTATATGAAGCCACAGGCCACAAAAAAGAGGCAACAGAGATGCACAGAAGCCTTTAACAGGTGCTGAAAGCTCTAAATCCTAGCACCACTGCATAGCCATCAATATCATGAGTCCAGCTTCAGTAAATGTCCCTCTTGTGAGGTTATTAACTTCAAAACCATCCACGGACAAGAACAGCATTTGCAGGGCACATGCATCTGTACCATCTGTCCAGCAGTGCCATATGCTATGAACCTGGAAGCACAATGAAAAGATGAGAAGAGAAAGAAAGAAGGGAAAGATGGAAAGGAAATCGTTGCATGAGAGTTAAGTACCCAGCATTTGTCTAAGTAAGGAAAACCAAAGTCAGAGTGTGTTGACAGGAATCAGACCCAGGAGTTCCTAAATGTGAGTCACACACATTACGCTAATGCGACCTCATTCAATTGGCTTCTTCAGTTCACAGTAATTGTTGTCTGAGAAGAGAAGTATTAATGAGAAATGTATCTAATGATATGTATATATTTCTTAAAGTAGATTTAAGAAGAGGAAGCTAACCTTAGCTTCTGGTAGTAACTTTTTATGCTCATGCAGCAGCAGCTCAGCACTAGCTGTGGAATCTCCTAAATGGTCACTAGTCTGTGCCTCTTTGCGAACTGTTAATATATCCTCCAACTCCTTCAAGTCACTGGCAAGCAAAGTCAGCTTCAAGCAATGTTCTAGTTGAGTCTTCCTATTTTGCCACGCAATCTCTAGCAGTCGCCTGCGGTCATGCAATGTTTCCAACCAATGTTCAACTTGAGATATTGCTGCAAGTAAATAAAGCAGAACAAAGTAAAAAAATATGTATAAAAGCATAGGTAAAAGTTTATTTATTTAGCTAATGGCATTTTATTTATAATATATTATTTTATTTATAACTCAAAGAAAATATATTAAAAGAAAATCTAACATTACTGTGCCAAGACTTGCCCATATCTTAATCTCAGATTATAAGCCTATCAATTATATGTTCTTTCTCTAAACATTTCAGCCACTGTCCTTACTTTGCCTATAAAATCATCTATTTTATTAATGTGCCCTATCCTTGTCACTGAAAATTTTAGCTACCTTGGCATTAACTCGTTTAACATGCCAGAAGCTGTCTGACCACAATTTTACCATTTTACATTCTATTAAAGAATGGAAAGCATTATCTAATTTACCACATAGAATATAACTTTCTGTAAAGTTTTTCCTTGATTCTGTTAGGAATAATGCCCTTGTTAACAACCATACAGGTTCTGCTCATCCCAATTTGATTTTACAGTTTTATACATATTTAAAGAACTTTGGTTTCAAATGTAGCCCAAATCTCTTGCTTCTCAATATCTACCACTAGTCCACAGAGGAAGACATTGTTCATTATAAATATGTGATTTATAATGATGTACTTATACAAACATCATAGTGCATTACATTCAACATGGAAAGTAAAAGTCAGAAAGCTTTATACTTCAAATATTGATATGATGATTGCAGTTCTTGAAATAGTCTGTTAAACTAACTAAAATATTATTTAACATTGTTGCTCTCCACTATGTGATCACAAAATGTTAGTCAGACAGCCAATGGTCAAAGAATTTGAATATTTAGGAGTGAAGCTGAAGAACAATGAGGAATAGGAAGCACACTTTAGCAAAATAGAAGCAATAGGACGATTTATTTATTTGTTTGTTTGTTTGTTTGTTTGTTTGTTTTGTCTGTTTGGTCCTATCACTGAGCAGTGCTCTAGAACATTGAAAACATAATTCAGAAAACAACCCTCACCAAATCAACATTAATCATTTTAACTACCACCACTATACATCAAAACATGCTTTCTTTTTTCTAATAGTAATCGTCTGTAATGACAGGAGTAAGTAATTACAAGCTAAAAATATCAACCAAATGGCTGAAAAAATGTACAACACACTGGTAGTATCAAGAATGCTTTATGCAATTAAGAGAGGGGGAGGCACAGCTGTAAGCAAAACGGTAATGAATCATATGCAGAAAGCATTTTGGTATAGTAAAAGAAGAGAGGAAATCTTAAAGTATCAAGCAATAAAAATGTTTGGAGAGCAGGAATAGAAAATATCATGGGTAAAGTAGTAATAGGAAACATATAGAAGTTAGAACAAAGGAAAGTGATGGGATAAATTAGTGAAAAGCAGAATAGAAGGAGGTGTAGAAAAATTTAGAAAACAAGAAATAATTACCCTTTTATAAACAAATAAAAAGATAATGGAAACAAAAATCATATATTGATTACAGACCTTTGTAGCATAAGTGGTAGCATGTCTGCCACATGGTCAAGAGGTCCCTAGTTCGAATCTTGGTCAGGGTGAGTTATCTGGATAAAGTAATTTCCCTGGTTTTTCCTTATCTTGAAAGATGAATGTTGGGTAACTCTAAGCTCTA
The DNA here is from genome assembly GCA_030765055.1 of Mantis religiosa. Lineage (NCBI taxonomy): Eukaryota > Metazoa > Arthropoda > Insecta > Mantodea > Mantidae > Mantis > Mantis religiosa. The sequence goes on along the minus strand of CM060947.1, from coordinate 171,164,352 downwards.
TGGATCCTAGGCTCGTTTAAATATCACTTTACCCATTCATTCATTGTCCGATATGACTTAATGTTGGAGGACATAAAATTAAAAAAAGAAGTAACCAAAAAAAAACAAAGAAGGGCTTAATATTCTTAAGAGGGATAAGAGGTAACGAAAAAGGAACACATGAAGTGTGTGGGAGTAAGAAAGTGAAGCATGATATGTGACAGAATGTAAGGAGTTATCATTATGCAGAAAAATGGGAAAAAATAGAGAATCCCCTTTATTACTGTTGCATAAAAATATTAATAGGAAAGGAAGATAGAAGTATGGATAGTTTTTACAAAAAGAAAGAAAAAGGGTAAGGAAAGTAAAGAGTATAAGAAAAGAAGAAAGAGAGTAATTAAAATAACAGAGAAGGGACAGAAGAGCTACTCAGCAAAGGAAAAGGTTCGCAATAACTAGAAGAGTGACAAAAATCATATATGTTAATTTTCTGTTATTAGCTTAGTATGAAATAATGTCTCAGTATTTTTAGTTTTTCAGAATTACAATTTCTACATTTTGCAGAACTCATGATTAGTTTGCTTAACACACTTAGGTAATATATGCCAAATCTTGGAACTTTTGCATAAAAATTGTAATTTAAAAATCTTAACAATAAGATATTAGACCTAATCCATCTCAACCTAATAAAATTCTAATTAAATTAGGTCTAATACCCTTAATCTGGCACCAGGTTGATATTCTACTCTTACCACATTCTGCTGCTACTTTAATGTTATCTGGTCTGGAGTCCAGGGTTCCTTCTGTGGCTATCTCTTTCAATTTCTCAATTAGCATTTTCCCATGCTGAAGTGCAGGCATTAATGCTTCAAGTACAGACCGCTTGAAGTCATGAAGTTTGGCCAAAAGCTCTTTCACTGCATCTATCTCCACTGGAAGCACATCATCATTGCAAGCCATTTCCAACACCCTCATACGGTCCAGGCATTCTTCAGCTCGGCTGCACACAAAATTCATATTTATTGTAAGTTTTTGAATCAAAATTTGTGATGCTAAAGCAAAGAAAGATCTCTGTAGTCATCAGATCATAATTGCAAATCAATAAGGACAATATAGTTAAATTTCGTGGTGGTGTCTCATATGAGTGCTTGTATATATTTTATATTTAAATATCTTGATCATATGTTAATAGTTTTGACAGCAGGCTTTAATGCCAGAATTATGATAATCTTAATACAAATAATTATTTAACTTCAAGAAAAGTAACTTTAAAGTCTAACATTTACCAAATGAAACTATATATGATTGACTTAACATGATGTGATATAATTAAGGGCAGTATCAAAACTCCTCCTTTATGTTACATTAATTTCATGCCAATGGTAATTACAAGCAATAGGTGTGAAGTGGTAGCATAAAATAATTAACTATCAGTCAAGAGGAATTACTGTTACTTATGTTAAGTGCATTCAACACTGTATACAATAATTTAAAGATTTATACCCTGTAGATACTTGGAATCACATTTTAATGAATTGTTCTAAGAATAAGGATGGTGGAATGAGAGCAGAAAAATGCATAAATAATTCCAAAGAAAATATAAAAACTTAAATCAGTGATGAATGTTCAATATACTGTAGAACTTAGAGTAACAGAAGTGTTGTTAACTACGCAATGATAAACAAGTTAAAAACTGATTTGTTTTATATTAAACTTGCAGGTACAATAATTTTCTCACAAAATTCTGATACCGGTATACAGGTAGCTATTGGACTTATCATATTGTTAACTTCCATAAAGCAATTAGTGAAGACCTATATCTGTTGAAAGAGTTTGCAAAATTTTGACAAAGAATGTGACAAATTACCTCAGAACTATATATTATGGCGTAATTTATAGCACATCCAACATATGGTAAGTATGGGCTGGATGTAGCAATAACTTCACTTAGAAAGTTCTTGGACTGCATAAGAAATGTATATGAACAATGCTCAAAAGGGAAGACATGAATGCTTAAGAAATTCTTAAAAATAGAGAAAATATTTAGTGTACCTACTATCTTCATACATATATAGAGGATTCAGGACATTTTCCCAATCCATAAGTGTGAAGAAAATATATCTTAAATAATCCTACACATAATATTAAAGATTTTCTCAACTGACCTACTGTAATTTTCAAAGTTTTATTTTCATCGTATCCAACAATGCTTAAAGAATCCACATATCCTTTACATTAATTTTCTAAATTAAGTGTAATTGTTCAACTTCTATTTATTTACTTAAACATGCTGGACAATGAGTCTATGAGCAATAAATTGTTATATATTTTGAAAAAATTATTATAAAAGTACCAGGACCTATTAAAGTTAGTATTCTATAAATATCATTAAATTAATATTCTAAAAACATAAAATATATTAGGAAATATAAAATTAAAATGTAAACATTTGGTTATGGAAAAAATTTCTGTAATAATTAAAAGGATACTTAAGTGTTAGTCATTAGATATTAATGTTCATACAGGAAGTAGGCACTGAATGAATATGATATTTCAGAATGGCTATAAACCAGTCAACTACACATTATGTCCCATTAAGCTAAGTGAAGTTCATCTAATCCCGACATAACTGTTCAGAATGTCATTTTGTTCTAAAGCGAGTATGCTTTGTTGCATGCTGAATGGCCAGACTGTTAATGAAGTCAATGTTTTGATTGTAGCCCAATGTTACCAATTGTTAATGTCCGTATTCTCTCCTCCTTGTGACTGCATAGCTACGAGTATGTAATAATTATGCAAATGCTAGACTCTAAATAGCATAATGAATAATGTTATGTTTCAAGTTACTTAACAAATTAACCGTTAAATTTTCTTATTTAAGCATAGTAAGTAAACCAGCTGTAAATTTATTAGCTTTAAAAATTGGAAGAATTTCATTATAGTGTACTTATTTCTTCTTATTGATCTCCATAGTCTAGGAGTAACATGCTGGTCTCTAGTTTCTGATGCAGATTGAAACCTGTTGGAGGGCATGGAAATTTTCAACGCTCTTTGCCAAATCTTGAAAGTATGAAATATCTATTTTATTATGCACACTGCATTTGAAAATGCAGACCATTTTTTCATAACACTTAAGGCTTTTGTTCAGTGATGTAATTTTGCTTTTTTGCAATACTTGCTAGGCCGTCACTTCAGGCACAAACTGACTGCAGGTTAACATAAGATAATCTTGCAGGTAGATGCTAGTGGAAGTTATTAGATGACCCATTTTCTGTTAAAATTCTTTTCCAAATGTATATCTTATATGGATATGTATATCCTTTCTCTACTGTTATTTGTAAAGAATAAAATTCAGATTGCTATTGCTTGCTATTGTCAAGACTATTCATACATGAAGGTCTGGGTTCGCATTTCATTTGGGTTTAGATGTTAATTTTGTGCTTGTGAATAACAGTGCTTTTAATAGTTAGAGGTATGTTAAATAGACCATTAATTTATAAAACTCATACAAAGGGAGCAATTTACAGCAAAAATGCTGCATCAATGTGTAAATTCTCCAAACTTATTTTGTTATGTATATGGTGAATTCACTAAAAAATCTAAAAGAGAAAGTATTAATGCTATGATTAAGAAAGCACGTGAATTGTATTTTAGCTCTAAAGTAGATAAGAACAAAAGTTCCAAAATACTTCTGCAGTGGATGTTCTTGTAATTTGAGAGGTTGGTTAATTGGCACTCGCCATCTATGTGGTATGCTGTTCCTATTTTATGAACAGAAAGACTTTTACTCTTGTTTAAACAAAATTTCTGGTTTCACCTTAAAAAAAAAGTATAGTCTATCGAAATTTAACTGTATTGGAACAGCCCAGTGAAGCAAAATAATTATTAAATTATACATGAGTCGTATTTATTACACATCGGCTTCAGTAATGTAAGTGAAGTCGATGTGTAATAAATACGACTCATGTATAATTTAATAAAGAATAGTCTATTCAAATTTGATCCCCTTCCCCCTGCGTGAAGGCCTATTAAGAGAAATTCAATTACCATTCCAACGCCAGCTGGAAAATTTATCCTACAAAAGTAAGGATCAGGTTCTTCCCCTGAGACTGGTCCTACTATTTCTTTCACTCTCGACTTGATTCGGGATTTGTGTAACCCAAAGAGCACTGTCCAATTTCGTAGACAATGTTAAATGATCTTGCATGATATTTAAGTCACATCCAAGCCCAGTCTAAATTGTTAGCATCTAGACTAACTATCTAGACTAGCATCTAAGAATGGAATCTCTTACAACCAAGTACCAAAATATAAATTTATTGCAAGTGTTAACATAGCTTATCAAAATATTTTTTTCTAAAAAGGATGAACTTGTTTCAATTATGTGAAGGAGCTTATGCATCAGCTAGGCAGGGAACATTTTCCTGATGAGTGGTGTTCATTTATCGACTCATCAAAATCAAATCTAAAAGGCATATTGCTACACAATGGTAGCAGTGACTTATGGTGTAAATATGAAAGAAACATATGAAAACATGGATATCCTCTTAAAAACCAAGTTGTAATGCCTATTACTGGGAAATATATGGAGATCTAAAAGTTATAGGCCAATTAATTGAAATGCAACCGGGATATACAGGCTTTTTGTGTCAGTAGAACTCTGAGAACAGAATTAATCATTATAGAGTGAAGGAGTTTTTGAGATAAAGTTTAGCACCAGGCAAGAAAAAAGTAAATTTCACCCCTTGCAGATTCTCAGAAAATGTTATTACCACCGCTCCATATATAGCTGGGCTTAATGAAACATTTCATAAAAGCAGTGGACAAAAACGGAAATGTTCTTCAGTATTTAAGAGACAAATTTCCTAGGTTAAGTAATGAAAAAGCAAAACAGAGTATTTTTATTGGTCCTCAAATCCGGAAAATCCAGCAGGATTCTATGTTCGAGGCAAAACAGAAAAAGTAGCATGGTGTGCATTTTAAGACAAATGTTCAAAATTTCTGGGGAATTACAGAGCAATAACTACATTGAAGTTGTGAAAAATTTGTTAAGGGGAGAAGGTACCTTCTATCTCCTCCATATTAAACTTGAAATTTTCAATGTAATTTTTCTGAAGAACAATGAATAATACAGCAATGACTTTTTTATCACATATACTTACACTATTGTGCAATAAAATGACATTAAAAATGTAGCTGTAATAACTTTTTAATAATAATACTTTTTGGTACACTTGAAAAGAAAAAAGCTTACCAGTTTCCTTGATAATAACATCTAAGTGTTGAAAAGATGTCAGTTTATAACTATGTGTCAGATAAACAGTCTTTGAAAATTTCATTGATCTAGGATAAGTAGTTTCAAAGAAAAGGTACATAAGGCTTACAAAAACAAAAGTTATGGGAAAATGAGTTTAAAGTTTTACAGTCGGTTAAAACATTCCTGCCTCATGATGTCATGAGTGTTGTCATGATCTTCTTTACTCCTCTTGATGTTCTTCTCTTCTCTTTAATTAGTAGGTACTTTTATAGATGTCTTCTCCCTCATATCAGCCTTGGTTACACGATATTAGTCCATTTCCTTAAAAAATTTTACAGCTAGAAGTACTTTTGTTTGGAACAACACAATCACTTTCATAGATGTCTTCTGCCTCATATCAGCCTTGGTAACACGATATTAGTCCATTTCTTTAAAAAATTTTACAGCTAGAAGTACTTTTGTTTGGAACAACACAATCATGTGCAGTTGAATTCCCTAACCTAACACTTTGAGCATCACTAGGTATTGTACGGTTTTCAAGTCCTGAGTTATTTTCACAATTTTCATTATGTGTAATCGGCGTTTTCTTCCTACAAGGTCCTCCAGACCTTTTTCTGAACATTTTAGCAAAAGATCTAGCCATTTTCCTCATTCAATAACAAAACACACATTTGGAACCATAAGATACCCCCCCCCCCCCAAAAAAAAAAAAAAATTGTCCGATATGATTTAACGTTGGAGGACGTACATTACAAAAAAACAATGAAATGGCAAGAACAAGCAGATTTTCCAATATCCCTAAATATTAAAATATCAGAGAAGGTTCTAAGAGGAGCCAGAGAGTGCAAAGGGGGCGTGACCTACTCTGCAGCATGTGATCTAAACCCACTTTTATGCCCTTTATATAAGTTGCTGGTGCAAACGAAATTTATATTCATATAAAACACACTTCAAACTATGAAAAATAAGCAAAAGAACAAAAATGATATTTTCATCATTTTCAAGGTATCTTCACCCCTTATTGGCTTATGAGGTGATGGTGTGCAAGTATGTCCTTTAAAATTCATTTCCTGCACTCCCATCTTAACTTCTTTCTACCGAACCTGGGAATGGTGAGCAACGAGCTGGACAAAGATTTCATCAACAAATAACCCAAATGGAAAGGCAATATGCAGGAAAATTGTCTTCTAACATAGATGCTGACTACTGTTGATTTCTTGTCTCCAACTCCGAGTGTTCCGAGCTCAGCCACAAAAGAAATTCTTTGAGAAAAAACATACTAAAATTGTAAGTTTTTAAATATTTTAAAAGTAATTTTCATGGTATTTTTTAATTTTTTAAAACTATTTTACATTTTCACAGTAATAGCCACATCCTTTTCAATAAAATTAGTAATTCTGAACGCTGAATGTAGTACCTAAACGGTAGAGTCTGTAACTTCATTTATTGAGAAAAATGTCAACCAAAAAAAATAACCAAACTATTAAATGTTAGCCAAAGGAAACAGCATGTGATAGGAAATTTCTGACTTTAAATTCGAATTTAGGAGGCCCGCATTAATAAAATTTACATTTTTTATGGCATGGAAAAAGTGAAAAATTTGTTATACAGTGTAATGAGACTCTAAGAACCAGGCAGTAAAGGAGCCTCCATAAATAAGAAAAATTCAATTTCAATGTACTTCTCAAACTTCCCCTTTATGAACAGAGCACAATCACAGTGTCAGCTGGTATTATTTAACGAACAGCTTGCTGTTATCAGCTAACGCAAGAGAATTAGAAAATCTTGGCCCCTAATGTAAAGATGAGAGTCGCGTTTTATCAGACGACATTCGATCTCAACTCTTAATAAGATAGCGGGGTGGATTTGGGATGGCTCAATAATGGCAAGGCATATCCTATTGCACAGTATACAATTGTGAGTGAGTGAGTGAGTGAGTGAGTGAGTGAGTGAGTGAGTGAGTGAGTGAGTGAGTGAGTGAGTGAGTGAGTGAGTGAGTGAGTGAGTGAGTGAGTGGTGTTTTAGGGCCCGAGTATACAATTGTGAATAAGGTGTAGGAAAAATAGTGAAACATCAGACTGACAGTACATTGTTGTTTTAGGAGCTATTCGCGATTCTGCTGTAAGTAGCCCAAAAGGTTACATACCGTCCAATCTGGCTAATCTGTTTGCACGTGGAAAATTATAGGTGCTCAGAGGTGTCATTTAACAACAAAACACTTCTGGTAGTGTAGGTTCAAATACACAATTGTACTGTGCTTCCCTTAATATAATTAATCGGTAGAGCACGAGCCTCTGTGGAAATGATTCACCATTGGTATATTGGATGGTCTATAGAACTATTTCTTAAACAATTTCTCGGCGTGCCCCAAGTACACGCGCACGTGTTTAAATTAGCGTCTGCCAACGTAAGTCATATCGGACGATGAATGAAATAAGTAAAATGAAGTTCAAATGATCCCAGGGTCCATAGAGCATTCATATTTCAAGATAAGGGAAAACCTCGGAAAAAAATACAGCTAATCCAAATAACTCAACCTGACCGAGATTCAAACTCAGGACCTACTGAATGTGAGGCAGACAGACTACCATCACGCTACAGATAATGTGTGTGTGCATGTGTGTGTGCATGTGTGTGTGTGTGTGTGTGTGTGTGTGTGTGTGTGTGTGTGTGTGTGTGTTGTAAGAGTTATTTAACAACAAATTCCCCGGTAGAACAAAATTCCAGGTCATCCGATATAACCTGACCATTTAAAGAACATTAAACATTAGGGTTTTCAGGATTGCCGCTAATAAAAAAACTGAGTACACGTATCAAATCAAACGATCATGACAAATTATCTGCAAACTATATGACATCGATATATGTCACAAAGTTAGCAAAAGAAATCATAATAAAGCTTGTATCTACCTGTAGTAACAGGAAGTACTATTTATTATATTACACACAAAATGTTGGGTTCTTCTTTCCACGGTCTCGCAAAATTTTTTTCTAACTTCCGAACTCATTGTTGTCATTACATCTTATAAGTAATATAGGTATATACTAAATACCAGGGGCGGCCGGTGAGGCATTGTATTGGCGGTGCCATAAATGAATAAATGAATGAACGAATGAATAAATACATAAACACATAATATAAATAAATAAATAATGGATGAATGAATAATGAATGAATAATAAATAATGAATGAATAAATAAGAGGTGTTAAAATATAAATATGTGTACCAATTTCGAACGATTTAGGTAATCTTAACAATAATCCATTCTATTTTATAATATACTGTACCAAACAGAACGTACAGGGAAACGGAAATAGATATTTATTACATCCGTACTCTTGTTACGCACAGGTGTAACGAGTGCAGTAAAACTTTGATAATACAATTCATGGAGAATGTGATACGAAGCGTTCGTGTATGATTTCGCGACAGAGAGACAGGTATCTTAAGTCCCGTGCCTTACTGCACTCTAGCGGATAAAGCGTAAGTTATGTGCCAGAAAAATCTTGGCACCACCTTCTCCCATAAGAAGCCATGTATAAGCAGACATCCTAGCCCGTAACACAGGCGCATATGAGCGTAGACGGTGCCGTTCTGGAATCGGCACCAAGCCCCGGTGTGTGTGTGTGTGTGTGTGTGTGTGTGTGTGTGTGTGTGTGTGTAGTGTTTAACGCCCGCTTTTACTACATACGGCACCACAGGCGGTGACACTGATGATACATGAGATGAAGATGGAGCATCGGTGGAATGAGATGGCGGGGGAAACCGGAGGTCCCGGAGAAAACCCGCCCCAACGCCGTGTTGTCCACCACAAATCTCACTTTGCGGTCGCCTGGGATCGAACCCGGGCCGCCTTGGTGAGAGCCAAGCGGTCTAACCACTGAGCCACGGCGTGGCCTACCAAGCCCCGGTAAACAACCAGGACAGAGCGCTTGCGTTTAACGCGCATATTCACACGAGAGAGCAGGCACTCAGAAACAATCTTTTTTGCCCAATTCCTATGCATTTCTCTTTCTTTCGTTTTCATACAGATGGTGCCATGGCACAGCGGCACTACCTCAGAAGACGCCTCTGCTAAATACACTCTAAAACTTAAACAAGAAAATACATCAGTGCATTTGAAATAAACCGAATAAAATCTAAGTCTAAATGTACATGCTGCGCATGCGCCGGTTGCTGCCAACATTACTCAGATCACCCTGTCCTTTGTTGCATGTTAAAAAAGCAACAAACTAGTCAATAAATAATCTGGGAAAAAGTTTATACTGATCGAAAGTATGTCCAAACTATTATCTAAACTAACATTTCAACTAAAGTAACCCATGGCGTAACAGCCCGCCAACCCGACTGGCCTCACGCCCACATACGCAAGACAGAGGTGGGCGATCATCCAATCGATAAGGGGAGGAGATGTGGCCAGCATCTCACCAACCCCTGACGGGAAGATGGCGTTCTAATCCAGGGTTAGTTACCTAGCGTAGCTCCTCAATTTCTTTACGATACTGAGTGGACACCGCTCCTGTATCCGGAACTTAAAATCCGCACCCCCCAGAGGTGGGATCGATTCCGGACGTATTTTATGGCAGGAAACCAAAGCACAGCGCTCTAACCCACTACGTCACGGCGCAGGACATTTTAGCTAAAACACGTGATAAATTTCGCGGATGTCGTTGAAATGGATATATTTTTTTTTTTTACTTTCTTCCAGTCTTGGCGCATAATACTCTGTTAAATGCACGTCCATTTGATTCTGTCGGATACTGCCCCTTGAGAGGTGATGCCTGAGAGATCGCTAGTCCGAATGTGTTGGTCTGGACAAATGTTCCTGGGCCCACGAAGTGCAGGTTTTACAGCGGGGTTGCAAAATCGCAACTATCAACCCAGCGGTCGATGTGGTTTGTGCTTGCGAACTCCACATGCTCCTCAATTAAAGCACAGAGGGTGACGCCATCTATTCGATTATCGGGGCATACTTTACGTTCGTAAAGTCGCGCTGTTCGAACGGTTACCATGGATTTAGTTTTGGTAACAGATACCTCTCAGATAACACACTGTTTACTCCACGTGGAGTGAACATATATCTGTCATTTGTTATTTCTGCGAATTCCATTGGTTGAAGTGATGCGTTCATTGGTGTTTAGCACACGACTGGGAGGCCCGGTCTCACTCTTACAAGAATAATCAGTGTGTTATCTGAGAGGTTTCTGTTAACAAAGATAAATCCATGGTAACCGTTCCACCAGCGCGACTTTACTTCGTTAGTGATCACGTCGATGAGCCCGAGGATCCAGTTTTCTTCCACGATGCGGCCATGATGATAATTCCTCTTTCCAATTTTACATTTGTCGATCTGTACGAATGGCCGGTACTATATTTTGGCGCTGCTACTATATTTGTTGTCCATTGAGAATATGCTCACCTTCGGACAGTGACCAAACCAATCAGATATTGTTCTGTGACTTATATTTGTGTCTCCAATGGAACAGTGGTTAAGAGTTTGCAAAAGAGGCATGGGCAACGTGAAGCGTAACTAGGAGTACTTGGACTTTTTTTTTTTTTTTTTTTTTTTTTTTTTTTTTGTAATTTACGTCCTCCAACGTTAAGTCATATCGGACGGTGAATGAATTGGATGAAATGTTCTCAAATGATTCAGGGTCCATGGAGCTTAGAGTTACCCGACATTCGTCTTTAAGGATAAAGGAAAACCCCGTAAAAAACCTTATCCAGGTAACTCACCCTGACCGAGATTCGAACTCGGGACTTCTTGAAAGTGAGGCAGACACACTACCATCTACGCTACCAAGGCGGGCAGGTATCTGAGAAGTTTGTATTAACAAAGATAAAGCCAGGGTAACGTTTCGAGTAGCACAATAATACCTACGGTGCCGAAAGCATTAGCCAATTAGGGTAAAGAGGAAGGCAGTAGCAGGCGGAGGGATACTTGTCAGTGGGGCAAGGTTATTTGAAAGAAATCTTAGACCAGGGCGGTCCAGCAAACCACGGTGGTTATGTCGCTCTCTCGACGGACCCATTCCGTGGCACATCAACCCTCCTCCCTCTTCTCACCTTGCATTTACTCCCTCCACCTGTCGCATTCCCCCCTGCCAACAATTGCAATGTTTGATACTACCTGAACTTGTGAACAATGATTTTCTTAAACGAGCTTTACTAAATGTACGACGAGATCCTGTTCATCAAACTTATCGCTTGTAGCTAATTTAAGAATTCATTCATCAAACACCATCTCAATCGAAAATAGCAAAAGTGTACCTTAATGGTTAATACAAGATAACATAAATTAATCTTTGGCGAGATGACTGTGCGTTAAAATTTGCTCTTTTAGTTTCAAAGCACTCTGTGAGATATGTACCTACTGTTTCTATTCACCGAAGTTATGCATTTACATTTAATTGAATAAAACAATAACATAGCCTCAGTGTTCTACTTAGCATTCGTCAATGTAATATGCCAGTCCTCTCCCTCGCACAACACAATAGGATTTAGCGTGGCTGCTTTTGAGCCGACCTGCTCTGGACCATCAGATCAAGAGTCCATTTACTTACCTATAAAATCTGAAGACCGCACTGTAACTTCAATAGTTTCCCTTACCCAAACATTAAATACATGTCCTTCTGTCAGCATTTAAGCAAATATGTACAATTTTACAATACCCTATACATTTTAACCAGCGAGAACAACATTCTTCTGAATTAAACAAATACTTTCTTCGGATATTTTACTGTTCATAAAAGCGTACATTTTGTGTGTTCTACATTCTTCTGCTAGCAGAAATGGCCCTCTATGTTTTATATTCTTATAAAGGTCTACCATATTTGTTAAACATCGAGGTATCTGCTTGTCTGCTAGGATACTTTAGAAATAAACAAACTGAATTTTCACGTTCTTACTCGTAACAACAGGTTATCCAAGCTCCAATACCTCTCATATAGTTTACATAAGAAAACTAGTTAGAACAGAAATAGTTATTAATGGTCAACAACTGGCCCAATATTTGTTCACTTTAACGACTGGACATGAAAAAGGAAATCATAATTTTAGTTCTGCTTTTGTGATGAGTTTTATAAAAAGTGAATCTGTAATGGTACGACAATACAACAGTGTATGCTGTGGCAAGATCACCAAATTTTACGCTTCTGCACTGCTCTTCTTTTCCATTAATTTATTAACTCTGTTTAATAACATCTAATATTGGGAAGTGTGTATTCTTTTCCTGGACTTAAATAATACTGTTATTAACCTTCCACAAGCAGCCTGGGTTACACACACACAGTACCATAGTCTCCTTTTCCAGCATATTTCTCTTTATTATCTCATATTTCGTAAAGTCCCCAATGCAATCTAACATTTATTTGAACTACTTATGAAAGTTCCTTAATTATCTACAGGTTTAGTGTATGAAGTAATTAAAACAGAAATATTCGCTCACCTTTGATACGCAACGTTGAGCTCAAGGATGCTTTTTCTTTGCTCCAAGTGTGCATTGACATCTTTCCAGGCAAGACCTAAGGATTCGGCCATGGCAGCATAAACTTCTGCACGGGTTTTCTGCGTAGAGATGAGCTGGTCTGCTTGCTTGAGAAGCTCCTCTACTGGACTCTGCTTGTTCTGCAAAAGCGATACGTACAAAAATGTGAATAAACCCAAAACTTTCATTGTATTACAGATTATTATCTGAGGAAAGCACATGGTTTAACTTTTTTATCAAGACATTTAAATGGCTTCTTTTGGAGAACACTTTCATTGTGTCATCCACACCAACATCCCAAATACATGGTTGACCATTGCCAGTCTTAGGACTGGTGAAGTGGAAGTAAAAATGTTCTTTGGTCAAGGAACATGGAAGTAGGGGCAAGTACGCAAATGTTGTGATTGATCACTTAACGCTGTATAGCTACACTGCCGTTGTGTAGTTTAGTAATCTGAGTGCTGTTTTATACTATATACCAACTACATGGCAATGTGTGGAAGCGTATCGGAAAATATGCTAACAACGAAGTTGTTTACACAGTACCAACACACCGTTCTTTTTCATGACATTAAATGTACCTACTGAGATGGTGGGATCGCTATTGCTTAAGTGTTGCTGTAGCCATCATAACATTAAATCACGTTTCTGTGATGTTTCAGCAATTTGAAATCACAGATAAGCCCAAGTGTGAAATTCAGTGGGTCATGATATGATGTAATGTGTTGGTACATAGGCAAGAGCAAGAAATCATATATAAGGTGACAGAGAGAAAGAAGACTTTGTGTCAAGCGACAACTGGTGGCTACTACAATGGTAATTTACATTTGCGTAAAATAATTAATCTGCTAATCTTTCATATCTGACACACAATTCCCAAGTGCTTTATTTGTGTTTCGTCACTTGCTATACGCCAGGTTGCTAATGTTTTGCTGTTCTAGCAAACAAGATAACATGGGAATGCAGCGCTCGTCACTGAAGGCCAATACGACACAACGCTCTGCCATATACAGCTGTAACTGTTGTTTTGGTTTAGGCTCCAAGAATTGTTAAATTACTTAAATATGTTTAATGATTTAATCGATACGGACAGGTTAAAATGAATAGGAAAGGAAATTGTTAAAATTCAGTAGGTCATGAGATGACGCAACATATAAGTGATATGATGTGAATGTTTTATGATTGGTAGTTTTAAAAATGAGATTATGCAATGCGTGACGTGGACCAGTAAACATTAAGTTTGATTGGTAATGATGGCAACGAGTGAAGGATAAATCAATAATTTTGGTAAAACAGCTAGGGAAGAAGGCATCTTTTGATGGAAGAACGTTATAAACTGACGTAAATTCAGTACCACGACGAAACCTTGTAAAAGAGCTAATACCCCTTTTCTGTTAATTGTAATTAAGGTATACAATACTATTGTCAAGTTTTATACGAAAAAAATTTATAAATAATACAAATTAAATTGAACATCTTGATATTTTTAAAGTATAAAGAATTTACTGCTATCGAAGTTTATTTAGAAAATTTATCCTTTCACTCGCGAGCACGTCTGAAAATTCAAGAGTTCTCATAGCTCAGACTGAAGCAGATCCGAAGATTTTTATATACATAGATACATCAGAGTGCTAGATTGGACCAAGGAGAGTTAGCAACTCGTGGCTTCGTCATCTTCTTCCCGATGGGCTGAATACAATCCATAACCCCAGTGACAACGCGGGATGACATCAGATGAGAATAATCCGGTTCCACATGATCGCCGCAGACTCCGAGAACACCATCTTCTCATCAGCGCCATAATCCCGTTAAACATGGCTTCCCAACCAGGGGCTTCGACATAGTCAACATGGCGCATATCATCACTATCCCATCATCACCAATAATCATCCACAGCACAGCACTTCCCTTTCTGATGGTAATAGTTCTGGTCTCCAATAAGTCAGACGCTGTTATAATCTATGCGTTGCCATTTCGTTTCGCTTCGATCTTTTCATATTTCCCTCTCACTCGCATGCTGTCTACCTCGCGATCAACATTTGTTTCACCCTGCGACTATAATAGTAAATTGCCGAGCATGTTTCAGATCGAGCTGATTTTTCTTCTGTTGTTGCATTGTTTAATATTTCGAGCAGGCTTCCCAATACTTGCCTCTTTAGTTAGCCACTAATTTCAGCGCTTAAGGCACTGCAGGAATTCACGCCTCTTCTATGGCTACTTAAGGCAACAATTGATTACTGATATGAAGTATGGATGGATAAAACAGGTCGGTTCAGTGCAATGCTGTTCCTTTTATAATTTTGTACATGTTTATGTAAGTAGCAGCCATAGTACTATACAGTTGATTGAATCAGCAATGGTATGCAATGAAAAGATAAACATTATCTTCCTTGACTAATCATAACGCTAAGAGTCATTTGTCTCACAATCGCAGTCTCTGTCTTTCTTTCCTCCCAGACGTTTAGGTACAGAGGTATTTTTTTAGACGTGGTGTATGACGTTATGTTGCGCAGTAGTTTATGGTGGAGTCCAGTTATTTATTTGTAAGAAAAAAAAACGGGTATCAGGTAAGTCATCTGTCATCTAACACACTAGCTTTATCAGCAATCTGCTGGTGAAAGCAGAGATCTTACCCCAACCATTAATTTGCATGACGTCACTCGCGCACATCCGAGGAAGGTCACGCGCCACCTCTAAAAAATACATTTGTACATCAGGTTTGAAGTGGTCTGGCATATATTATAGCACATTATAGCACACTGTAGTGGCAATAACGTATGACTAGTGAGAATGAGGCTTGTTAAATATGACAGTGTTTTACACAATTAGTATGCATTACTTCAGCGAACAGAAATAGTGCCTATATCACAGAGAAAGATAACAGGAAGTAACATCTGTGGCTCGCATTTGGGAGATAGTGGATTCTACTTCCATGTCAGACTTGGTTTTTTCCATGGTTTTCCCTTGCCGCTTGACGGGGCCTCTCTAATCTACGGATTCCTTTCCTTCTTCATTTTATTCCTCTGTTATTTTTCAGGTTTGCCTGAGAGCGCGATGGTTCGGACATACACGGACAGATGGCGTGGATGTTTGCGCTGTTAAGTCTGGCCCTACCTGAAACAGTTGCGTGCTCGAGTTGCTTGAGAAACTCGGTGGTGTGCCGGGGAACTATCTGAACAACTATTAGTGACTTCTGCACGCCTGTGCTCTCCGCGCTCTCTGCCGGGCTGTGATCTCCCTTGGCTTCACCTCTTCCCCCGGAGGATCATAGCTCACGTAGTTTTATAGACTGGGTCGGAGTGAGCGAGATATTCCGTACGTTACACTCATAATACATCATAGGCTGCCTTGAAACTCTAAAAACCAAAGCTTCATTTATAATACAATTATCCTGAGGTGGCAGCTGAGTAAAGATGCACATTAAATGAATTAGTCTATTACCACACCTGGAAGGAGAGTGAGAATAATTTCTTCATGTGGAGCCATTGAGAGTGCATGCAATACTTCTCCACATGTAGAAATCATCCTCACTCTGCTTCCATGTGTGGTAATAGACTAATTCATTTAATGTGCATCTTTACTCAGCTGCCACCTCAGGATAATTCAACTGTGCATTTCTTATTTTAAGACTTGAAGTGCTCTTTCCATTGAGCTACCACGGCAACTTGCCGACACGACATTACACTTTCCAACTGATTTGCATATTTCTAAGTACCAAATAGAGACCGGAAGATGCGTGATTCAAATCCCTACTATGGCACGAATTTATTTCCAAAAACCTTTTCTACACACAATAGGAATATTGTCCTAATAACAAAAGAACAATTAATTTCCTTGATTATTTAAATGAGACGTTATATTAGTCAAAAACATAAGATCCGTTTTCCACTGTTCGTCGGAAACAATTATTAATTTTTCACAGCTACAGACTGGGCTAATGGGCCCCATAGCCTTAGCTCCATAGTCATCAGGGTGCTTATTAGACCGGTCTTGTGGAAAACCACAAAACCATTCCTTCACTCCTGAAGCAAACATGGTGCAGGAAAAATATATACGGGTGTGATGTTGCCCCGCGTTGTGCGGCGGGTTTTGTGGGATGTCTCCTGCCCTCTGGGATGCTGATGAAGCTGCGGGTTGCTACGTCTTCTCAATCGGAGTCTTCTGCTCAGAACTGGCTCTCAGACATAGCACTCGCTATTCTAGACGATCTCCGGCGCTGCTCCAGTCGGTATATGAGAACTCTGTTAATTCAGGCGTGGTCTAGAGCGAGGAAATTATCTTTTTATCTACTAAAGAAATGATTCCATTTTTAAATTAATATAATTTAATTCTTTTAATTCAGAGTAATAAATTTACAGAACACGGCGTAACGTGGATATACAATGAGCTTGATCAATGTAACTGAATTGCATTTAAGCAGAAATTGTGAATAAAGTTTATAATCTCTTTAGATTATTGAATACAATTTACATCTTTCCTGCACGACGTTCCGACACAGAACTGTACGTCCGTTCCCTTCGACGTTACACAATCAAAAGACGCTATCTTTGCTAGCCGCTTGTCCAAGATCATTGATTTTTCTCCTTTCGTTGCTATAACCACAAACAAAACTTCTTTTTCACTGGTCCACGTCAATTTTAACAATCAATACCAACACATTACATCATATCATTTTTGTAGCAATCAATACTAACATATTGCAACAGATCATATACACATTGCATCATATCATGACCCACTGAATTTCACACTTCCATTTCTTATGCATATTTTACATACCGATCTTTAAACTATTATTAAACATATATAAATATTTTCCTAAACTAACACAATTGTCACAATGGGCAATTGCACTGACTATTCCACTTCACAATAAGAGAAGAGAAATGGGGAGGTGGGGTCAATGTTGTACCTGCTGTGACAATCCGTTGTATATGTGACAGTCTCCCCCACCAGTGGCTTGCTCCCCCACCACTCTCAACCTTTCTCATTTCTCCTCTCTGGCGCATATGGGGTGCCAAAAGTTTTACACAAGCTGTAATTGACGTGTATACCTAAGAGTCATAAACACACAAGGTTTGAAGTTCACCAGATGCAGCCTTCTGCTTATCAAACAGAGAGAGCTGTTGGTTCTCATTATGAACAACAGAAAGGAAACAAACAAGTTCCAGGTGCTTGTTCAACGTAATTCCTCTAGCACCGTACTAGCAGTATCCTGTATATGATGGCCATTTCAGTGCTTATAATCCTTCAAATCTACGCTAAATCTGAGATATATCGTTTTCACGGTGGTGTTACAACCTTCCTCGAGGGTTAATTTTTGCGAAATAAGAATATTTGTACCTAGCTTTAAGTGGAGTTTGTTAAGAGACGAATTCACCAGACACGCGGCACTTCCTACTAGTGAGAAGACAACACTGTAATACAACCCCTGGTTGACACTGAAGGGCAGATCTCATTTCATTTATTTATTTATTATCCAATTTTTTATTCCTAGTTTACCCAAAGGTATATTAGGAATATATTCTACAAATTTATGAATATAATACAATTTACAAAAACATAACAAAATTCAATATCAAGCTGACAAACAGTAAACATCGAGATGAATCATTTAGCATAAGAAATATTTTGTTTAAGAAAGCCATGAAATATTGATAAGTTTTGTAATTCATCAGAATGTGTGTAAGTAGTTTTGAGAAAGTGTAACCTAAGGATTGAAGCAATCATTCAAGTTCGTTTCTTTCAAAACAGAAAAACGGGCAATCAAATAAAATGTGAGGGACATCTTGAAGATGATTTCCACAAATACAATCAGATGTGGATTTGATTTTGAATTGAAATAAGTAAGCTGAATTTGCCATGTCCAGTTAAGAATGGAGTGAGAACATAGTTAGGATTAAGGAATTTACATTTATGTCTGTCAGAAACTGTTGAGAAATATAAATTCTTAGACAAATCACCACAATCACTTTTTAACCAGTATTCATTCCAGTCGTCAATGATAATCTCCTTTAATGTTTGCCTCACATAAGAAATAGAGCATAGAGTGTAAGTCTCTGGAAAATTTGAAGTCGCAGCTCTCTTTGCAAGCTCATCTGTACGTTCACTTCCGGCAAACCCCACGTGCCCTCTGACCCTTGAAATGCACAGATGAAAACCACATAATAATTGACTTCTTATTTCAGCTGCAATAGGACTGCTGTTTCTGGTATTTTCAAAGCTGCAATTGCTTCTTGTGAGTCATTGTAAAGGCGAGCGGTACATTGTAAGTTGTTGCACCATTTCACTGCTTCACGATTTCTCATCTCATTTGAAAACAATCTTAGCTGTGCTATACGCTCCATCAGGCCATATCCCTATAAACGCATTAAAACAGTTTTTCTGGTACAGAGTTTTCAAAAGTTTCAGTACCGTGAAAGGTATTTGGTTTTTGGTGACAATCACTTATCGTAGTTTTAAGCTTCTTGCATTGTTATACTAACCAGTGTTTTTCAAAGGGTTTGCTATTAATTATTATGGAACCTACAGACAAAACTAGTCTTACCTGCAGCCCATACACAGCTGCATTCTGCAATTAAGAGGCTGAATATAAAGATAGAGGTAGTTTTTGACAGTTGTGTGTAGCTTATAATTGTCGCCGACAGTGAGATATAAAGTAGGGTTGTGTATAAATTGATCAAAAGTGATACATTTGTACTAAATAGTTTCAAAATTTGAATATGGAATCTTAAAGTGGGTCACAAGTTTCCCCAAGTCCTAAAGTTCAAGTGGACCAGTTGAACAGTCCGTATGATTTTATACACAAGGTGTTGAAAATAAAATATGGTATAGTAATTGAAAGAATACAATTATTCAGTAATTTTTCCTTAAATCAACTGATATTTAATTAAAAATAACATGATATAAATTCCATAGTTTTTTTTTTTTTTTTGATTTTAGGTCCTCCAACGCTGTCATATCGGACGATGATTGGAATGGGTGAAATGATGCTCAAATGAGTCCGGGGTCCATGGAGCTTAGAGTTACCCGACATTCGTCTTTCAGGATAAGGGAAACCCCGGAAAAAGCCTTATCCAGGTAACTCACCCTGACCGAGATTTGAACTTGGAATCTCTTGAACGTGAGATCTACGCTACCGAGGCGTGCTAAATTCTACAGGTTTTATGCTCATTAAAGTCTGATACAATTAAGAATTTAAAATATAAGATACACGTTTGCAAAATCTGCAATTACAAATAGAAGCGGTGAAAATAAAAGGTGTTGCATTACTTAATTTGTTTAAATGCTTAGAGTTAATCTCCTGTGTTAATATACGTTAAAATACAAATTTTTATTCCACTTAAAAATTGAATTTCTATTTGAGTGGAAATTCCAAGTTAACACTCCTACATTAATAATAATAATAATAATAATAATAATAATAATAATAATAATAATAATAATAATAATAATAATAATAATAATAATAATAATAATAATAATAATAATAATAATAATAATAATAATAATAATAATAATAATAATAATAATAATAATAATAATAATAATAATAATAATAATAATAATAATAATAATAATAATAATAATAATAATAATAATAATAATAATAATAATAATAATAATAATAATAATAATAATAATAATAATAATAATAATAATAATAATAATAATAATAATAATAATAATAATAATAATAATAATAATAACTGGAGTAAAACAATAAATATTCTAGGAGAGGAGTTGGGCTTAGCTGTGATTTCAAATTGCTGAAACATCACAGAGACGTGATTTGATGTTATGATGGCTACAGCAACACTTAAGCAATAGCGATCCCACCATCTCAGTAGGTAAATTTAATGTCATGAAAAATAACCTCCAGGGGACAAAATTACGGCGTACCGACAGCGTTGAATTAACAATTCACAGCGACGTTAACAAATGAGGCATTTTATTTGATTTAAGCAACACTCCACGATTAGAAACAACTGCTATAGGATGTAGAAACTTATTTGCTAAATACCTAGTGTACTACAATAACTTCACTGAATGAACTATTTGGACTAGTAATTGCATGTACATACTATGGTTTCTAACTTGCTAACTTTCTGTTCACCATTAGCGTGTATTTGCTTTTCAGCCTAAAGTAATTTCATAATCCAAACATCAATGTAAGCGAGAAGCTTAGTATCGCAAATTGCCGTGTTCGTCGGTCACGTGCTATACTTGTAGATAGTTCCTTGTTTGAATATACGTGTCTCGCAGCAGAATTAACTGCTATGGAATAGGGCAATTACAATTTATTTCGTAATTTGACCGCGATTAGCAGAAAATGAAACAAATAAGCATGTTATTCAAGTAATTATGTCCTCGTAACATCACTATAACAATGTCCTAATAAGAGTAAGAACAGCTAAACGAAAACAAAAATTAATAGTTAAAATTCTTCTAAACAAATTTAAAAGCTACATATTTTTCTCTAATTCCTGGCACTCTATTCTAGACCATATCGAAAGGTGAATGGATGAAATGGTATAGATAATGCTATGATGAGCTCGGGGCTACTAGAGCCTTAAGAGTTGCTCAACTTTCGTGTTCTCAGGATAAGGGGAACCCCAGAAAAATCCTTATCCAGGTAACTCATCCGAAATGAGATTCGAACTCGGGATCTTTAGAATGTGCGGCCAACATACATGCCACACCACCAAATCGTAGACAAAGTACGCGAAATACGTGTTAATTCACTTTTAGTTAAGACCGAGGGCTCAGAAAAACGATAAATAGTGAAGAGCCATACATAACAATTTGTATTCGATAAGCAATATTGACAACCAGTTTTCTTAATATAAATGACGTTACTGCGAATAGCGCATCTTCTGTGAAGAACAGGACACATTATTGAATAAAATAGCAAATATAAAGGGGTATTTTATTTGTTAGTAAGGTACATAAAAATAAAGTACTGCTTCTTTAAGTCCTGCATTTGGCGACTCGTGTTCTGGAACGCTAGTAAAAAGCTTTACTGCTTTCATTCTGAGTGCGCCACATAGTTGTAATTTTTGTTCTAAGTATAGGCTGTTTTTCCATTTTGTACTTTTTTGGGCGCTGTTTACAGCACATATTTTGGCATTCTGGTGTGTAAAACAAAGCTTACTTTGACTCAAACTCAAACCAATGAATGGTATTGCCTCGTGAGCTGACGTCTAACCTGGATTTGATTCATGACCATGGGGAGGGATTTTTTTAATTAGGATTTTTTCTTAGCCTCTATTGTATGTGAAAATATGGCTGAATTGAGTGTGCGTGTGAAAATAAGCTAATAACGACGAAAACCTATAGTGCCCCAGCCAAAGAAAGGTTCAAATAATAAAAACACCCTCAAATGTTTCATTCAAAGCACGCGATAGGATGTTAACATTTAATTTTTATTTTCTTAATACTTTTAACAATATTTAACTTGTGTAGTAAAATGTTGTAATGAATTCAAATATCCTAGAAAACAAAGTTTAACTTATAACAATTAAAGAAGGCAGAAGAAATGAGCACCCCGAATGAGCAACTAGAATTGAAACTAAGCAGAATTACATTCGCTATTAAATCAATGAGGGAGTCTGTAAACACAAGTGTGTTGAGAATTATTTATTTTGCTTATTTTCATTCTGTAATGTCTTATGGTATACTTAGCTGGGGAAATGCTAAAGATGTATCAAAAATATTTAGACTGCAGAAAAGGGCTATTCGTTATATAGTAAATATTCCTTTTACCACCAGCTGTAAACCATATTTTAAACTACTAAAAATACTTCCATTACCCTGTGTGTATATATATGAAGCTCTAGTTAGGACAAGAATTGTACTTGCTCAATTTGAAACAAATTCGCAGATACATACACATAATACAAGAAGTAAATCAGATCTACGCATTATAAGCCACAATACAACTTTATTCACACATAGCTTCGAACATAAAGCAGTATTATTATATAACAAACTACCCGATGGCATTAAAAGTATAACATCGGAAAAAAGGTTTAAACTGACTGTAAAATCATTTTTAAGAGAAGGTTGCTATTATTCAGTGGAAGAATACTTAAAACATGATCTACATATCAATGCTTCCTAAAATGATGATTATGAATAAATACCTGTGCAACTCCGGAGGTGATACTTGTAATATTCAGAAAACCTGTAAAAAATATCCTAATAAAAGTAATGTCACAGACAACAGATGAGTTTCTAAGAAGTAAAATTAAATAATAAAGTAAATATTGATTTTTTTGGTAAAAATTGTCTCTTACAGCCTAGTTCATAAAAATGTAATACATTAAACTATTATGTGACCTAAGTTGCCTTATTCTTAATTAATATTTGTATTATTATTCTGTTAATTACTACTGCATTACTTTAATCACTATTGTATTATTTAACTACTATTGTATTATTTAATTAATATTGTATTATTCATAATTGTATTACTCATAAGAAATGTATTATTCTTATGGGTACAAATTTGACGAAGCCATGAATATTGTATATCCTAAGGTGAATAAAACTATTTATCTATCTAAAGATCAAGAGCTGGCGAGTACAGGACTCGGCGTGACTCGTAGGCCCTGTTTTCTCTGTGGATGGCTGTACAAATATATTTTTTATTTTTTCCATATTGCAGAATAATGTAGCGTATGCTACATATTTGACGATTTGCAGAAAGAAGGCGTTACATCTCTACTTCAACGCATGTTTGACCACACTGTAAATGAGCAGTAATAAGAAGTAGATAGTTTTAATGATTGTGTCCAAATTAAAAGGAGGCTGCAAAGCCTCATTTACCTGTTTTGAGTGATTGTTGCACATTTTAGGAATTGCTGCAGAAAGTGATTATGGGCTTGAAAATTCAGCAGACCTAAGATTTAACAATCACAATGATTTAGGGGTTAAATAGGGTTTATGTTGAGATAAGTTGTGATTTTATGGTTTTTCATTGTTGATAGTTTTGATTATACTTATTGTTTGCTTTTCTTTGTTATTGTTTACTTCCCTTATATGCTAATCTTTCTAACAGGTATAATGACATGTAATTTCAATAGATCCCCGCCTTTTTCTGTATAATTAAATATGTATAATTAATGTATGTATATACATTATGTATAATTCGCAAACACAACAAGTTAGTTAAAGTATAAAAGGTTTAATTCAGCTAAAATGGAACTGATACTAATTCTTTTACAAGAAACTCATTTGCCAATCTAATTCCTCAAGGAACATCTCCAACTTAATTTACGTACCATTTATTTAAAATATTTGCATGATAAATAAAATGCGTATATTTGAATTTTATGGGAATAGCCGGTGAAGTCTTCCTCATTCCGAATAGTGCTTGTATAATTGGAAAAGGTATGGTTGACAAAAACTTGGACAGAAATGCAGATAAATATTAAAATTTTTAAATAAAAATAGTAAGTCACTTTCGTTTTTTCTTTGGTGATGTGATCCGCTTTTAAAAATATCGTTTTAGTCTATTGTATCCTTAAAACTATAACGAAATGTAAAAATTGTAATGTAGGCTTATTTGCCGACGAAGAAGATTTAACAATAAAATTATGTAGAATAGTTAAAACTCTAAAAAGTAGGTATAAAAGTGAGTGGAGAAAATCATATCCTTGGAATTACTAGTCTTTAATCGTTTGTTTGCAATTATTTCGGGGAGCTTTAGCTATTGATATAAGATTTTCAAGAATAATGTTGATATGGGATTTACAGTAAAATACCAAGTAACGTAATACATTTATGACTGCGACAGATGAGATACTCACTATTTCAGTGATGCGTTCTTTTTGCCACAACTCTAACTATCCAACATAAAAATAAAAGTAAAACTACCGCAAAAAGCAGTTACAAAAATGTGACAATCGAAACACCAACTCCACACCTGTGAACTGATATTTGTCTGACGTGAACGACCAACCACAAAAACTGTTCGCGGTTTACCAAGCTTGATGTGGTGCCCATCATGCAATACTCTGTCAAATCTAGTTGAAATTAGATAGCTGGCAATGAACAGATGTTCGTGCTTCTCCGCTGCATAGCCTTAAAAGTAGTGCATGAGAGACTGACGTTCAGTGCATATTGGACTAGATACTGATTAAATCTCTAAAGGTATGCTGATGTAAATACATTTTAGGTTTGTTTCAGCACATGCAGTCAAGTAATAAAAAATATGTGTTATATTTACATGACCTTCTCTATTCATCCTACAAATCATTCGGTTTTTTTCCAAGTCTATCTTAGGGACTTCCGCGCATCTCTGTGGCCTGTCCGTCTGCGACCAGTTACCTCCTGCGTTTCGCTCACTTCAGCCTTTCCTCCAGAAGGGTGTTAGCTGCAATAATGTGAAGAGATTGCAATACGCGAGGTATTGTAAGTATTGTTCCAAGTCAACATTCATATTTAGTTCATATTTCGCCCAACAGGAGGCACTTTCTGCTGTGCTGCTCATTCAGAAGGGTCGTCAACATCTGGGTGAAAATTACCTTGAGAAAGTGTGTGTGTGTGTGTGTGTGTGTGTGAGAGAGAGAGAGAGAGAGAGAGAGAGAGAGAGAGAGAGAGAGAGAGAGAGAGAGAGAGAGAGAGAGAGAGAGAGAGAGAGACACTTAAATGCTTAGAAACAAAAACAGAAAACTAGAAAAGAAAAACAAAAGAGTATGATATGAACGGAGTCTGTTGGCCGTAGCAAACTGTTATAAATCGGCAGGATCTTCTGTTTGTTATCCCATATAAGTTTGTAACAGAATGTTTATATGTTTGAAGTGCTGCGATGTTTCATGTTGATCATTTCGAAGTCCCAGGTTGGGAAGCCATATGCAACAGGATGTCGCTTATGGGTAGATGTTGCAGATGATGGAATTGATGTTCTCGTAGATTTATTCGAAGTTGAATTCTGTCACTAACCTCGGTTGCTCTTGTATTAGTATGAGATTCATACTAATACGTTTGCAGAAGTGGCTTCAATACAATTTTATTGTAGGTACAAGAGGAATTTCCAAATCCGAATGTCCCAAGATCATTCCTTAGATTAAGTCCAAAGAAGGTTTAAAAGGTGAGAGAAAAAACCTGAAATGATAATGGACCGGGTTATTAACTAAATATAAAAATACACAGGCAAACTTTTACGAAATACATATGGCTTCTTTTTTCTTAGGCCCGCCTCGGTAGCGTAGATGGTAGCATGTCTGCCTCACGTTCAAGAGGTCCCGAGTTCGAATCTCGGTCAGGGTGAGTTACATAGATAAGGTTTCTTCCGGGGTTTTCCCTTATCCTTCAAGACGAATGTCGGGTAACTAAGCTCCATGGACCCTGGACTCATTTGAGCATCATTTCACCCAATTCATTCACCGTCCGTATAACTTAACGTTGGGGTGGACGTAAATTAAAAAAAAAAAAGGCTTCTTTTATTTTCGACAAACAAAAGCATTACAAAATAGAAATATATGCCACTCCTTGCCACATATTTCACTTACCATATCTATATAATAAAATTAATTTGTGAATTTTCTTATCCACAAAACTACGAAATGGCTGGACCAATTTGGCTAGTTCTTTTTTCAAATATTCGCATAAGTTCGAGGAACGCTTTTATGAAGAGAAAAATTGGTAAAATTGCGCCGAAAAAGAGAAAAACAACATTTTCCTTTGTCGAAATTGATATGCAGTCCGAGGAAGATTATTATGAAGGTTAAAACAAAAGATAGCCAAATCAAAAAAACAAAAGAGAACCAATTCACAATATGAAGAGAGAACAGTTGAAATTTAGTTAGTAACTTTATAATTTATGAGTGTAACCTCAAAGTTAATATAAACTACTTGAATACATCCGGAATTTTGACACTTTCTTTTTCTACGATATAAAGTTTAACTGTTTGAAAGCTCTCAATTAGTGCGTGTTATTTCAAAGTTCCTAGTTTATCTCTGGTTGATTGGTTTACTTTGTGTTTATACTCAGCTCAAGATTAATGCCGCCTATAAGAAGCGGACGGAGCAATTTAGGTCGAAGAACTCGAAATTCTATAAAGTAAACTAATTTCCGGTCTAATCGGACTGCACAGCAACATGTAGAGTGCAATGAAATTAAAAGAACTAGGATATCACAAACAGGTGATTCAGCTAATAATCTTGCAGGTTTGAAACGAGCTGCTTTCAGTTACGATATTTCAGTTGACTATACTGCCTACCAATGCGTACTATGAACTCAGTTTGCCGATGTTGTAAGGCATTGAAATTTTGCGAAATATCAATTAACCACGTCTTTTTAACGGCACACGGCAACCGGTGAAAAAATTACTGAATAATTTGATCGAAGCAACCATTTTAAACGGAAAGTATAAAGGAGAAGACGTTTTGACACCACGCATTCTAATAATTCCGACTGGCATACCATTTGAATTTAAACGGCTGCAGTTTCCAGTGCGGCTTGCTTTCGCTATGACCATAAATAAATCCCAGGGGCAGTCATTAAGTGTTTGTGGGATTAATCTTGAAAAACCATGTTTCTCTCATGACTAATTGTTATGTTGCCTGTTCCCATGTTAGAAAACCATTACATTTTTTGTTTACGCGCCAGGTAATCAAACAAACAAAATATCGTGTACCTTAAAGCACAAATATCAAAATATGTATTGATGATATTACGGTAATTATTTGATAGTCTATAAACAAAGTGATCACTCTGAAATGGTTTATAATCAATGTTTTGTTTAAATTACATATTTGTAACTGCATATTATCTGTTCTGGTGACCATTAATGAAAACTAAAGATGTCACCACTATATGTACACTTTATAGCGCCACAATCACCAGAACTTAACAAAAGAATAAAAGTTTGTGGGGACTGCCACAGTGCAATGACTTTTTACAGAACGACGTCTGTCGGGTTAGCTAGTTTGAAATAAAACCAACTTATACTGGAGTAGAGAGCGCTAGATGTCTTATTAAATGTGTTATGAAAAGACACAAGCATTAGTTGTGTGCTGCAAGCCTGTGTTGCCCGCCTCGGTAGCGTGGTGGTAGCATGTCTGCCTCACGTTCAAGAGGTCCCGAGTTCGAATATCGGTCAGGGTGAGTTACCTGGACAGGGTTTTTCCGGGGTTTTCCCTTATCCTGAAAGACGAATGTCGGGTAACTTTAAGCTCTATGGACCCCGGGCTCATTTGAGCATCATTTCATCCATTACATTCATCGTCTGATATAATTTAACGTTGGAGGACGTAAATTAAAAAAAAGCCTGTGTTAGTAGCTGTCAAAATAGAAGGTGGTATGAGCAATGTAATAAATAATCTAACAAATCAACAAACTTCTTATCTTGTGACTTAATGGATAAAGTCTGACACAAAACAGTCGGCAACTTGTGTGAATCTAATCATCTGGCAATATCTTTAATTCATTTTCGTCACATTTCCTTATCAACCAGTATTTACCAGAATTGACTTAGGGACAATCTGCATCCAACAACATTGACCTCACCCCACACAATATTTATTGCAGCACGTTCAATATCAATTACAAAAACTGGATTCAGTTGCAGGTTCATGTTCAGAAATCGATTTCATTAGATAAACATAAGTTTCTAACTTTTCCCAGAATAAATAACAAATATTTTAGATAGTCAAAAATAGTTTAGATAGTCAACATGAAAAATTCAATGTCATGGCCGGGATTTGAACCACAGATCTCCTGGTATTTATTGGTAAGGTTGTTCGATTATCTACTTCAAGCAAACGAATATTATAAGGATTTAATTCATTTTGAAATTAATTTACTCTCCTTTATCCCTTTATTATCATCTAATAAAATATATTTTCCACTGAAGCTTCCCTTAAATACTTTTTAATTCAAGCCAGTCGCTCTTACCCATTTAGCTACCATGGCTAAAACATTAGCCTATACGGCTAATGTAAAAAAATGATTAATTTCCATCCATTAACCTAAATATTAAGAGATAAATGATGAAGCCTGGGACTCAAGTACTTACGATAGGCCGGCCCTCGTAGCCATGATCGTTAGAACGTATGTCTCTAGCGTTCCACCGCGTAGAGGGTCGCGGTTTCGAGTCCCGCCCTGGGCATGGGCGTTTATGTATATAGTGTATGTGTGTGAAACTGCAGAAAACAGATAGGTAATTAAACGGAAACAACAAAAAAACGGTTAAATAAGGAAAAGAAGAATATATATATATATATATATATATATATATATATATATCTGTATACATAGATATATATTTTTTATAATTAAAATGAAAAATATAAATAGTAAGTCGCCACAAACGGTGTATCTCGAATGCAAGAGCCCTTAGTGGTTTACCGGGAAAATATATGTGTCAATTGGAGAATTTAATGTCAGGATGGCACGTTGGCCACGGTAGCTCAATGGGTAAGAGCGACTGGATGGAAACCAGGAGATCCGTGGTTCAAATCCCATGCTTTGAATTTTTCATGTTGACTCTATCTAAAACCTAAGCCTATATACGGCTAGTGTGTAAAAATGATTAATTTCCATCAATTAACCTAAACATAAATATTATTTTAGTTTACAGCAACACCAAATATGTCATCGTATATAGGTTCTGTAAACTTATAAAATGTTAGTAACTTTGAACCTTTGAAACGTTTACAGCAGTTTTAAGGTCCTTTGATTTCAATTTCATAATGGATGTTGTGATGGTAGCTCAGTGGTTAGAGTAACCGGACGGAGACTGAGAGATCCGTGGATGAAATCCCGGCTATGGTATTGATTTTTCAGTCTCTGTATTGCAAAACTTAAGATTAGACAGAATTGCTACCAAGTTTGTACTTAATCGACCTTGTATATCACCAGCTCATCTGCCCGTCTCCGTAGCTTAGATGGTAGCGTCTCTGCCTTACGTTCAAGAGGTCCCGAGTTCGAATCTCGGTCAGGGTGAGTTACCTGGATAAGGTTTTTCCGGGGTTTTCCCTTATCCTGAAAGACGAACGTCAGGTAACTGTAAGCTCCATGGACCCGGACGCATTGTGCATTATTTCACCCATTTCATTCATCGTCCGACATGACTAAATGTTGGAGGACGTAAATTACGAAGGAAAAAAAAAAAAACTACCGGCTCATCCGGTGCTTTCCTAGGCTCCTACAAATAATTTATTTTTTAAATGTATTCTTTTTACCCATTCTTGAGCAAACTATTTTTAAAAAGTTTACTGTCCCATTTACTTCACATCAATCGAGATAAACGTTATTGTATAAATAGTTTTAGTACATGTCTTTGTGGATACAAGGATTACAATTATTATTGTATACAATGAATACAATTATTTATTATCCAGTCACCGGAAGGAGCTTAAGGGCCATTTCCTAAAGGCGCCCACGATAAACTTTCTGTAGTCGTATTAGTTTTTACAGTTGCTGAATCTGCCACTAGAAGAGCTTGGGGTAAGGTAGTTAACCAACAGCCGATAGATTGCACTGTGATAAGAATCAAGACGTTGCGGATTGAAATTGCCAAAAAAGTTCAGGCAATTTGTGATTTATGGTATTACTTTCATTTACGGCAAATAAATATTTAGTAGCTTTCGTTTCTTTTGAAAATATTGATGATAAATACATTTGCAACTGAAAGAAAAAAAACTGCTCTCAGTCGTTATGGAACAAGAAGCTACCATTCCATCTACTAGATCACGGAGCATGACAAATTTTGTTTTATATTAGAGCTAAAATTTTGAGTACTAGCTGGTAAATTTTGTACATCTGAAGTATTCACCCGCTTCTGATCGATTATTCGTCATTTAAGACGAAATTGTTCACGGTTCTAAAAGTTTCGTCAAGTATATTCTCTAATCGATACAGAAATATTAAACCATAATTATTGAATCGCTACAAGCTTTATCTGCAACTCTTGAAATAAACAAAGATATTTATATACTTAGCAGATACTCTCAAGCCTACTTTCCCATGTTTGTAGTTATCTCACAGAGATTTCTTACTGGTAAATCTTTTGTTCCTTTTCTCATTCCTGCTAACATAACACGTACGTGTTTAAGTCAAGATATTAAATTATGTTATAAGTCAAGATATTAAATTATGTTATACAAAGTCAGTTCATTTGCGTTGTGGTTGTGAGTTAAGAAGTAACAGAAGTACTGTAATGTTTGTCATTTCTTATGGTTAAATTAGTTTACTACCAGAATAAGATTTCAGCAGCTGCTTGTACACATTTTAGGTTTTTATTTACTTTTAACTGAGCTTTGAATTCCAGAGAAATTATCCTGTCACTTATTATGTTCGCTACCGAGTGGAATGGGACAGGCGGTTTCATCTCTGGCCAGCATTCTCAGGTCCGGGTTCGCTTCCCATAGCCGGTCTACCTGACCCATTTTATGGGTTATTTTCGGGAATTTTCACGGGTCGCCAGGCGAATGCTGGGTGGATTAATTGCATCCCCCCAAATTTCCTATCCCTCCATTACATCTGCATTGTCATTTCATATCATATCCATCTGATGGTCTCTTTCAGGGTAGAAATGTCGACGGGAGCCTTGGAGCTGCATGGCAGGATGATATGCTCCTGGTAAACATTATTTCCTCCTGTACAACAGTCTCCGGGCCGGCCTAGTGGTCCGTTTCAGGACCACAGTAGCTGGTATGCCGGTTGTACTGACCTGCAGAGGTGTTTCCGAATTGTCAATTATAGCCCTGCCCTCTGCACCGTCGTAACTCACTGGGTTGGCGGCCTCTGTTTTCCCCTCACTTCATTTCGCCTCTCACTTTTGCCGTCTTTAATGGTGTTTTTAGATTACAAATGGTCGCGGTGTATGAACCTCTATCTATAATACCTAGCCTTGCCATAAATACTGTTACAAATTGTTGACACATACTGTACATCCGGTTTGGCGCGTAAACAACTGCGTGTGTGTACCTTGAACGATTGTTAGCTTGTTTTTGAAAGAGGAGTACTTAACCCCCATGTTTCACCATGGAATGGGGGATTATGAAGATCGTGTAGCCGTCATTGCGTTGCATAAAGTTGGAAAATCTGCAAGTAACATTTTCAAGACGCTACAAAAGCTGAAAATCAGCCGTATGTTTGTGTACCGCACCATTGAGCGATTTACTGCAACTGGTACACAGGCAGTGCCAGGACTCCAGCAGCACAAAAAGCAGTGGCGGCTCGTATTCGGAGAAATCCTGTGCGGAAGCAGGTTATCTTGTCCCATGAAATGAACATTTCAAAAAGGATAGTGTCCAGGCCTCCGTCAGAGGACCTTGGACTAAGGGCTTATCGCCGACGTAAAGGACATTATCTTGACACACGCCCAAGGAAGCTGAGAGTGCATAAAAATCGACGTGCTTAAATATGGTCATCGGAATATCCTCTTCATCGATGAAAAAGTTTTCACTATTGAGGAGTCCTTCAATGTGCAAAACGACAGGGTTTATGCATCATCATCACGAGAAGCCAGTAATAAGGTTCCTAAAGTTCAGAGGGCCCATCATCCCTCCTCAGTGATGGTGTGGTGGGGCTGAGTTATTCTGGTACCAACCAGCTACATTTTTGCGAAAAGGGCGTTAAAACCAGCGCCAGAGTGTATGAAAGCACTGTTCCGGAGCTTACTGTCAAGAATTTGAGAGGAACATTGTTTCAAAACCAACCATGGACTTTCCAGCAGAATTCACCTGCCCACAAGGCTAGGTCAACGCAAGCATGGCTTCAGCGTCATGTCCCTGATTTTATTTCGCCTGAAGATTGGTCCAGTAGCAGTCCGGACCTGAATCCATTGGACTATCGACTGTGGTCACTGCTTGAGGGCATCACCTGCAAGAGGAGACATCCCTCCATTGGAAGTTTAAAGCGTTCCTTGTTGTCAGCAGTGGCGGTTTTTCACCTGGGTGTCGTCCGTTCCGCCATAGACGAGTGGCCAACAAAGACTCAGAGCCTGTATCCATGCAAAAGGTGACCATTTTGAAGAGTGATTGGTGCTATGTGTAATGAATGCCTGTAGGTACAACATAGTAAAAGCCAATTAAACTATTTTGCACTGTATTTGCGATTTTTACTTTTCAAGTTTATTTTATTGATATTCCAAACCTTCCTACCCATTTCTGTTGGCACAACTGCATCATCTTGCCTGCTGCTTTGTCGGTGGCCAAAAGGTTTTTATTAAATAATTCTGTTTCACTAAATTTACCTCAAGTCAGTCGGAAAAGCAATGCACCGTAAGATATGACCAATTTTTAAATGGGCAGCTCTAGTTACCATGGTGAAGAAAAGCCACTATTTCAGTTTAGGAGTATAGTTTCCTATTTTCACGTTAAATTAGTTAACACAAATGGAGAAAAAGGTAGGTCGGTTTCTAAAGAGCGAGGATACAAAAACTTGAAGAAATTAAATATTTTTTAGGATGGCCAACCAAAGCCGAAAATTCAATTAAGGCAAACAAATTATGTTTGGCAATGTTTTAATCGTATATCGTATGACGAACTTGAAGCATCTAATATGCAGAGTATGACGGCTGTGTTCATTGTCCATGAAACAAGATAATTGAAAAAATACTTCTTCAGAAACATAACAGGAGCTTTATAATGAAGTGCTCTAAAATACAACAGGCGAAATAATAGAGGCAATGAATGATACAGGCATTTCTCTATACCACAAACCTCTTGTAAAAATAAATATGTTAAAGCCTACAGAAAATAAATAATGCTTCCATTCCTCGTACCATATTATCGTATAATCTTAGATAAAAACTAGTCATTTGAGATACAAGCTTGATATAACTAATGTCCGACTCATAATATGCCTGGAGAAATCATTTCTATTCTTATTATTTATTAGTAAGTCTTTAAAGCAAAGCTGTGCTTTCCATCTTATAGATAAAACAGGTTTTGGCGCCACGACCGCGTACATGATATATGTTGCCTTATACCGCTGATAAATGAGGGCAATACCTTCAATATGTGGCGTATATCAATCAAATGCGAGAGGTCTGTGAAAGACCAAAGAATGCAATATTTTGAAGTTCTTTCAACGATATTTATATTCAGTTCATTGACCCTTAAGCCAGGGTCGGAAAAAGAAATCTTATTAATTTCCCTGCCCAATGCTTACCTTGTCTATAAAAAGTTACTGTAGTTGTAAAAAGAAAGAAATTGAATTATAGAGAAACAATTAAAGAATTATATTAATATTTTCTCTTTTAGAAATAAAAAGGCAGAAACCATAGTTAACACATTGTTCTCTGTCACTCCGTTTCCAGCTTCTTCGTCGTTTCTTCCTCCCTCTCTCCCCCCTACCCTTTTCTAAACGTTCTTCTTTTTAAATTTCTCCCTATATATTGAATCCCATCACCAACATTACTTGTTTCTCTCCTCCATATACCACTTACACGTATGCAATGTTTTAAAAACGGTGCCTAATAAAACTACCTTTT
Source organism: Mantis religiosa (assembly GCA_030765055.1). Taxonomy (NCBI): domain Eukaryota; kingdom Metazoa; phylum Arthropoda; class Insecta; order Mantodea; family Mantidae; genus Mantis; species Mantis religiosa. The sequence continues at coordinate 171,130,175 of CM060947.1, read as the reverse complement.
CTGGATTGTTAGTAAAAATTAAAATATAAATAAGTACCCAAATGAGTTCTTCTTTGCAATATTTGCAACGTGATTAGGACTATGCTGTTTTTCGTGGTAACCAGTTTACACACAGGAACAACATTCCTGAATAATTGGAATTTCTTAATTACTCAATATATCGAACTTTTGTAACAAAATTTTGAGACCAATTACGTTTACCAACTTTTGTTTTGCGCCTTTTAAAAGTGATGGTAAAACTACCGACTTGGTGTTTTATAACTTTAATAAAGAGTTTGAAAGATAAATCCGTGGTCTGGCGGTTAGCATGCTAATCTCAAAATCAAGAGATTCCGGTTTGATTCTTGGCTGGAATGTAGGAAGCTATCTTTAGTGAGGATTAAACCCCATTCTCCCATTCTAGAAGTTTGAGTGAGAGAGAGAGAGAGAGAGAGAGAGAGAGAGAGTCGAGTGTGTATGAGTATGATTTTAATATAAGAGTAAAAACCAAAGTAATACAAAACAAAAGATAATACCACTGTAAGCGAATGAACATGTTGCTTATAAGCAATTGTTTCAAAGATGCCGTGGTCGCCAGAGTAAGTCTTTAATGTTTCGTTACGGGTTCGAGTTCCGTCTCGGGCATGGGTGTTTGTGTATATTGTGAATATTTAAAACAAAAGGGAGGCGAAACAAGAAGAGAGGGGAATAAAAGCTACCGACAGACCTTTGGTATTAAAGGCGGTGTATAAGTGGAACATTAAAAATTCATTTCTATCTAGTACTTATATTTTAACTATCTATCCTCAACCCAGCATTGCTAGAAAAATGTGTTCCGGGAACTGGTCTCTCTATTTGTAGCGTAATCAAGGTCGAAAAACTGAAATGTCCATTTGACAGATAGTGGAACGTTTAAAAGATTTACGGATCATTTCAATGGAAATGATTGCCATCAGGGTATCCACCGAGACCGCCATATAGGGTATGTCAGTGACAAGACGATGATGGGCTACATACGTAACTGGAGAGCACGGGCTTCACTATTTTTAGTGCAGCATGCGCTCTGTATAAATAAACCGCGTAGTGCAGGCAGGCATCCGTCTGCTGCCACGCCCAACATCGGCTACCAGAACACTGTCGCATTGCCCAAGTTCCTCATTTGATTGTCATGGCAAAGGTCGCCTTCCATTATCAGGACGTCACTTGAGTTTACGAGCTACCGACATGCGACGCGGAGTTTTTCTTCCAATTAAGGACGTCTCAGAACCAATTCACTTTCTGTTTTGCCGACGTCATTTTTGTTATGAAATACATTCGCGGAAACTGCATTTTGCACTAGTAAACACAGCCGCAATTTTTAAAACTTGCTCTCTCTCTCTCTCTCTCTCTCTCTCTCTCTCTCTCTCTCTCTCTCTCTCTCTCTCTCTCTCTCTCTCTCTCTCTCTCTCTCTCTCTCTCTCTCCACAATTCTTCCGAGTAGACAGCAATCGCTTCGCAATCTTAGAAGGAGAACTGTGTTGTCACGTATCCACTATAAAATAGGATTACTTAAAAAAAACTTATGTATTTATAGGTAATTGTAAAATATGTTCATCTAGACTTTCAACTTATTTCAAAAATACATTCGTATTTTGGTTCATTTCTCCAAAACTTAAGTTATAAATTGGTTCCTTTCATACCAATTAAAAAGTTGCTAAATGTATGCATAAGAGTAAAGTTCAGCATTGGTTTTGCAGTGACCATAATGAGTGAGTGTGTGGTGTTTTAGGGCCCGTCGACAACAAGGTCATTTGGGCCCGGTGACCATAATGGAACATGATAAAGATTGATAACGGTTATTTATTATTAAAGATATTTTGGGATTAGTTCTATTACAATTTTTTTGAAAGTAATCTTTTGTACCGATTTCAAGGAAATTCTAGTTTGAAGTGTCTACACACTTTCAGCTACATACCTGCGAAAATTCACTTCAAAATTGGATGATTTAAGAATCTGAGTAGAATCAATAATGGCCATTTTAAATTCTGCTATAGTCAATTACTATAAAATCTCTTCTATTTTTCCCTTTTTACGGCTTCTTCTTTGCCTCTGCACACATCTCCTTAATTTTGTATAAATTTCGAGAGCATTTAAAAAGTGTCTACAAATGTTTTTAATACTTATATGTAAATTCGTGTGCTGATGTTCCCCATATTAAATAAAAATTATAACTTTTAGGAGCTTTCATATAATCTATCATTAACATTTTATTCAATTTTATAAATTTGAAACATGTGGAGGATTTCTTTTTGCAACTTCTGTAAAATTCCTACTTTTGTGTGCAGCGATTTGCCTATAGTAAAGTTTACCTTATTTATGAATTTCGACATTAATGATTTACTCATTTTAACTAAAAATGCAATACGTGGGAAAAGGTTTTTTTCTTCACTTCTGTACAAAATTAATGTGACATATGATTATCTTACTAAACTGTGCATTTGAAGGCAAATTAGTATAAAATATACACATTTTGTAAAGCACAGCTTATAGGGATATTCAGGGCACTTGCATGCCACATCGCAATACACCGACCCTTATCAAAGTTTCGTTTTCGTATATCAAGGTATTATTTTAAGTGAATGTACTTCGATAAAAGGGCGTTAATTTAAGTATCGCCTATAGCTAAGTATAGCAATATGCACTGCGGAAGTATGGTTTTTGCCTTACCATTTGGGAGTTTTCGAGCCACAATCACACCATTTTCTCCGGCTATATGTATACCTTACCTTTGTCATAAGAGTTGGGTTAATAAGCATTAAACATTTGCTAAGCAAACCCATATGTTTATCCACATATTTTTCTTATAAAATTTAGTAATTTGCAGTTAATACGGTAATCAAATTGCTCAGATTTAAAAGGTTTCTATCAAACATGTTAGCAGCTTGGATAGCTTTCTTTATGATTTCGTATTAGTTAGATTCTATTTATTTCTCTTCCACTTAACTGTGATAGGAAAAGTATTGCGCTTTACTCAAACATTGGGTGTCGAAGATCTCAGTGGAAATACTTTTGAGGTTTTCTGTACATCTACATTACAAACGTTTTCAGAAAACATACTGAACGTGCTGCGTGTGTGCTTGTGTGTGGATATACAGTGTCCAACATTATAACCTTCTATCAACTGAAAATTATTAGTTAGACCTGTGTGGTTTGTGGCAGATGAAAGACAAACACGCAAAAGTTTGTAACACACACCGTCAGTACACTTATACGTTTGCGCCGTTTGAACCCTCAAAACATCTAAGCGATATTCAATTTCTCGCCATACATTTTGCAGCATTTCGTGGGTGATGCTAGCAGCAGCATCAGTTATCCTCAAAATGTTCATAACTGGTACACAAGTTGCATATAACCTAAGCTTTACATAACTCCAAAGAAAAAAAGTCTAGGGAGTTACGTCTTGTGATCGTGGTGTCCAGGGCGTTGGACCATCACGTTCAATCCATCTGTTAGGAAATGTGTTATTCAGCAACTCTCTGACGTTCAATCCCAATGTGGTGGTACTCCAACCTGCTGGGAAATATTACCGTGGGTTGCATGTCATTAAGTTGTGGTACAGCATAAAGGTTGTAACATGTCCAGGTAAATGTTAGCTGTTACGAGTTCTCAATAAAAAAAGAAGGGACCAATGACCCTGTGACACATTAAGCCCCACCAGACATTCAGTTTTGGGCTATTATTCTCATGTCTCAAGACGACATGAGCACTTTGTGAGCCCCATATTCTCACATTGTGCCTGTTGACCTTCCCAGAGGAATGGTAGGTAGACTTGTCTGAGAAGCATACACGCCGCAGGTACTCATTATCAACAATTCTCTCCAAAATATCCAGTGCAAAAGCAGTACAGCGAGGATGGTCTTCTGGCTTCACAGCTTGTGTTATGTGAATTTTTAAGCATATAGATGAAGTCGCTTGTGACTACCGTGAAATTCCGAGTTCACAAGATGCACGATTAGGAGACTTGGAAGGGCTTCTTTGAAATGCTTGCTGCACAATCTCAATGCTCGCTTCTGTTACTCATGAACGTCCTTACTGAAGACGAGAGGCTACATTTCCAGTCTCCTTAAATTAGTGTACCAACCCACGATAGATTTGCAATCGGGTGATGCCCGTCTATATTCCCTCCTAAACCTTCATTGCAAAGTAATAGGTGTCCGTGTCTCAGGGTATTATAAAACACATTGCGCTTTCTCCTGGTTTGACGGCATGTTAGATTACACCAGAAAAAGAGAAAACAATAAAAAATAAAACTTTATGAGCTTATATGTCATCTGCAACAAAACACACAACTCTAGCTGTAATAGTTTTCATTCTATAGGAATTTGTAATATTGGAAAGACTTTATGGACACTCTATATATGTGTGAGAGAGGGGGAGGGTGGGAGGGAGGGGGAAACAGCGTACTCAAACTTGGATTTACGTTCAACGTATTCCAAGGATATGACACGAAAGTTTTCAAGAAAATCCTCTTACCCAAACTACCCTTTATAACAAAAAAAAAAAAAAAAAAAAAGTTTCACCATTTTTAATTTACTAACATTGTTCGAAAAGTTTTTATTAAAATACCGTATGCCTATTTAAAATATGTGCAGGCTCAGTAAAATATGCAGTATGTATTCAATTATATTGAATAATTTGTGGATGGATTTTGAATATTTTTGTGTACATGACCATAAAAATGTGGATTTCCTTGGAAAACACAAGTAACTGTGACACTGAGCATTTTGAAGGAATTTGTTATTACAGATAGCGAAATTTGGACACCGAAAAAACAGGTTAGGTGTAACTACTACACCACATTCCCAATCGTTCACTGCACGGTCATGGTCAGCAAAGCAGAGGGTGCGGCAGGTCAAGACAAATCGATATGAATTCGACTCAACACACGACGTACTATCCCACTGTTCATGCTTCGAAATGTTTCAAACATAAAGTTGGTAATTTTCTTACTCTCCTATTTCAGTTAAAATATCAGTTCATCCAGAAAATTAATATATGCATATTCATAATTAGTTTATGAATAATGATGACTAATAAAGATATACTTTTACAACTAATAATTACATATGCATATTTAAATTAAAGTACTTTCATATTATGTGAGATATTAACAACTCATTTACATCTATAATATTTATAACACAAAAACCAGAAGCCATTGTGAAATACAGTGTTCATTGATTTAAGTTTTTTAAATAGTCGTTTCTACTTCGCGGTACGCTTTTATAGCGACGGAATAGGCAATACAGTGGGATTAGGATTGGGATTTCATTACGGAGGGGATTCGGTACGTAGGCCTCCATGCTGGGTCCATTGTTCCTATGCCCACACGTGGGGCAATCCGGGAGGAAGGATGAGGCGAAAGAGACAGAGGGTGGCTGACCCAAGGAGCCAGGACAGTACGGAGGGCAGGGGTCCCTACAGTTTACTTGGATAGACTTCCTCCGACAAGCCAAGTTAATGGACACGCTCCCCTACTACGGGACGGCAACGAGCCCAGCAGCCGAGCCCCAAAGGTCCCAGGCAGGCTAATCGCACCCCAACGGTCCCTGGTTGGCGGTCCCGAAATGGTCGCAGCAGAGCAGCAGAGACCAGCAACCGACCTACCGGAGGAGGAAGTAGTTTACCTCAGAGCAGATCATCCCGTCATACACCGCCGAAACACCCGCCGACACTTCTACTTTGAAAGAGACCACCAGATGAGAGATATGAAATGATAATGGAGATGAAATAGAGGGACAGGAAATCCGGGGGATGTAATTAACCTACCCAGCATTCGTCTAGCGACCCGGGAAACCCCCCGAAAAAACCATGGGTCAGGTAGGTCACGGGAATCGAACCCGGGCTTCCCGAATGCGGGCCACAAACAAAACCGCCTGAGCCATCCCGCTCGGTGGCAATACAGTACACAACATTATATTTTCTAAAAGTATCAAAAGAAATCTCCTGTGGCTTTCACGTAAATACTACCTGTAGATATTGCTAGAAGGTGCTCCCGAGGTCACATGATGTGAGCGGACAAAGAGTAAATACTTGATAAACATTTCATGTACTATGTTATTTTTCAGGCGGACTGTTTTCCTTCAACGGATCCTTGACTGAAAACAATTAGGGTACTTCACGATTTCTATATACAACCGAAACAAAGCAGGACCACTTTCTTATTGTAAACACAACTTTAGTACATAGTTACAATTTGAAGTGATTCGTCTCTCTCCCATAGGTGTCCAAGTTTCGCTGTTTGGTTTGGAAATTCAAATACTTTAACTTTTTTAAGTTCTAAATGCCATTCACATAGAAAATTATGAGGAAAAGAAAGAAATTATTCTTAGTTCTGAAGAAAGGATATTTAAAAATCTATCCGTACAATTATGACGTAAAGGTCTCAAAGTTTCCATCAGAATCTTTTTTTAACTTTTCTTTTTCAAAAGTAATATGTTGTACAGTTTAAAAGATACTGAAATCAAATTTAAAAATGTACTTCAGACATAGTAATGATAGAGATCAATTAGTCACTAAAAATCATGGAATTCAGATCTCAAAGTAGAGGTTTTCGTTGCTGTGATATCACATTTAACACAAACACTACCAAAAGGCAAAGTAATATTGAATTAATAATTAGTGGAAAGAAACTCGGGTATTACTCCTTGAATTTTTGTCGACATTAATCTGCGTTTTATTACCCATTTTTGGGTTTGCATACAAATTTGGAAATATATCAGGCTATGATCATTTGCATTTATTTTCCAATCATTTTAACCAGCTTATTAGCAATGACAAAGATAGCATCAATATTTTCAACAGCATCAGGTCTATTAATATTTTGATTATTTGGTTTATGCATTACTTCCAGATGATTGTGACGAGATTTCTTATGGGATGGTGTAATTCTGCACCGCGTTGAGGCGACATTTGGTACAAAATTTCGGATGGATTGATGATGCTATTCTGCCCCCTGTTGAGACGACTTTTGCGACAGGTTCTCTGGTTTGGGATGCTGCTGTCCGCCAGCAGATGTAGTTACGTCCTGTCCTCGGGGATGGTTCCGATGTTCCGGGTCAAGCAGTGTCTCAATATGAGCTGTTGCTCAGATCCGGATGAGCAATTTCTTTAGATGTTGTCCAAGGCTGCTGCAATCGAAGTATGAGTACCCCTCGCCTAGGGTTTGGTTTCAGAGGGAATGGTAATTAATTTACTAAATGAACTGAAATAATCGTTCAACTTCTTTTTCAAGATTCCAATTTTTAATTTAATATTAAGTTAACAAAAATGCGTTGTACCATAAATTAATAAATAACTTTATTAATGTCAGTTTCCTTCACAATATTAACTTGAAATCGAGTTCCCTCAATACTGATAAGTAAAGGTCGGAGGCGTGTGTGTTTTTCCATAGGTATACTGCACATGAACTGTACTGTTATCGATCACACTTGTAAATAAATGCAGGTAGGTATAGCCTGTCCATCACAACTGCCTCACAGTGAGAGGAAACAAAACAGTCACGTTATACCACACTTTGACTTCGTCCGCATACACTTAAAATGCATTAGTTCCCAGCGTACTACGTTACTTCGTTTACAATGTTTGCAAATTTGATGGTCGAACTGTACATCTGACGTCATTCATTCTCTGTGTCCAACTAACTTGTATCGCATGCGAACGCACATATTTCCGGCCTTTACTGATAAGGTTTTACTTCTTAACTCGACGACGTCCATACATAAAATGACGTTAAGTATGGCTGATCTGAAATTATTGAATTTGCCGTTGCTATGGCAATTCAGTAATTTCTCATTGCTCCACGTGATCTTTCACTACCCACTTTTCATTGCCATATTAAATATGATATAAACAAAATATTATGTAAATTACCTAGTATGGTAATGAAAAGTGGGCCATGAAAGATGAGGTGAACCAATGGGAAATTAGCCAGAGTGAGCGCCATTCTGTGTATGGTCGTCGTCGAGTAAAGAAGCAAAACCTTGTCAGTGTGCGTGGGAACTCTATTTCAAGTTAATATTGTGAAGGAAACCGACATTAATAACGAGTTTTGTTAACTTAATATTGAAATAACAATTGGAATATTTAAAAGAAGTTGAACGATAATTTCAGTTCATTTAGTGAATCAGTTACAATTTCCGTCTGAGACCAAACCCTAGCTAAGGGGTATTCATACTTCGATTGCAGCAGTCGTGGACATCTAAAGGAATTGCTCATCCTGAGATTCCGGATGTGACCAAAAGCTCAGATTGAGACACTGCGCGACCTGGGAGATCGACATCATCCCCGAGGACATGACGCATTGTTGGGGGACACCGCATTCCAACCCGATGATGTCGCAAAGTCAACAGGGGAAGAATAGCATCTATCTATTCGAAATTTATGTCGCAAAATAATATTTTTATAATTTCAGACTACTATTATCTTTATTATTTTATTATATTATTATTTTCCTTCGTTTCTATCTATTCAATCACATGTTTACGTCCAATTGTTTTTTAATCTCGTTCACTTTTCACTAAAGTTCTTAATAATTTCCCATTAATTCTTTTCTTAAAAACAAAATTGAACTATAAATAATGTTTAGGGGTTATAATTAAAAATAACGATCACATGATCCAATAAAATGTAAACTTATTATGCCTTACTACATCACCAGGCTGATTTGTTATGTCAACTGCATATACAATACTCCAACCCAAGTTTTTATTATACTTAAAATTTTTAAAATGAATTTCATTATCACCTTGATACTGAAAATAATTATCTATAAAACTATTTTAGAAGCAACTTCAATGATGATAATACATTTATCACATCATTGAAACACTTTAAGCTATTTCTAAATAATAGTTTAAAATTATTATTGCTGCTATTGGACATATTCCATCCAAAATTACTTCTGCTTCCATAATGTTACGAATTTGCTCGCTTTTTATTTTGCAGGGCTCTTGAATAGATTCTGATATAGCTGTGTGCCAGTTGGCAATTGGATGGCGCCATCGAACGCCATCAACAGATCAGTACCCATCTCGCCCAGCATAATCATCAGGAACGCGTCGAGGAATAACCATACCTTTCTGAAAGTTTCCCCTTTATCTGCCTCGAAATTCTGAACTATGGAAAATTTCCAATGACGAATGAGTTAGTATGAGTTGCTGAATGCGCTTCTCATTGGACATCAAATGCGGTTCTACAAGGGACTTTTTGAAGACGGGAGAGCACAGCGAGTGCTGCTTCCGCAAGAGATTAGAGACGTCGTGTGTTTGATAACCCAAGAGTGTATCATCCATAGAAAAGGCTCCTTCGGGCGTAGGAAAGTGAAGTCGCGAAACAATAGGAGAAAGTACATTAGATTATATTAGTGAAACGGTAGAATGAATTAAATGAAATCACCGTAAAGATTGAACGAGATCACATTAGCGAAGTGATAGTGGGAACTTAGTGAGAGTGAAGCAGGAGATTTCTAATTTCACCTCTTTGCTACTTTTCTTAATTCTTACACACCCAATTCCTTTTCATATTTATATATCCTTATTATGATACAACTATTTAATGGCGAGCAATGAGGTTTCTCTCAAGGTATGCGTGGATGGGTGTGAGAAGGAGATTTTCACAACACTGGAATGCCCGTCTCCAAATTATTTATTCACTGCTTCTTCTTTTCAAACATCGAAATGGAAGTTGCCGACCGAGGGTTACCAATCTCGGTTTAGAGCTACAGAATGCTAATTGTTTATTACTCGATAAATTTTGATGACCCGACAAATATTCAAGACAGAACAAGTTGACCGCTCTAATAGGCCTCACGTCTCAGACTCCTCTCTCAGCGGCTGCACGCCGAAGACCCTTCTGATCGGCCTCACGCCGAAGACTGTTTATAATGGCTTCCTAGCCGCGAACTGTCCCCATCGGCTACACACCGAATAGTGCCTTCTAACCACAGCTGCGCGTGTGTATATCTCTAACTTTCACTCTCAAAATTCCTTTTCAACCAAGATCCCTTTGTAGCTGTTTTGGTCGCCATTGTAAATGATCCAAAGAATTCCCTATTCATACACGTCAAGTGACAATTCCTTTAGAAACCTTCTAAGGACACTGCTTCTTACATGGCTTTGTTATAACTTTCCCCAACTCAACTGGTCTTGCCCCTTGTCGTAACAAAGAACCAACATTCCTTTGACATCTATCATGATTCTTTGCTTCTGGCGAACCATAATTTCGGTATCAACTGCCCCCATAGATATTATTTTGTTATCCCATAATGAAATAATACTCGTATATATGTCTTGCCCGAATATAACGCAAAATATTAGACCTTTGTCAGCAACTTCCAATTCGTTTTACAATTTCTTTTCACAACATTAAATTTTACATGACATTTCCTAAAAATTATTCACATGGTTACATAACAACAGTTCATTTAAAATTTACCAACATTCTGATCTGCAAATTTCAAATTTTAAATATTACTCGGAAAATATTTCAATCTACCTCATCTCTCTATTTTTTTTTCCATCTGATCTACTTAAAATTAATTCATATTGTTGTTACACTTGAAACAATTCCTAAATATACACTCCCATGTTTAAATCAATAGTACATGAATAATATATTTATATACAACATTTCTGAGTTCTTCTTCTGGATTCTATATAAGTATTCTTCTCAAAAGTCTGTCATTGTTCTGATTTTTTTTAACTGGTTAATTTTTTTTGTACATTTCCGAATACTTCTTTAGGATTCTATAAAAATATTATTTTCAAAAGTCTTTAAGTGTTCTGATTTTCATTACTATATTTTTTTTTCACTTGTTTAGTTTTAAGTTTCACTGCACTGTCACGACACTGTTTATACTTAACCTATACTTTTTACACTACACTATTTATACTTAGCCTATACATTTTACAAGTTTGTTTCTTCTCCTTTTACAATTTGTTATGGCAATTTTAAATACTTTAGCCTAAGTTCCTACCATTTACAAGAAAATTCATCATCCCACAACGTACTTCGAAAATACAAGAGAATTTTGCGGACTTTTCCATGTACAAAGGACTTATTTATTCTACATCCCCATGATTTTTCCATATCTAGCTTAGATATCGGACATCGATCTCTTTTCCTATCTTTCTTACACATATTCTGATGGAACTGTGCCCCTTGCCCGAAATATTTTAATATTTCTCTTTGGTTTCTCCCTCGATTTTGAATGCTTTTCCATGTTTCTTTCGTCGCCATGATTTCTATTGTTACCTCACTAATTTCACTTGTGGTTTTCTCCAAATTCCTCGTCAGTATTCTATTTTCCCATTCTGATACTACCAATCTACTCCTAGTTTCTTCTAACTCTTTCCTAGCTAGTTCTCTTTCTTTCTCTAATTTCTGTGCTATCTCTTCCCTCAGTTTTCTGTTTTCATTATCTGACCTTACATTAGTTAGATTCATAACTTCATTTTCAGCATTCTCCGTCTCCTCACTAACATCTTTTCCTACATTGTCTGTTACCTGATCAGCTTCTTCTCTTACGTTCTCTACTTCCTGACTAACTTTCCCGAAATTTTCTAACGCTTGTTCATTCTCTATCTTCTTTCCTAGTTCTACTTCTCCTACCTCCAACTTCTGAATACTATCAGCTCTCTTTTCTCCTATCTGTTGAAACGTTTGATTGCTACTGTCTATTTCCCCACTCAAACTTTGATGATTATTACCTATCTTTTCACTTAAACTTTGGATCATATTATCTAATATTTTCGTCATAGTTTGACACTTATTATCTATACTTCGAAGATTTCTCTAGTTTCCTCTCACATATTTCCTTCCATTTCTACATTATTTGGTACAGATCTACCACACTCTGCTACTTCAACTACTTCCTACCTACTGTTATTACTATAAACCTCCTGAACTTCCATGCTTTCAACAAATTTTTTTACTTAAAATCTTGTCTTTCACTCCTCAAATAAATTCAACATAGTCTAGTATATAATTTTACACTCTGTATCTTTGATTGTTTTTACTGGCTCCTGATGATGTCACTGATGACGATGCCGGTCTCCTTTCTTCTTTACAGTCGAACTGTTGACGAATTTCTTGATGGGTCGACCGTCCTCGTGTCGAACCTCCTTCTCCTGTTGAACCTCGTTGTCAGGTTGAACCTCCTTCTAGGTTGAACCTCCTTCTAGGTTGAATCTGCTTCTCGGGTTGAATGTGCTGCTCGTGTCAAACCTCCTTCTAGTATCGTGCTGAACCTCCTCCTCGTATCGAGCTCCACGTCGGCGCCCCAATTTGAAGCAAATATGAAGATGGTGGCGAGCAAGGGTTACCACAATTGATCACTGTTCACAGAGACTGACGGCAGAATGTTTATTGTTCGATAAACTTTATTTGTTCCTCTCGTATATATGAACCGACAATTATCAAACACCGAACAAGTTGACCGCTCTAATAGGCCTCACGTCTCAGACTCCTCTCTCAGCGGCTGCATGCCGAAGACCCTTCTGATCGGCCTCACGCCGAAGACTGTTTATAATGGCTTCCTAGCCGCGAACTGTCCCCATCGGCTACACGCCGAAGGGTGCCCTCTAACCACAGCTGCGCGGGTATATATCTCTAACTTTCACTCTCAAAACTCCTTTTCAACCAAGATCCCTTTGTGGCTGTTTTGGTCGCCATTGTAAATGATCCAAAGAATTCCCTATTCATACACGTCAAGTGACAATTCCTTTAGAAACCTTCTAAGGACACTGCTTCTTACATGGCTTTGTTATAACTTTCCCCAACTCAACTGGCCTTGCCCCTTGTCGTAACAAAGAACCGACATTCCTTTGACATCTATCATGATTCTTTGCTTCTGGCAAACCATAATTTCGGTATCAAATATTATCCGTTTATCTACAGTTGCAGTAACGGTTCTGCATGAGCAAAATATTTATATTCAATCCCGCTGCTTAAATGTTTTTGTTCTGTTGTTTTAAGCAGTTTATAAATAACTATTACACTAATTATAAAGTGCAAATATATATTACCCACTATTTTGACATTGTTGTAACTTGTAAATACATAAAAGCTCAATTTCACGATGAATAAACAAATGCACAGGTTTAATGTACTACTATATAAAGATGCATAAAATAATTACTATAAAAATTTTTAGATTATGACATTTGATGCGTCTAAACTTTTCTTTAATACTATCTACATAAAAAAACTAACCCATTAGTACCATTCTCTCTGTAATATTCCACCTATTTTGTTTACTGTTTGTCAATATTAGCGATGTGACGCTGTATGCAGACATCATCTAAAGACGGACAAGACATCTGTTGATGTGTTCTGTTCTTGATATCACAGCTAATATGGTCAGCGGCTTCTTAAACCAAAAATATCAAGTGTTGATTGAGTCCAGAGAGCAAGATTAGCTATGCAGGTTTGCAAACTCGTTCGAGGGTTTCAAATTGCGAACCAGAAGTCGGGCATGCATGCTGACTTGCTGTTCATCACTAACAGTTACCAGAAGTTTTCCTCAAGGCTGGTTTACGTGCTAATAAGAAAGCATCTATCACGTCGGAGGCGCTTATAATTTGAAGCCACGTTGCTGAGATAATTTGCATCGTGTTAGCGAACTTGAAAGCGTGCCGCCTCTAATAACCACGTTTATTATCACTGTGCTAAAAGCCCGGAATACATTAAATGCAGAACAGAGAAGATACAGGCAATGAAATTTTGTTAGCTAACGCCTGAAGATACTCGACACCGCAAATGAGCTTCTTAGCGCTGATGCATTTTAATAGATGGATATTTTGGGATGGTTGAATACCTCATGATGTAAGTGTAAGACATAGGTGCCCCAGAAACAAGAGAAGGGCAACCATTTCCTTTGAAATAAATAAACAAGAAGCACACCATCTATTTTCAGAATCTCAGACGCTCAAAATAACATATTCTGTTAAATCTACATACCGAAGAAGTGTATAGGAACACATCCTACGTGAGAAAAACTGCAAATTTGTTTTCAGTCCTGATAGTAACTCTTTATGAGACCTGTTTAAGCAAATTAAGATGAAATTTGTTAAATCTACGACTATAAATTGAAACCGAAATTATGAATGACAGGACAAATTAAAACAGAAAATTAGAAATTGCTAAGTTTTGGATTTTAAGAAAGACGTTGCATTTATTAAACAGAGAACTAATAAGCAATTATTATCTGTGTCAAACCTCCTGCATATGGCAGTAACCAATAGGGAAACGCTGCAACGTAGACATATGCACTTGTGAGTGAGAGACATCGATAGTAACGTGCAGCGTATCCTAAGAATGGCGTGCGTATTACCGAGAGCTATTAAGCGCATCTGTTTAAGTCGAAACAAATTTCGCTGTTTAGTAAAACTAAATAAATGGCAACAGAAATTAACGTATCTAATTATTGAACAGAGATGACGAGGGGCTAGTCACATGCCACCATCGTCATCGCCACTTGTCGCACTGATTTTGCCAAAAAAAACTCTAATTCGTGCACTGTACGAAGGAATTACAATCTTCATTCAACAATGTCACTTCTTCCCATAAGGAATTTACGACCATCGTTGGTTTTCCTATATCTCAAGACATCTCCCCCCCTTCCACAATCTTAAGGTACAAGAAGTAGAACCTTGGTAAGATATTTTCCCGTAAAAAACCGTTATTTATGCAGCAGAAAATTCGCCGCGGTCATAAAATTCCAAAATTGTTCTACGAACTACCTGTTTTTCAAAATCGTGCGTCTTTTTTTTTTTTTTTTTTTTTGATATGTTAGTGTGTTTTCTAGGCAAGACAAATACTTTAGCAGAACTGACTCACATATTTTTATGTACTATCTTTCAAGAAAGTAAATATACACTTTCCGTGGGTCAGTATCACTCAGGCGTTCCGTGATTAGATGGTATGAAAGCTAAATCGGCCATGCTCGTAGATGTATAGTGTCGTGGTCGCCATTTTAACCTGTTACTCACTTCGAAGATTTCTAAGGCTATATTAACCCAGTATAATAAAAGATTGAGTATTTATCACAAAGTAAGTAATAATTCTCTTGCAGCTGAGCTATTAACTACATGGCGTTGGAAAATGTGCAAGAAAACGGAAAACACGTGGAATTATGATTTTAACAGAACCAATATCTATATTGCATATAAATCAAGCTTCCTTAACTGCTCACGTAGCTCAATGACAGAGAGCACGCGTTCTGATAAATATTACGAAGGTTCATGGTTCGAGTACCATCCTGTGGATATGTTTTTTATTCCAGATTTTTAAATTGTTAGATTAAGTAACGAACCAATTTACAGCTGTTCTCTTGGGGTAAGCTGTTTCTAATGGCATTGGAGAATTAGCAAGAAGACGAATGCCAGGAAGAATGGCGGCTTAATAGAGCCAACATCTTGTTGTATATAACCTACGACAAGCACATGTTATCGTAGCTCACTGGCAAAATACATGCTGTTACTGAGCCGAGGATTCATGGTTCGAAACCTAGTATGTAGTCATAATTTTATTCCAATGTTTTTACTTTGTAAGACACTGTAACGAATGAAATTATACTTTCTCTCTTGCGGCTAAACTAATAACATGTTTTCGAAAATAATGCCAGAAGTTTCCAGAAGGTTGAATAATAATTTTAATGGAGCCAACTCCTAAACGCTGTATACCACCCATCTGTTCTAACAATAAGAGCTAATATATAAAATAACAAGAAAATGAATAATTCTCATCTTGAGAAAAACAAACTTAGAGCTTCAATATAACTATATAATCCAGTGGAGTATAAGACATAAAACTGAAAAGATATTCTGTGTAACCTTAGTTACAAATAGCCATTATTAGGAATTACAAGAAAGACGATATCCAAAGATAATGTTGCTTAGGAAACAAAGTAAAAAGCTGTCATTTCTTCATGAAGCCAACGTCATACATTAACAAATGAAATAAATTATGAAACATTTGAGATGTATAGAAAACGTATTTTTGCTAGAATAAACAATGATTTGTGGAAACAAAGAATGAAAAAAGGAAATGAAATTTTCTGATTTAGAACCTGGTGTAATCGCCCCCAGCTATGATTACATGGTTTAATCTTTCGTGCATGTTTGCAACCAATACAGGACACCGGTTTGGATTCTGCTGATAATGTTGCCATAGCTCCATCACGTGAGCAACCAAATTTTCTTGAACCCTGTCTGGTCGACGTTCTTTCCATTCTTTCACAATGAAGGCCCATATATGTTCAATGGGGTTTAGATCGGGAGACTTTGGTGGCCAGTCCATGCAGATTATTTCTGGATGCCTCTTTAGCCAATCCTGGGTGATATTTGCAGTATGCACAGCACTGTTGTCGTGCATAAATATATACTCTTCTTGCTCTGGAAACCTAGTATGAAGGCATGGTAGCAAAGTGTTTTCGAGAATGTCTACATAGACTGCACTCGTCATTCTCTATGGCACTTGAATTAACTCCCCTGGACCTGATGCTGTCATGTAAGCCCAGAACTGTGCTGAAATTCTTCCCGAATATGCTGCTCGAACGACGTGTTGAGGTTCGTATCTAGTTCCTCGTGGTCTATACAAACATAGGGTCCCTTGCTGGTCGGATCGAAATACCTTCTCGTCACTCCAGATTACCAGGTCCCAATAAGCCTGAGGAAGGTCGCAATTGCGCTGTGCCCATTGTAATCGTCTTGCTTTGTGTGCCTCTGTAAGAAAAAGCTTAGTGGCAGGACGATGTGATGCAATACCGGCATCCTTTAATCGTTGGCGTATGGTTTCATATGAGCAACCATATTCAACTGCTTTATCTAGAAAGATGGACCTGTGTCTTAAAGTCTGGTTCCTCACCTCTGCTACCAGGGTTTCATCTTGAGCAGCCGTTGTTGCACGAGGCCTACCTGAACGCCTGTGATTTGGCCCATTTAACTTCTCCCTCATGATACCTGTCCAGCCACTGCTTCACTGTTCTTCGGTCGCAACTCAGTTCTCTGGCAATTTGTGAAGCGTTTTCACCATGAGAAGCACGGCCTATAATTTCACCCTTTTGAGCTGCAGTCAGCTCCACACAACCTCGTGGACGTGACATGCCATTTCACTATGATGAAGTCTTAGTGAAAGATACAAATGCAGTGCATTACTTCCAGCAATATTTTACACATGCGCAAGAAATACAAGGGAAAAAAATTATACATGTTGAGGGTTCGAAACGCAAATCATCAGTTTACTTGACACAGCGTGCGTTTTACCACTGAGCTACGCCAACAGATGTGATAGCGCTGGTTATATACAATATATAACTTTTGGTTCTATTAACATAGCCATTCCACGTGTTTTCCAATTTCTTTGGCACTCTGCAATGCCATTTATTAACAGCTTTGCTACAAGAGAACAGTTGTTAATTAGTTCGTTACTGTGTCCAACAAACTAAGAAATTTGGAGTCAAAAATTTTGCCCACGTGTTAGGGTTCGAACCTTGGAAGCACGGTCTCGCTTATCTCAGCCCACGTTTTGCCCCTGAGCTACGAGAGCAGTTAAGATAGCTTGCCTTATATAGCACATATATATTGGTTCAGTTAAAATCATAATTCCACGTGTTTTCCGTTTTCTTGCACATTTTCCAACGCCATGTAGTTAATAGCTCAGCTGCAAGAAAATCATGACTTACTTTGTCATAAATACTTAATCTTTTGTTATACTGGTTTAATATAGCCTTAGAAATCTTCGAAATGGGTAACAGGTTAAAATGGCGACCACGACACTATACATCTAAGAGCATGGCCGATTTAGTTTTCATACCACCTAGTCACGGAACGCCTGAGTGATACTGACCCGCGGAAAGTGTACATTTACTTTCTTGAAAGATAGTACCTCTGAACTGGTCTAAGAAACAGTGAATAGATTCACTCCACGAGTCTGAGCAATTAACTCCTGACACCTTTTACAATCAAGCTTGCAACTTTCTCCGTCACTTGAGATCCTTTTGAAAATTTGATACACCGTATGGACAACCATTGTCATGCTTGACTGTGTAAAACACTAAATTTTATTTATCTTCTCTCACTAACGATATCACTTAGTGACAGGTTGCAAACTTCCACAACTTCTTAGAACTGCGCGTTAACTGCCTGTTTTGTTCAGAGTATACAAGGGTGTATGTACTAACAGAAAGAGGAAGCATAACAAGTGGAACGGAAATGTTACATACGTGTAGTGGAGGTGGGGTTGCTGCGATTCTGCGAAAAAAGATGCTGTTGCTGCGTCCTGTCCTTGGGGATGGTGCCGATGTTCCAAGTCTCGCAGTCTTTCAATCTGAGCTTTTGCTCAGATCCGGCGTCTCAGGATGAGTAATTCCTTTAGATGTTACCCACGGCTGCTGCACAAGTCGTTGCATGAGAAAAACTTTTTGAATTCAGGCGTGGTCTCGAGCGAGGGAATTAACTTTTCATCTATTGAGGAAGTAATTCCATTTTTTAAAAATTAATATAAATTAAATTTTTCAATTTTGAGTAACAAATTTACAGAATACATCGTAACTTAGATATACAGTAAGCTTAATCAATGCAATTGAATTGCATTTACACAGAAATTGTGATTATAGTTTATAATCTCTACGATTTTTTTCTACACGTCGTTCCGACACAGAATTATACGTCTGTTCCCTTCGACGTTA
The DNA here is from genome assembly GCA_030765055.1 of Mantis religiosa. NCBI lineage: Eukaryota > Metazoa > Arthropoda > Insecta > Mantodea > Mantidae > Mantis > Mantis religiosa. Next base: position 171,111,469 of record CM060947.1, on the reverse strand, counting down.
CAAAATCAAAATACGTCTGTTCTCTTCCACGTTACAGGATCATAAGACGTCTGTTCCCTTCAACGTTACACGGACTAAAAACGCTATTTTTGAAAGCCGCTTGTCCAAGATTATCGATTTTTCTCCTTTCGTTGCTATAACTACCAGAAACTTCTTTCTCAGTGGTACACGTCAACACATTACGCCAAATCATTTTTGTAACCTCCAATACTAACACATGGCATCATGTCATATACACATTGCATCATATCAAGACACACTGACTTTCACACTTTCATTTGTTATGTATATTAACTTTAACATAACAATCCTTAAATCACCAAAATTTAAATATTTTTAACCCTCGGGGCCTAAACCAAAACAACTGTTACAAATGCTCCTCTTCGATATGTATGGAAAATAGTATGGAAACACTTCAACAATGTGTTTCCATATATTTCGAAGAATGCCCCTACAACAGTCTTTCACAACAATAAAATAAACACAGTAAATAGACGTTGAGAAACTTACTTCTTTCTTATTTCATTCTTCACACCTTTGATTTCGTGGGGGTGCCCCTCCTCAACTTGGAATTATTATTATTATTATTATTATTATTATTATTATTATTATTATTATTATTATTATTATTATTATTATTATTATTATTATTATTATTATTATTATTATTATTATTATTATTATTATTATTATTATTATTATTATTATTATTATTATTATTATTATTATTATTATTATTATTATTATTATTATTATTATTATTATTATTATTATTATTATTATTATTATTATTATTATTATTATTATTATTATTATTATTATTATTATTATTATTATTATTATTATTATTATTATTATTATTATTATTATTATTATTATTATTATTATTATTATTATTATTATTATTATTATTATTATTATTATTATTATTATTATTATTATTATTATTATTATTATTATTATTATTATTATTATTATTATTATTATTATTATTATTATTATTATTATTATTATTATTATTATTATTATTATTATTATTATTATTATTATTATTATTATTATTATTATTATTATTATTATTATTATTATTATTATTATTATTATTATTATTATTATTATTATTATTATTATTATTATTATTATTATTATTATTATTATTATTATTATTATTATTATTATTATTATTATTATTATTATTATTATTATTATTATTATTATTATTATTATTATTATTATTATTATTATTATTATTATTATTATTATTATTATTATTATTATTATTATTATTATTATTATTATTATTATTATTATTATTATTATTATTATTATTATTATTATTATTATTATTATTATTATTATTATTATTATTATTATTATTATTATTATTATTATTATTATTATTATTATTATTATTATTATTATTATTATTATTACAATTTTTAAATTAAAAACAATAAACGAAACATATACAACAATATAAGGAACATTTTTCTACTAGGATAACAATTTGTAAACAAATATATAATTTAAATATTTTAACTGAGTTTACCCATTTTAACAAATATACCAATTATATACAAAAATTCTCTTGTGTGTGAAACGGAAATAATTATTTTTCGAAGTTGCCCGGTATCAAACGTATTTTTAGCTCCATTGTTATGTTTCATGCTTGTGAATTTCGAGCTGTTAGTGTGATAAATTTTACTCTGTTGGCTAACCCTAGCGTCGCGAGTATTCAGATATCGGTAAACGTGTGTTTTGTAATAAGTTCGATCATCTAACGTGTTTCTTGACTTTGTGCCTCGCCACTGAATTTGTTTGGCAGAAAAATTAAAACATTATTTCTATTGACATTGTGTCGTGAATTCAGTTTGTTAATTCGTCTTCTTTTTTGTGTGTGTACCATTATCATGAAGTTGCTTTAAGGTTAGGTCTGTATTGTGGTTATTTCTTTGTCCGAAATTTAACAAACGTATTTCTTGTGGTATATGATATGTGGCCAATGTGACCCTGATCATTTATGTGTGTTTGTGAGAACACATTTTGTACATACATGTTACTATTCACATCAAGATACTGATTGTTTGAATCTGCAAAATACATCTTCTGATAAGCATCGGTATTATTACACTCATTGTTTGGTAAGTTGACATGTTTCATTTTATGTTTAATTACAATTTGAATTTCATCCTCTGTGATTGTCTTTTTAACAGTTACTTCTCCTACAATATATTTCTGACAATTCTGTGATTATTTATCTTTAATTATAATCCTAACTTACTTTCACCTACATATTCTTTCTCACAATTCTCTGATTCTTCATCTATTTGTATTACTATTTTATCATTATTTAATCTGCTTGCATTTTCTTTCCTACAACTCATTGCTGCTTCATTTATTTGTAATAACTTTTTAACATCATTTTCATCTCTATTCTCACCTACATTTTGTATTAATATTTTTTATCTCCCATGCATACTTGATTCTGATTCTTGTATCAGATTACATTTCAATTCTAACCTCAAATCATGTGCTTTGTTTACTAAAACAATTGTGACACAAGACAGTCACAAAGGTTGCGATCACCTCTCTGTTGACACCTCAAGGTTGCTTTATTTTTGACCAAATAGATGTAAAGTACAATGTGTGTGAATACCGAACTACGGAAGCTAAAATTGCACTCTTTTTGTGTATGCTTGGTCTATAACTCTGTTTATATCTGACAAATTTTAAGCTTTTAATAAATTATTAATATCGGAACGTTGATCTAATAATTAGAAAGCAAGAGTAAGCGAGTTTTGACTAGGCAACGCCGTTCGTCTGTGATTCGCTACAGCCGTGTTGCCTCTGAATGTCATATGCAGGAGGTTTGACGGGAATAGTTGTATGTGTGTGTGTGTGTGTGTGTGTGTGTGTGTGTGTGTGTGTGTGTGTGTATGTGTGTGTGTGTGTGTTTTATAGGCGAATGGTGCTAAAGAACTACACTGGAATATATTCAGAGCAAGTGGAGATATCTTAAACAGGTAATTTGAGACAGGAGACTTATGGCCTGCTTGTACAAATGTGAAAGTTACGGCTATAAGTTTCTAAAGTGTCAGCCAGTACGCCACTGCTGATGATAATACCACTAGAGTGCACAACACACGAAAATGAAGACACGTACTCTCTCTAGCGCAATGGTTATGACTAGAGCCCGGATTTGTAAGTGTAATCAAATAGTGAAATAAGCAAGCATATAGGCAAGAAAAATAAAGCAAATAAGAATAAATAGGTAGGTAGGTAGGTAGGTAGGTAGGTAGGTGGGTGGGTGGGTAGGTGGGTAGGTAGGTAGGTAGGTAGGCGGGTAGGCAGGAAGGCAGGCAGGCATTCAGGCGGGCGGGCAGGCAGGCGGCCAGGCAGGCAGGCAGGTCGGCAGGTCGGCAGGTCGGCAGGTCGGCTGGTCGGCAGGTCGGCAGGTCGGTAGGTCGGTAGGTCGGTAGGTCGGGAGGTCGGGAGGTCGGGAGGTAGGTAAATAAAATAAATAAATAAATAAATAAATAAATAAATAAATAAATAAATAAATAAATAAATAAATAAATAAATAAATAAATAAATAAATAAATAAATAAATAAATAAATAAATAAATAAATAAATAAATAAATAAATAAATAAATAAATAATGAATGAATGAATGAATGAATGAATGAATGAATGAATGAATGAATGAATGAATGAATGAATGGATGAATGAATGAATGAATGAATGAATGAATGAATGAATGAATGAATGAATGAATGAATAAATGAATAAATAAATAAATAAATAAATAAATAAATAAATAAATAAATAAATAAATAAATAAATAAATAAATAAATAAATAAATAAATAAATAAATAAATAAATAAATAAATAAATAAATAAATAAATATTTAGTCATAAACATTATTTCGTATAATTCTTACCTTAAGTAAGCTTGTTACAGTACACGAGGGAGTTTATCTTGAGATTTTCTTGTGTGAAGCTGCTGCGTTTGTCAGTGAAGAATTTTATACAGTGAAAACAAATCGCTCAGCGTCAGACGAAGCTACTGGAACTTGCCGAAAGCACCACAGTTCTTGAGTAAATTACTCTTCTAAATACGTGTCTGAACCAGAAAGCCTTTTAGAAATTTTACACGTGTTTCGTAAGCAGGGTTTTTCACTAATACCTTACTGAGTTTCTTAAAGGCAGTGATTCTCTGAAAATAACGTTACTGAAATTTCATCTATTAAAGAACTTCCAGCTGTGTTAAAATAACAGGTATTTTGGAGAAACAGTTATGGATGTACATTAACTTATCTTGGATGTCAATATTAAGAAAACATTTTGTGCTGTGGCAATACTGCCTGCTTCTTCTGCATCTAAGGACTACAAATTGTTTTACTTCATTGAAATGTTCTGCGTAGTGTGACACAGCCTTTAACCAAGAATCCCATCTAGCTAAAACGGTTGAAATTGTTGAATTCTAATCGCTGACCGTACACACACTTTCTTTTTACTAGAAACAAGAAGACCCACGTCTTTATATCGGCTCTTAACTGTTTCAGCGAGACGATGTAAATCGTCTGAATGATAAAATGATGGCTAAGAGTGAAAATTTACTTTTAAATTTACATGATTTGGATAAAATAAGCTATTTTAATTAAAAGGTATAAAATAGTGAGCAAACGCCGCAAACGCCGTATTTCAACAAAAAAGCATTTAGAAGCATTTTTCTGAGAAATCTGGGCTCTAGTTATGACATAAGCTTTCGAGTGAAAAGTAAACTAGTTCGAGTATCCTTTACTTTTTTCGTTTTTTATTATTTATTTATTTTTTGTTATTTTTTTTTAAAAAATATGTTGTCTAAGCTTTTAATTCTTGTATAAATGTAAGTAATTTCACCTTTTCAGTGCAATTAATTACAATTCTTTCTAACAGAGGTTGAATCCTGCTTACTTTCACATGCTGTACGTCTAAATGAGAGGTGGACGAACTTAAACATAGAAAGTAAATGCAACTTTTTGCGTCAGCTTTATAGGAACTGCTCGAAATGGTGACCTGCGTTTTCAATGCAAAGTTGACAGCGGCGAAGGAACGACTTCGTACTCTGTTCAAAATTCCATGTTTATGTCCAATAACTTCACATGTTGCTATTATTCGGGCAGTTAGGTCCTCTTCTGAGGTAATGTGTGCTTCATACACCAGAGACTTGAGATGAGTCCAGAATAAGAGGTCGGGAGAGCGTGCTGGCCAATGTATGTACAGCTGGACCCCTCTTCCAATCCAGCGTACAGCTTAAACATGGTTTAAATGCTCTCATACAGCCAGGTGAAATGGGGAAGACCTCCGTCATGTTGTAGCCACATTCGACGACGAATTGAGGGTGCACATCTTCTAAAAGTACAGGTAAAATGTTCTGTAACACATGAAGATAAACATGTCCATTTAACTAAGGGTGGGGGGAGCATGTAATGAGTCAGTGGTGTGGTGTTAAATTATTACAACCCATATGTTGACTGTAAACGTCTGCTGGTGACTCTTCTACACGGCAGTATGCGGATTTACATAGTGCCACATATGGCTGTTACTTGTATTACGAGCTAGACCATACCTGATGAAGAAGATCCCAACAATGAACAATACTAAGAAAAGAATTCAGGCTATTGGAGTGAAGCCCAGTTGCAAAATTGTTGCTGATGGCCATAGTCTTGCGGTTTACTCTTCCAGCATCCTCGAATTGCACTTTGCGTCGAGTTTGTTCAATACCCTTATCACTCCTGTTAACCTGGAATTCTCCTCTCTCTCTCTCTCTCTCTCTCTCTCTCTCTCTCTCTCTCTCTCTCTCTCTCTCTCTCTCTCTCTCTCTCTCTCCCTCTCTCTCTCTCTCTCTCTCTCTCTCTCTCTCTCTCGCGCGCGCGCGCGCAAACGTCTATAGATGGACTGGAAAGTTGAGTGATGTGGTTGGTGCCTGTCTGGATACCATTCCCTGCACAGCGCTGCAGCAGTGAACCCATTCCTCGTAAATAAGGTGCATATCTAATAGTTCAGAAAAGCTATACACATTCTCCATGATGTCCAATAGGCAATCCTCAGCACCCTAAATGCAGTAACCCCAATCAAGGAAATCATAGTAGTGTTATTTCAGTGTTCAATCAGATTCACATTCTTATTACGAATCACGCTATTTCTTCCTATTAGAATTTATGAAGGAAACAAAAATTAACTACATGACAGGAACCGAAACAATGACCTATGAAACACCAGTTTTCGGCGATACGGAATGGGCTTCCAGAACAGGCATTAAATCTTGAGAATGCCAATAACGAGCTACTAAGAACGGATATTTCTATACTCGGGAAGAAGTTTTAAAGACATTCTAATCCAATAACACTAGGGAACACGTTTTTTGTACCCGAAACAAAATAGGCTAATTCTTATGCAAAATGACTCGCTGATTCCAAAAATGCCTCTAAGAATGCTGTATCACGTAACGTTTTTGAGATATTCTTATTCTTTTATATAAAATTACAGAAATGAGGTTTGATACCAACTCATATTGACTTAATTTAAAATAATAGCCATTGACTCTTCTAAATGCAGCTTAAAGGCAGTGTTGCTTCATAATGGTAATTTACTACCTTCAATATCTTTATTTCATGCCATAGGAATGAAGGAGACATACGATTCCATGTCCATCATTTTAGATGCTATTAGTTATCAAAACCATGGCTGGGAAATTTGTAGTGACCTCAAGGTAGTTGCATTGCTAACGGGACTGCAGGGAGGTTTCACAAAATATTGCTCTTTTTTGTGCTTATGGGACAGTAGGGCAACTGACAAGCATTTTATAGTGAAAGAGTGGGGGAAAAGGGAAGACTATACCTCTGGAGCAAGCAGTGTTAAGTATGTGCCTCTAGTAGACCCAAACAAAGTTCTTCTCCCCCCTACTTCACATAAAGCTCAGGTTAATGAAGAATTTTGTTAAAGGTTTGAACAAATGTGGAAGTGCATTTGAGTATTTAAGAAGTATCTTTCCCAAAATAAGTGAATCTAAATTAAAGGAAGGTATATTTGTCGGTCCTCAAATAAGACTAATTTTAAAGACAGTGTTTTTTAATCAAAGCTTAAATGTGTTGAACTGGCAGCATGGAAATCATTTAAATCAGTGGTGGAAGGCTTCCTGGGCAATAACAAAGAAGAAAATTATGAAACTTTAGTCTCAGAACTATTAAGGAGCTACAAAGAAATTGGTTGCCGTATGTCACTTCAAATCCACTTTTTGCACTCTCACCTTGATAGTTTCCCTACAAACCTAGGAGCTGTAAGTGATGAGCAAGGTAAGCGTTTTCACCTGAGATGGAAAGACGTTACCAGGGTATCGCTGGGATTCAGCCATGTTCGGAGACTATTGTTGGTTCCTCAAACGGGAGAGTCAATACAAAAAAAAAAAAAAAAAAAAAATCAACAGTGAAACACTTCTGAGATAATTCAGGTATTGGTTTTCATCATTATCTTGTGTGTATTTATTTTAATAATAATTAATAATAACTATTATTTTCAATCAATCAAATATGAATTATCACATCACGTTTCTGTAAGCTTTCATAAAGAATTATGAATACCTAAAAAACGTTACGTGATACAGCATTTTGAGGGGCATTTTTGAAATCAGCAGATCAGTTTACAAAAGAATTTGCCTATTTTGTTTCGGGTATATGAAAATAATTTTTTTTGTTCCCCAGTGTAATTTTACCCACCTTGTTTAAACACTAACTTTTCAGCATCTGATCTCAATTAAGTTTAACACAATTAACAGCGTTAATTTAGTCGCAAACCACACATTGCCTATCTGAATCTGCTTCTATTAGTCACGTCTACAATCGCGGAAATTATTTTGGTGTAAGTGATTAGCACTATATATATATATCCCAGTAAAATTTCTTTAAAGTACTGTGAGTGATACAAATACATATTATATTACAGCTCTCTTACAGTTTCTAGAAGTTTCTTCTACTCCCTTTATTACGTTCGTCTTTCAGTCAGTTCATACTTATGAAGCGAAAACTTCTCGAAGAAAAGAACTAGCCTAAAACGAAAGCTTACCTACAATACCGATGTATCCTAGGACCTAATTTTGCACCTAATATAATTACAATACACTTTCCTTGATAAAAATTTGTCTAATAAACACATATCCCTTTCATCAGATTGGATTATGAAGGAAAAACAATGAAAACTTGGTGTACATTGGCGTATTCCAGGCAGAGGATATTACCCGCTCCAAAATTTCCACGACATTCAAATGGAGCAAACCGAAATAAGCGAAGGGAATCACCAAAATTATGATTTAAAGCACCACGCCCATCTACAGTCAACTATTTAATACCTGACATGATGCAGTTTAAAGAGCTACATGGCAATCAAAGCAATAAGAAACCGAGGAACAAAGATCGCACTACTTAAAAAAGAAAAAAAGAGTGATTTTTGCACTTTCTGGTCAATTTGCACAAATGAGTATCCATAGGATTGGTTGCATAATTGAGGCCTTTACCCGATTGATATCAAGCAGAGGGATAAAACTCTACCAAAGATGGCCCACCCGCGCTGATGAAATGTTATAATCAAAAGAATGAAGTATGTGGTTGTCGCTGTTCATTAAAATAGGGTGTGATGATTCTTAAGAGGACTAATGAAAATATTTTCATTGTGGTCAATTAATGTAGCTGTGAACACAGTGTAGTGAAAAATTATTATTCAAGGCGGGTTTAAATAGCATAACAATTTTGAAAAAACAAAACTCTTATTTTATTTCCTTAGTATAGCTGATACATAGATTGTTAGTTGGATTTATCGTCGAACCTTTCGTTTCCCACTCTAGGCTAGTAATAATCTTTTTCGAAAATTCTGAAAAGACATGATAAGTACAGTAATATGTATACCAAACATAAAAACCTGAAGACGTAAAAGAGATTCAAATTCGGAATTTCTTTATTTGAAACCCTTCTTCCTAAGCTATTCGCACGCAAAGCACGCCAGCAGATACATGTATGTATGTACGTATATGGGTTAACGTAGCTATTGACAGTCTTCAGATTTCTAATTCATAATCCAGCAAATAGTCTTGCATAATGTAATGATACTACAGTAGATGTATTTTACCATACGTCAAACTGGTATGTGGGTTGTTTATTCGAACAAAGAAGCTGGCGATTCGGAAACATTCTGTATATATTCACCATTTAACATATTTAATTTTAATATTTCACCTTGTAAACTCCACCGAGATACCTCATACTTTTCAGATGGGCGATGACGTCATGCAAATTGTATTAGAGCATTACATTGAAAACAATGTTTTAAAATAAATTCAATGTTTAATTGGCAGCTCATCAAAAGAAGTACTTACGATAGTATGTCGCCACGAATGTGTATCTTGAATATGAGAACTCTAAGTGGTTTACCGGGAAAATATGAGTCAATTGGAGAGTTTAATGTCGCGTCGGTATGTTGACCATGGTGGCTCAAGAGATTTGAGCGACTGAAAAGAAACCAGGAGATCCGTGCTTCAAATCTCGGCTGTGGCATTGACTTTTTCAGTTGACTCTAATTAATTAAAACATCCATATTGGATTTTGTGGGTTCGTAGAATTAAAAGGCCGAGTTGCAGAAATTAATAATCTCCTTTATTTTCGTAGAAATACTCTTATAGATTACAGCAGCATTACGTTACATACACCCTCAGTCTACCAAGGTCGATCACAATAATAAACAGTGACAGCAGATTACATCATTAGCTCTCATTACAATAACACTTTCAGCTGTCTTTCGTTCACAACACTGTTTCACAACTCACTGTTTTACAACTACTCACCTTGCGAGTCGTCACGTCCTTAAATACCCAATTCGTAATTCTAGACTGTTCTAAAATAAACCAGAACCCGAACAATCTCTATCAGTCCAGAAATTTCTGGAAGAATAAAGAAACCAAATATTATATCACATTCCAGAAGCTTAACTTAATCTATGCCGGCAAGTCCTTTACCTCAGTTATCTTTGCTTGTCGGCGCTTGTTTACAATAGCCGCGCTATCATTAACTGCTTAGCAAGGCTCATTATTACCATGAAACTTTATCCGCCGACTGCTTTTTTATTTGTGTCGAAACTTTTATGCCTGTTGCCGTGACAATATATAGGAGTAATGTATTTAAAAGGATTAATTCTTCAATATAAATTTAAAATGAAAATGATTGTTTCTTTTCGGGATCCTTTGACTGTAAGGAACAATTACCCACTTAGATTTCATATTTCTACTAAATTCATGAATGCATTTACTCTCCAACTCATTCTTCCATGACTAAGGAAAATGGGAAATAATGCTGGTTAAAGTCCCATCCTGCTACTGGGAATCGAATCCGAGACTTCTATTGGAAAAAAATTATAATAATATAATTTGGTATAAAATTGTTGATGTCCTTTCTTCATTCTTTAATATTATGACTGTATTTACTTTATACTGTCCACCAACGCAGAGTAAGTCTCTGAAAGGAATGCGCCCCCTTACACGGTGGGACAAGGGCAGCGAATGTGTGTGACAGAACGCATGCTACACAAGGTGCAGAACCGTTAAAACATGCGCACTATTCACTCTGTACACTAAAACCGAGAATATTCATTCACAAAGGTAGGAGCCGTGAGAATATTTCTGAATGGTCTGTAACTAAACTGACATGGGTGTCATAAATCTATCCAGGGAGGGTGTGGGAACTTTCTGCAACTCACCTGCGTCTCAGGCCCCGGAGACTTTCTTTCCTGTGGTAAACTATACTACTTTTGCGTTTGAATAAATCCCAACAAAGGAAGATTGGCATTTGACGCTTGAAAGTCTTCGTTCAGTCGCCGAACTAACATTCTTTAGACTTCTGCCCACGAGCATTCCCTCCTTTTCGAGTAATATGCTTCCAAACAGCTATTTGCAATTTTATACAAATATGAATCCAACCTGCAATAGTTCAGTAATTTGACAATGAATGCATAAAAATCGCAGATTGTGTACTTTACATATAAAAACAGATATCATTCCATAACTCTTGCAGGAGTCGCCTTACAACACATGTAGCTGAATCAGTTTGCTAGCTTGTTCTCATTCTGGATAATAAATTAACTTTAAATTTACAAATCACACACTCTCAACATTCTGATGTCGAGCTAAACAAGTGAAACATTTAATGCAAGCAAAATTTACTCTTACACTGCCATATAAATGCCTTCTCCACACTTTATTAATCAGACCTATCTCGCAATACCTATGTCTCATATGAAGTTCTGCTTCATCTTCACAAGTAAGAAAAATCTAACTAATCCAGATCAATATGCAAGATTTATTGCAGGCGCTCTATGGTACATTATCAACATCACTCTTCATAAGAAACTTAACCTTCCAGAAGTGATGGATGTTATCAAGATGAAATACCAAACTCTTGTCAATCATCCAAATCATTCCTACAGGAAATTTCTGCACATCCTCCGCCACAGCACTCCATAGAAGATTAAAAATAAAAGGACACGAAAACTATTTACATACATTATGTAAATATGAGTAAATGTTTATATTTTTATGTGACTGTATTTTAATATATTTCTGTTATCCGTTGTTATTTTGTTCTATGACTTCTTTAACAACAACCTAACACAACTTTCATATGATCTGGCATTTCTGTTATTTTCACAACTATAAATACATACCACAATGTAACTGGATACAGGAAGGTTTTTGATGGCAAAAATGAGTTTAATAAACTCATTCAAAATTCGCCGAATCTTCACCTAAATCATGCTGTTACTTCACGATTGTAAACAAATTAAATTTCTGCTACCACTTAATTTTCTTCGTGTCGTAATGAAATACACATGACGCACCATGTTTTTCCAGATAGTGCCCTCTATCGGGAATCGAATAAAATACGCCTATAAACCCTTTCAGTAGCAGCACTCACTGCAGTCACCACAAACGTCACAAAATCACTGACTTATTCACTAACCTAGCGACGCTAACTCAACTTGCGATAGTGCTCGCTTGTATAACCTTCGGAAATTTCCATATTCCATATTCCCACAACGTTCAAGAAGGCGAAACTTCTAGAAACTTCTGATTATTTGGCAATAACACTTCCAATGTTTACACTGGACAATTGCTGCTTTCATTCCGACTTCCCGGCACCGACCTTCCGATAACCCTACGCTATTGTTGCTGAGTCAAATCTTTGAAAATTCTTGGGTTATTTTCTATTTTAACGAATGACTGATATTTGCATATAAAACCGGCCACTATGAAGCCAGAAATAGCATTTTAAAATGCTTTATGTGTATGTGTATGCGTGATAGACCTTTTCATGTACGAATTGTAGGGTCGATATCTAATGGGACAGCAAAGCAGAAAATAGAGCATCTCAGCTATTGTTAACTTTTTGAGTTATACAAGAATTGCGTGTAAGCATAGTTTCTAACAGGTTTTGTTAGTTATGCAATTTAAATAGGATGAGGAATTATAATAACAATTTATTCCTGACATTGCCACGCCATGTCCCATGTTCTCGTGCTCCATAACTACAGAAACACTATTCACGAATCGTGTGAATGCACACTAATATCGCGCAAGTTATTTCATTGACTTAAAAACTCTACAGGTCCATCTTCTTTTAACATAAGCTGTAAATGAATCGGATACACCCAGGTAGATATTTATTTTGTTGTAAGCCTCTTCTCCTTCTGACAGGTTAACAGGTGGTAGTGGTCAGTGGGTGCTCAATGGGAAAGGTTATGGCGATGCTGGTTCTTTCTCAGAACTCTTGTTGAGTCAACTTCTCTTGCGCTACGTGACGACTGTATGCAAAATAAACAATAAAACAAACCTGGAGTTGAAGAAGAACGTCATCATGAGCACGTTGTAATTCTGCGGCTTCTTGTAGACTTGCTCCCAGTTTGGTGAGCTCCGGGTTCACTTCCAGCACCTTCAGTTGCAGCCATTCTCGGCTCTGTAACAAACATTCTAACTTTAATATTTGTTTTATTAAATAAGGTAAACATTCTGGTTTTAAGAGTACTAAAGTATGTTTTGCATGCATTTAAGCACCAAACTATTTTATCAGCATCAACTTCCTTACTGTGTCCCTTGGTATCGGAAATAAATTAATAATTTAATATTTATATAAAATATTAATTTTAGAAATTAATGATAACATTTTACTTCATTTTAAATTTTAACAGAGTAACTTATTTACAACACCGAATTAATTTAGTTTTTAAATTAAATGAAGAGAATGCAATAATAGCGTACCGTTTGTGTCGAGATTAACTACTTTGTACAGAAATGAGATGGAGAAAAACAATTAGAATACATAATTTCCGTATATTGAAAATCAATGCATAATTTCATAAGCGAGAACTATAACTTCTGTCAGAGAATTGAAGGGATCATTAGCTAATTTCCATGTTAGAAATAAGTAATTACAAAGACAGTTTAGCTAAGGGAGGCCAGTGGAGCAAAATGTCAACAAGAAATCCAGTAACTCAAAGTTCAGGAGACAGGTTAGATACGTAGTCCGAATCTGAAAAGTAAATAGCCGAAAGGCATTCTTAGAATTTAGCAAGTCCCCTAGTGAAAACGTGCATTTCAAAGACGAAACACAAAATTCAGCTTCGATTTTAGGAACACAAGTATAAGAACGTTAGTGGGAATTCAGGTCGTAGGAGGGATCTGTTGATAAAAGAGCGTGTATTTCTAAAATGAAAGTCTTTTCCATTTAAGTTTTACATTCTTATACAGAAATATATATTTGATCGAATATCGGAAGTACATAGCGTCTACGACCGCATTAGGTTTATTATTTAACGGTCGTTGCGAGGAAACTTACCTCAGCATTTCAGCAACACAAGACAATCTACGTGTCATATTAATATTACGGAAACGGTTATTTTAAACCGTAATGTATATGTAGAACATGGAAATTTTAACACTTCAACAGTTATAATTTCTCGTGCTAAGATCCAGAAAGTTTAATAGGTTATATTTTCAAATCGTCTGCAACTCGCTTCAAGCAGCTTATTATCATACTCTATTAAATTTATTAGCTAACTTAACTGGTGTTGTCCATTTTCAAACCTACCCAATCATACCCTAAGAAAAATGTCATTGTTGGCAACTGGAGCAACTGGCAGATTCTTCGGAGTTCAAGATATCGGAGACGACGTCAGGTGTGAGGGACACCAGGAAACTTTAACGTCTTACCCGCGAGTGATACATTTTAGAAACCAATACTTAGGAATTATGATCAATCGAAAGCATATGACCTGCTTTTTGAGAAAAAAAAATGTATTAATCTACTGAAAATTACAGAGCTTTTAATATCATTTAAAAATTATAGGTCCGTATTTTGGTGGGAGGAACTCTCTGTCGTCAAAGGCCAATTATCTTTCATAATGTCTTATTTCTTGCGCTTTGAGGATAAAGTAATTGGTTAAACGGTTATCGAACGGTAAATGAATAAAATGAGTGAAATGATGCTCAAGTGATGCTGAAGGAAAACTCTAAAAACCTTAACTGGGTAGCACAAATTAAGCTTGATTCGAATTCGCAACAAGCTACTCCCTAAAGCAGAAATGAGTCATATCTAAATTTGACGTTTTAGTGGAACAAAAACATATATATGTAAATACTTTTACACTCTCATTTGTTAATCTACTTTTCTCGACCACTTTGCAGTCACCATGATGTGCTTTCTTATCGCTAGATAAACATTATGCCTAGAAGAGAGGAGTTTAAAAAATGATAAAACATGTCATTTAGTGATTTTCGGATTAATTAGACAAGAACTAAATACGATGAGAATGGATACCTATAGTCCAACGGCAAGCCATGATAGATTTACAATATGACTTTTGCAATAAGTCTGGCACCTTCGGTGGCTATTCAAATGAGTGAATGAATGAACGAATGAATGAATAAATACAATCAACGAACGAACCAAAAAAAAAAAAAAAAAAAAATAAGTGAAGGAATGATTACAATTTAATTCAAGCCTTCGGTACACAGTGTTTTAACCTCAATTTTTATATATCTAGCAACATATTCTAAACATAAAGCATGAACGTGAACTTCAATGCTGACTAGGCTCAGAAATTACAACAATTTTGATACATAATAATTTATAACCACTGTTTTTAATATTTTTTACCTATTAAATAGGTAATACCGATGATTGAGTGACATGGATGAATATTCTAGCGAGATCGGAATCCACAGAGCTTAAATTACCCAATATTCGTCTTCTCAGGATAAAGGAAACCTCCTAAAAGGCATTATCCCAGTAACTCACGCTAACCGCAACGTAACTATAAGGTTTCTTACATTGGGCATACTGAATTTTGTCTTAGAGTATTTTATTTTTATGATGTTGTCCTGCTATGAAAGTTTGATCGTCATTCCACCATTTGTCTTCCTTTTGTTGCAGGTAGATCATGGCCGCTCCATTAGAAGTTTGCAGCAAAGGGGAGCAATGATCATTGATCCGATTTTTGTGGGCGTATCAGGGCTAAAATCCATCAAAGATTTTCGGAACAACATGGGAACAGTGTCTTGCCACAGCGGAGTGTCTATCAATGGATTGACAAATTCAAAAAAATGGTCGCTCAGGTGTTACGCACGAGTAAGAAGCCGGACGATCAGCTACGACCACAACTCATGACAACATTGAGCTTGCGCGTGACATGGTTCTGTTAGATGAATGACTATTGATGAAGTTTGATGGATTTTGGTCCCTGATACGCCTTCCGGATCACTGATCGCAATTCCTCTCTGGTGCAAACTTCTAATGGAGCGGCGATGATCTATCTGCAACAAAAAGACAATTGGCGGAATGACGATCAAACTTTCATTGCAGGACAGCAACATCATAACAATCAAATACCATAAAACAGAATTCAGTATGTCCAATGTAAGAAACATTATAGTTATGTTGCGGATAATTTTTTACTTACCCTTGTACATTTTCATTCTCTTCCATAATTTACGTTTTTATAAATAGGACTAAATGTTTCCATGTTATGATATGAATTGTACATATGTGAAACTAACTGTAAATTTTTAGATTTTCTAAACGAATACTGACTTCAGGCGGAAAAACTTGTGTTTCTATCCTTATGGACTCGCCATATGACCAGTTTATTCAAGATCCTTAAAATAAAATTAAAAAGTAATTATAATTGCAGCTTCAGTTACGCTGACCTACTAATTATCTAATGTGATTGTAATGGATTTGTTAGTTTCCATTAATATAATATGGCTGAAATTCAAAGTGGTAGTAGGGAGATGTAGTATTTTATTAATAAATGCCAATGGATATTAACACGATTTTAATTGCAAAAATTAAAATTATACTAACATTAAGGTAAGATAGTTATATAAATTTCATATAACAGTAACAATATTTTATTTACGACTTTGAAGGTATGCCAGTACTTATGTTGCAGAGGAAATAAATGTCTTGGTCAGGCATTTGTGAAAGAGATCTGTAAACTTGAATGAAGCATTTGCGTTTTATTACTAGGAAATTGAATAACAACTATTTATATGAAAACGTTCCCCACAGCTTTGTTAAAATAACAGCACATTCAATTAAGTTGCACTTAAGAACCATAATTCTGTTATTATATAGTATTTTGCTGCAAATGTGAGAAGAGGCCCCTGAAGTTGATAATGTTATAGTTTTGACGAATGCGAGTTAATGGGTTGGCCCTTAAGTTCTGGTATTTTATTTTAAGAAAGTTTGGTGAGGAAAATAAAACGTTTTGGCAATGAGTTTTAAGATATTCCATAGCAATTATGTGTTCTACAAAACAGTGTGACAACACCGAGGTTCTGCGAACCAATTCTGTAGCTTTACATCTCGGTTAAACGCAAAAGCAGATGACGAAAATGTTTTTCTTATCAACTTTACAGTCCATTATACTGACTTTATAAGAATAAACACTATATAAGCATACATAACTAACCCCACTATTTTATAGATGACATAATTTCCCACAGAATAACAAAAGTTACACTGTCAAACATTTTATTTTGCATGCAAAACTCACACAAAAAGGTCGCCAACCCATTAGTCAAAAATAAAGAATGATAAATTTCGCAAAAATATACTAATAAAAGTCCTTATTGCAGTAGCAAGTAAAAAGCAAATTGCTTTTTCTGTGACTAGCGAGGTAAGTACATTTACTGAACGCTTATTTTTCCTTGTTTCACCACTTTATGTTTGCGCGCTTTACTGTGTGTTTCTCTTTTTTCCCTTCTTTTTAAACATAAACACAATACATGCTAATACCGATGCCCGAGGCGGGACTCAAACTCGCGATCCGCGAGCCACGACATACACTCCAGCAATCACAGCTTAACACAGCATTCAGCTCAAGGGATAATCCATTACATTTAACAAGCTTTTAATGCACCAATTTATATTCAGCTGCTTTATGCTCCCTATTAAGTCATTGCACAATTTTTATTTCCTTTTGAAGCTCTTTACTCAACTATTCTGAATTCAAATTATCTCCACATCGTAAATAAACTGGTTCTCGCTTTGCAAAAATTACTGCAGAGAGAATGTTTCATGCATGAGCCTTACGTAACTGCCGATTCAATAAAGCTGTTTAAAAAGCAAGAATCCTGTAGTACAGGAACATTTTTCAGATAAATATGCATTGCAATTAGTATTCATTGAACTGATAACACTTAAAGCGGTATATTTAAAAACTGTATTATTATTATTATTATTATTATTATTATTATTATTATTATTATTATTATTATTATTATTATTATTATTATTATTATTATTATTATTATTATTATTATTATTATTATTATTATTATTATTATTATTATTATTATTATTATTATTATTATTATTATTATTATTATTATTATTATTATTATTATTATTATTATTATTATTATTATTATTATTATTATTATTATTATTATTATTATTATTATTATTATTATTATTATTATTATTATTATTATTATTATTATTATTATTATTATTATTATTATTATTATTATTATTATTATTATTATTATTATTATTATTATTATTATTATTATTATTATTATTATTATTATTATTATTATTATTATTATTATTATTATTATTATTATTATTATTATTATTATTATTATTATTATTATTATTATTATTATTATTATTATTATTATTATTATTATTATTATTATTATTATTATTATTATTATTATTATTATTATTATTATTATTATTATTATTATTATTATTATTATTATACTTATTATTATTATTATTATTATACTTATTATTATTATTATTATTATTATTATTATTATTATTATTATTATTATTATTATTATTATTATTATTATTATTATTATTATTATTATTATTATTATTATTATTATTATTATTATCATTATCATCATCATCATCATCATCGTCGTCGTCATCGTCATCATCATCATCATTATTATTATTATTTTTTTATTATTATTATTATTATTATTATTATTATTATTATTATTATTATTATTATTATTATTATTATTATTATTATTATTATTATTATTATTACTGTTATTATTACTACTATTATTATTCTTTTTCTTTTTCTTTTTTTTCAGCAATTACTTTATTGCAATGATACAAATTACTATTGTTTATAAAGTAAAATGCACAAAACCGAAAAAAAGGGTAACTTTACGGACACACAAAAAGAAAAACAGCAAATCTGTTATAATATTGTAGATTCTTATATGCTCTGAATTTGATTGTCTGGTGTCTAAACTATGAGTATACAAACTGCATATATTAAAGTGTTGCATATATTAAATATATGCAAGTATATCTTCTATGATATAAATCATCACTATCTTCAACGTGCCCGCCTCGGTAGCGTAGATGGTAGCGTGTCTGCCTCGCGTTCAAGAGGTCCCGAGTTCGAATCTCGGTCAGGGTGAGTTACTTGGACAAGGTTTTTTCCGGGGTTTTCCTTATCCTGAGAGACAAACGTCGGGTAACTTTAAGTTCTATGGATCCTGAGCTCATTTGAGCATCATTTCACCCATTCCATTCATCGTCCGATATGACTTAACGTTGGACAAGTAAATTAAAAAAAATCACCAAAATCTTTAATTTTAAATACAAAGAGACTTTCATTTTAAACTTGTGTCATGGTATGCAGGCAATACGCTACATTTAGGCGACCGTTTCTCTTGCACTTTAAGGGGAAAATGTCTGTATTGAACTACATCGTTCTTCTCTCCTCTCCTTTTCTTTCTTCTTTATTTTTTTTAATTTTTTTTTTGTAGGCCAAAACTACGCTAGTATTTTAAAATATTTATTCATAAGTATCTGCATTTTAAAAATTAGTGTGTGTGTGTGTGTGTTTGTTTGTGTGTGTGTGTGTGTGTGTGTGTGTGTGTGTGTGTGTGTGTGTGTGTGTGTGTGTGTGTGTGTGTGTGTGTGTGTGAATCAATAATTATTTTAATATCATATGTTCGATGATAAACTTTTATTACATGTTTCTTCCATAAATACATTAACGATACTTCATCACTAAACTGCAATATTTGTAAATTTCAACAAATTTATTTAAAGTTTTGTCACATATTAATCGATCACTACCACAGGAAATTAATACTTATCGTCATAAACAAGCACGTAGATTTCGACGAAAACAATCTGAAAATAATAATAAAATAATACTAACACGATCTATCAGATAGTAAAATTATAGTAGATAATAATATAATTAAATATATTATTATAACTAGAAATATTACATTTGTTCTTCATTGTTTCATTATTTCAGAAGCTATCATGAAATATGTACTTCTACAAAATAATATAATGAATATAATTAGGTAATGTTATTTAGTGGTGATGAAAATAAAATAAAACGAATATAAAAATAATATAATAGCATAAATACCGATTTTTTAAGGTATAGGTTATATTTGCTAGGCCGATACTCGTATCAGACATCATTACAAATTATTTTGTTACTCTCTGTACCTCTTGATCTTAAAACAATCTTATTCGAATATGTTATCCATTTACATTTGTTTTCCTTTTGGTTTATAATCTACTTTAATTCTCTGTACCTATTCGTACATATATGTTTTCTATTACACAAGTCACCCAATTATGTATAACCTGGAAATTAATTGTTCTTTCACACTGGCCGTGTTTAGGCTAAAGTATGGAAAGGTAGAGTCAGACTTAAAAATGTAATGCCATAGCCGGGATATGAACCACGGATCTTCTGGTTGCCGTCCAGCCGTTCTAACCATTGAGCTACTATGGTTAGACATGTTGTTGTAATTTTACGTCCTCCAACATTAGGTCATATCGGAAGATGAATGAAATGGGTAAAATGATGCTCCAGTGAGTCCAGGGTTCATGGAGCTTAGAGCTACCCGGCATTCGTCTGTAAGGATCAGGGAAAACCCTGGAAAAAACTTATCTAGGTAAATCAACCTAACCTAGACTCGAACTCGGGACCTCTTGAACGTGAAGCAGACATGCTACCACCACGCTACCGGACATGACATTAAATTCTCCAACTGACTCGTATTTTTCCCGGTAAACCACTTAGAGTTCTCATAAACATATGAGACAATTACCTTAATGGCGACTTACAACGTGTAAGTACTTTAAGGCCCGGGCTTTATAGTTAACCATTATTAGGTCAATTAATAGAAATTAATTGTTGTTTCAAACTAGCCATGTGCAGGCTAAATTATGGAAAGGTAGAGTCAGACTGAAAAATTCAATGCCATAGCCGGGATTTGACCACGGATCTTCTGTGTATGACCTGATAGTAAAACGGTAACTTCTTTTTAACTTTCCGCTGCGTATGTTCTACCAATTTTCTCTCGTGAAAGCTTCAAATTATCAAAATCTATAATCCTAGGTTCTCAATCTCAACCCTTATAAATGACGATAAGACTCCACGTGATGGTTTTATTCATCTTAAAAATGCTCTGACTTTCCTGCTTAAAATTCTTTACAATCAACCACAGCTATAAATACAATAGACTGATCCTATCCAAAAAGCTATACTGTCTTCAACGAAACAATGTTGAGCTAAAAATAAGTAGGTGAATGAAAAACAAAAGCCATCGTCTTCCAAATGTGCACTGCTTATGTTGTATGTAAAATATCGAAAATTATTTAAGAACATTTTACTCCAAAGTACTGTCTGTTAAGTTCCTGACAGTAATTAAAAGCATTCCTTTAGTATAAACATGGTTGTCTGGTATAAAGCTCTGCTTTTGAGAGTTTTACAGAGTTTATAACGCATTACTATATATACATTTTAGATACGAAATTCCTGCTCGGGGTCAAAATCATTCTCTTGTAAGAAAATTAGCAATCTATCACTGCCTACATTGCCAGTTAATATTTCCATCTATTTACGTATCTTGTTATTGAGACATAATGATGGAAGATGTATTTTAAGAGAATCTAGGATATTTTTGAAATCAAATGAATCTATGAGAAACGAAAAGTTCTAGGGTAGAGGGGTACTTTTGCAGAAATAAATAATATGATCACATTCAGCTTTATGAAAATAGATGTAGATCGAGTAGGACTCAATAATTTTAGCAATTGTACTATCACATTCAATATTTTAAAATAAATGTTTTACTTGCCACACATGTTATATTTTGTCTGCATGAATGTTTCATTTTCTTTTGTTTGTGTAACTAATTACTAGATGTGGGATTGTCATTTTAAGATTGTGTGTACAATCAGTCCCATCGTTCACAATGTAGAATAATTTACATTATTTAAATATTTACATTAATTTAAATCACTTAATATTCCCATCTGAACAGCTTCTTTGCTTATTTCAATTATTTTTTAGTATGTCACTATTTCCGTAGGATTGTTCATACAATGCTGGATCCTCTACGTTCATCGATCACAGGGTATGCTCTAATTCGAGTCTGTGTCATCTCTGCTCCTATCCATTTAGAGCATTTCCTCTCGCAGAGGTATCTAAAATAGAATCATGGCATGCGATGACTGCAGAGAGATTCATGGAACCCTTTCTCCTCTGGTTCCTCAACATTCTTTTAGAAACGCTCACTCGGTAGGATGATTTAAACTAGCATCCTTCGACGAAACATTATTCACTTTTTAATTTGGAGAGTATTTAGGCCATTTGCTTCCCTTTTGGTTTTTGGAATGTTTCTTGACATTACGGAGCTTTTAAGTTTTGCAGCTTGTATAGAAATATTTTCTCACGCTGCTCTAGCATATCTGTAAGCCTGTCTTAAATTTCATTCAGGCATTTTTAATAGTTTTTGAGAGAAACAGATTATTCTAGTTTTATTTTACTAATTAATCAATGCTGCACAGCATGTAGAAATTTTAATTTTGAACGAATAAAAATACTAGCAAGTTATTTAACTCTTTTAGTTCTTTCGGGAAAAAAAGTATTTTTTTAAATATGCTTTTGTAACAGTTTATATTTGGTGGTTGAAAATAAAATCATGACTTGAAAAATTTAAATATGCAATAAAAGTCATAAGATGCCAGTTTTTAAGTTTAATTCTCTTTAAGTTTCTACTGAGATGTTACAAAAGTTGATAAAAGTACATCGTATCAATATTTAAATCTAAAAAAAGCGTAAGAAAGATCAATGTCATATAAAAGATACTGGAAGTCAAAACATGGACAATTCGACCGTGTGCCGTTGCAATTCCAGTATGTAGGTGTTTGGAGCATTAAAACATATAACCCCTTAAAATAAGGCCTGAAGCTTTCCTGGCGACGAATACGCTCACTTTCTTCTCAGGCAACAAGCCAGGTGAAAAGACGATTAGATATCAACGTTTCGGGAGTGTACATCTCTCCCATCATCAGGATATTTATAAAATGTTATAACCGCAAATGAAACACTGGATATAACACCAATATAAACAAAGACAAAACACTATTAAAATTCGCATTACTAAACAAAAGACTGTTTTCAGTAAATTAAATGCCAGGTCAGGAGCTGGCGTGAGTATAGAAAATTGTGTCAAAGCAACGTAACTACTTAACTTGATTATCAAGCTGTATTTATCTTTGCTTCTTAAATCGACGGATTTCCATTTTTAAGGCCGGTTTCCAAGCGGAGCTGAACTGAACAGCATTACGATTAAGCGTGCTCCTTTCAGAGGAAATCGCCAAAGCTTCCTTAATTCTCCGCTCCCAATAACTGTTGTATATTGCCAAGATGGTCGTCTCCCGAAAATTTGGTCTATGGTTGTTATCGAAACAATGCTCTGCCAGCCCAGACTTCTCAGGTTGCATTAAACGAATGCTCCGTTTATGTTCGATTATTCTGGTAGCGATGGTCCTTACGGTTTGTCCTATATACGGTGTACCACATTCACAGAGAGGTAGCCCCTTCCGAAGATTAAACATCTGTTGAGACCAGTGAAAGACAAACTGGACTTCCAAGTTTCGGGAGTGTACCGCATTCCCTGTCAAGTCACATGGTATTCTCACATGATATTCTGATGGGGTTTAGGTTCATTTGAACGGTGGCATCAATAGGCAGAATATCAGAGTTTGGGCACGAGAACCTCATTGTGTTGTACACGAGATTGAAAATTAAGGAGAAAAGGTTAGTGTATGGGGTGCCATATTCAGACATGGAATCATTGGGGCAATCTTTTCCAACGGTACAGTTACCAATGCGCGCTACTTGGAGATGTTGCAGAACAATTTTCTTCCACAACTTTATGGAGATTCAATGGTTTATGCAAAATGGAGCTCGTCCACATACAACAAAAGTTATTTTGGATTTCCTGCACCAACATTTCGGGCTCCGTGTGATGTCCCAAACGATATTCTGGACGTTTTCAGTACGGTTCAATATGGCCGCCACACAGCCCGGATTTAATCCCTGTGATTATTTCTTATGGGGATATTTGAAGTAGACAGTCTACTGCAACAAACCACGCACTCTAATGCAACTACGAGCGGCTATCACAACCTTTTTTTCAAGAAATAACAGTAGACATGTGTCATAGAGTGGTCAGATACGTCACAGTTCGTCTCGCAGAGGTGGTACGTCAAGGTGGAAATATCCAACATGTACTGCACGCTCACTGAGCATACACATTCTGAAGATTAATGTAAAAAAGATAATATTGAAATGCTTTAGTTATTAAAAGTTATATAAACAATTTTCAATGTATGCCATTTCGTGCGCCACCCTGTATTAACCTACACAATCTCCAGATCTTATACTGCTGGATTCCTTCTTATGGAGCACAGTAAAAAATGAGATGTACAAAAGTGGACCACGTAACCTAGACGCACTTTGGAATGAGATTCAAGCGGTGTGCGCAGAAATCTTACTGGACACATAGGTACATGTACAGAAGCATTGGTGACTCGTACTCAGCAATGTATTGATGTCGAAAATCACCAAAGTGAACAGTGATTACTTTAGCATCAGAAAGTGCATTTATGTTTCAAATTGGACTTTAAACTTTCCATTTCCAGTAAGTGAACCTTGTAGAACGGAACGTAAATTTTGTATGATGGTTCAAAGTGTATACATTTATATTACTTTGTGGGTATATTTGAAGACATGTTAAAGTTAAATGCAAGTACTTAGAGACCGTGCGTTCAAAGTTCAAAATTTTAAAATAATATGAAAAATTAACACCTAAGTGTAGTTCTGGCCGAAAGATACTCTTAAAAGAGATTTTTCTGAAACAATACTGTTTTAGAAAAACTGTGCTTTCTGAACATTCTTCTTTGAAATCAGAATTTCGTAAAATAGCCAACCAGGATGAAAGAAAAAATGAAAAAGGAAGTGAGGTGAAATAGAGGGACAGAAAATTCTGGGGATGCTATTATCATTTCTAGTATTCCTTAGCGACATTGGAAACCCCCCAAAAAGCTCATGTATCAGGAACGTTCCTCAAGATCTCCTGAATGTGGCGCTACCGCCTGGGCCCTCCTGCCCTATTCTAAGTTTGATGGTTTATCTGTGTATTTACATTTCAGCTATGCATACTCAAAAGCTATTTCCGGAAGCTTATCCGAAAGTAGCAACTTTCACCTAAACACACGCAAAATAAGGAATATCATTAGAGCCCGGATATCTAAACGAAATGCTTATAAATGCTTTTTTGCTCAAACTCGGGGTTTGCTTACTTATTTTTTTCTATTTAATTAAAATAGCTTATTTTATCCAGGTCATGTAAATTCAAAAGTAAATTTTGATCAGACAGTGTACATCGTCTCGCTGAAACAGTAAGGAGGCGATATATGGGCGTAGATTTTCTTGTCTGTACTGTCGCCGATTAGAGTTAAAAAATTCCATGAAGTCCTTCCAAGTTCTTGGTTAAAGGCTGCGTCATACTATGCAGAACATTTCAATGAAGTAAAACCAGTGCTGTGCTCCTTAGATGCAGAAGATGCACGCAGCATTGCCACAGCACAGAAATGTTTAGCTAATATTGGCATCCAAGATAACAGAGTACATCCATAAGCGTTTCTGCAAAATATCTGCCATTATAACACAGTTGGAAGCTCGAAATAGTACCGTGGAACATTCACTTTCTTTGATAGATAAAATTTCAGCAACCTTGTCTTCAGAGACTCGTGGTGTTGATAAAACTACCTTTGAAACTCCGTAAGGTATTAACAAAAATGTTGGTTACGAAACACTGTGTAAAATTTCTAAAAAGCCTTCTGGTACAGAATCGTATATCGAAGGGGAATTCACTCAAGAAGAACTGTGGCGCTTTTCCCATGTTCCAGTAGCGTCATGCAACGTTGAGTGATCCTTTTCACTTTATAAAAAAATTTTCACTGACAACACAGAAGCTTCACACAAGAAAATCTCACGATAACCTCCCTCGTGTGATGTAAACAGCTTATATAAGATAACAATTCTACGACACAATATATTTATGATTTTTTTATTTTTATTTGCTTATTTATGGTGCATATTTGCTTCGTTTTTCGTGCCTATATGCTTGCTTATTTCACCATTTGATTGTGCTTTCGAATCCGGGCTCTAGTTATCACTTTTCAAGTTAAAGTTTCTGATAATGTATGGGCCTAACATGATCAAATGTATTGATTACCTAATATTCCATACTCCATTAAATACGCGGGAACACGAATAAATTAGGATCTCCCAGTAAAAGTGGCACTTCTAAACATTTAGGATAAATAATTCTAACATGTGTACGTTTAACTGAATTATACCCAACTCTTAATGTAATTGTTTTTATATATTCAAATCCGTTATTAGTTGAAATTAAATTGGCAGTATATCACTGTTAAAAGTTTGTATTAATGTATTTATTTGCAGTGCTGTGCGATTATCAACTTCAAGGGGTCGAATATGGTAAGAGTTTAATTCATTTGGAGGATTTATGTAGGAATCCAATTGATTTGACTCAATTTTTGGTCTTGCATTTGGCTGCAGAGAACGTATATCACATTACTTGTGCCCTATTTACTGAATATCTCATTTTATGTCACTTGCTTGAAAGCTTCTGTGGGTGTGTTACTGATGTGTGACGAATATTCCAGCCATCTGACTGCAGGATCTGACTCCACCATCTAAAACATTGGACATAATCGATGAGGCAAGTGCTCACTCTGGCGCATACCAATGGACCATTCTGTTTGACAATACAGCCAAGAAAGAAATTAATATGAGCCAGAGAATCCGCATGTTGTCTGTTTCTTTCAGCGACTTGGCTACCGCTAACAGACACTCGTGGTTGTTTTAAAAGCCAACCAGCCTCTCGAAAATTCTATTTCTGTACTTGTGTTCGACAGCAGTTCACAGTACAAACTTCTAGCCTTCAACTGGATGAGTGTAAGACATGCATCAACGAAATGGAAAGACGTGGTTTTCTGGAACCTACTAGCATGAGAAACTGCTTTCACGTGTTTCAGTCCGTTGTAAACATAGAAGTTTAGGATTTCATTTCAAAGTATTTATGTCCTCTATTGCTACATAAATAATAATTTATTAAATTTACACCATTTACATCATTTGTCACTAAGAAATATTTTTATTACAGAAAATTCTATTAAAGGAGAGGATTTTAGTTCACTGTAGTGAAACAAAGCGCTGGTAAACCTTTAGCACGTTTCCAGTTAATTAGGTACTTTAAAAGAGAATTTAATGTACTTATTTATTTTTCTGTGCATAACCATAAGATTGTTGATATTTTGACCATTTAAAACTCAAAATTCGTTATTTCCACACAATGTCCAAAATAAATATTTATTTTTCTGATCGAAAGATCAGAGCTTCAATGACCGAGTATTTGCACTCCATGCCGAGAGCTGGAAACCCCAAATACGTTAACTAAGAGTACCACTTAATTATTATGAGTTTCATGAGAATGTTGAACTTGCATGTTTAGACATGTAAAGCAAGAGAACCTACTTAAGAATTTAAACATCAGAACTTTAATTCGCAAGAGTAGCTAATGAGACTCCTTATTAGTCTAGAGTGGTAATTAAGGCGTCTTCTCTCGCTTTAGAGCAGATGGAAGTTTCCAGAGTAAGCGGGTAGGTCATTCTCTCTTACTCTTTAGGTTTCTGACGTTCAGAATATCTTGATGACTACAAACATATGAAATTGTTTTTGTTATATATTTCACAGCAATATAAATTTAATGGAAGCTGAAACAATACTTAAAATGCTTATATACCAGCTTTGTATCTCATTTATGGTTTCCTGGTCAGACAAACTGCACAAATAAATGAGGAATTAAGACAATTTAATAATTACAGAACATTGTTCAAGATAAAAATATTATTAGGTATGAAATCTTATAATACATTGAATGTAAATAACAAAGAATTCTCAATGCAGAATGGTGCTTGGAACTAGAGATATCCGATGACAATCCACACCTTGCTTGTTTAAGACGTCCAGTTTCCATAGAATTGTTAATGAGCTATGCTATCTCTCTCTTTCTTGCACACGCACGCACACACACATACATACGCTTCCACACAAATACGCATATGAACGAGATCCTTTTCTAAAATATATTTTGGATTCAATATCTCAATTATTTCGTTGAAATTATGATATCGAAAATGCAGGTTGCTTGCATACTAAGGCATAAATATATATGGCACACCTCTTCGGTGTAGGAATAGCTTGTCTGCCTTACATTTACATCTGAATTGTCTGTAAGAGCGTATTACGGGATAAAGGTACTGTTCGCCACAGCTAAGAAAGTCACAGGGGAATAAGCAGCAAAGGGGGTTAGACACGGTTCCGACACCCTGCCTGATAGTTTTATGACACTTGGATCAGTTTAGTTACCTCCATTCAAAAACATTCTGACGCCTTCTACTTTTGTGAATAAATGTTCTCGGTCTTAATGTCTGAGTCAATAGGAACGTGTAGCATACGCTCTCTGTCACACACATTCGCTGACCTTGTTGCACTGTGTAAGGGTGGCACATTCCTGTCAGGAACTTTCTTAGCGTTGGCGAACAGTATTCTTCCAGGTATCCAAGATGATACACATCGTAGCTCACTCAGTGAAACACCCACCTACTGTTGTTAGGTTCGATCGCCTACTTGAGGTTGGGAATTTTTTGTCTATCCTTTCATTCTCGAGTTTGAATGAGAGAATGGATTTGATGTGATTTAATGTACAGAACTCCCAAAATCCATAAAATCCCAATGTTAAGTGTATACGAGTTAACACTATTCCAAGCATAACTGATCATTCAAGTTGAATGATGGGTGTAAATGGGAGGGGGAAATATACATTTTAACGACCTTAATCCCAGTGTAACAAACTGCATTAAAATACATAAGAGAAAGACGTTCACCTAACACTAACAAACATGAATGCTTTCTTTAAGTGGCTCCTCATGGAGGATGAGGCTCTATTGTCACCGCACGTTACGCCCACCATTTACACTATTCTTCACTGAGAGTCGTCACTAATGTGGATACAAAAGCGTCATGTTGAGCTTTTCAGTCCGTCCAAAGAACGGTCAATTGATGTAGAATGGATTCTCTTGTGGACATCCGAATAACAAACTATCTGGTGACGAGGCTATATGAATGTTATTTCTAACACACTTTCGTATGTCCCCTCCGTCTTCTCGGCATATAATCTTCAGCAGATAATATGTGTAATTGTGTAATTGTGTAACCATTGTGGTTTAGCATCCTTGGGAAGTACAAATCACTAGTTTTAGATAGTTTTATCTGAAGTTACTGTAAGTCCTTCAGTGTCTTAATTGTTTAATCTCGTGCTTTTTTCAAAACCAATGTTTCCACAATAGCGCAGTTTCATCGACTTACTGTTTATGCTGAAGTAGTGAGAAGTTACATTTTTCGTTTTCAGTGCTTACAACCTAACCTATCTGCATGTTATTTTATTGCACGTAAGTCATTATATCAGTCATCTATTTTTGTACTTACTGTCACAGGCGTAACTAATTGTTGAATTTTACCAATTTTAAATATTATGAGAATATTTACTTCCTTTTTATTAGTTCATATTTTCTTATGATTTAATTCATGTAGTAGTTAAGTACGAGCAGTAACGTTCCGGTATGCAACATGAGCTTCATGGAATTTCCCCATCCAAATTCGTTTTACAAAGAAATGGCTCTAATGATTTAAATTAAAGTATCACAAGTTTTAGAAACTGACATTAACTATACCTACTGGAATATTGTATAAATTAAGGGTGACGCCCTCTCCATTCTATTGGTATGCAACATTTTGAACAGAAACTTACTGAACGCATAAAAAATGTAGAGCTCTTAATTTGAAATTTAAATCAAACATTTTTACGTTATAGATCCTACCAGATATTCTCTATTACTAGCTGAACAAATATTCGCTTGTCTCAGTAATTTAAGTGATACTTTTCTTTCTTAAATTACAAAGCTAGTAATATCGTTTTATTTTGGAAGTCATTCTCAGAGTGACTTAAATGGTAAATTATTATGTAAACTGCTTTGCAAACATAGATACGTATTTCAAACCTCACGTATGCTGCTTGTAGCTACTACAGTAATAGTTACAATGGAAACACTTGGCCAATACTTATGTTTAAAAGTAGATATAACACATAAGCTTTTTGTGAATAATTTCTAAAACAACCAGCTGAGACTGAATAAGCCACCATTCTGCAGTGTCCGGAACAATTATCCTGGTAATCAACAACCAAAAGATGACATACATGTCAAAAATATCGCAGCTATAATCAGTTTCTAATATAATTTGCTGCAAAACGCATGCATGTAGCACTTGCAGTCAAAAAAAACATGACAATGAAGATGTACGTACTACTATTTTTAGACAAAATCTGTCAATATGAACTACTTTTACAGTATTATCAATTCTCCAAGTATGCATGAGATAGTTAACATGACGTAAAATATGTTGCGAATGCTCACACAATCTTCAGCAAATGATAGATTCACATAACATCATATGATTCTTCTATTCTATTCCTGTTGTGTTTTTACGACTGATTTCTCTCTAGGTTTGATTTAAAAATAGGTAGATAATAAGTTCTTAGTTACACAAAACATGCAGAAAGAGCTTTCAAATAGTTCTTGTAGCAGCGACTTCTTGCGATAGAAGGAAAAAATAAGAAACGCAACATTTCAAGCCTCTCCGTCAGATGTACTTGGGAAAGTGTAAACAAGCGACTTGGTATATTTCTAGAACAGCGAACTGACACAAATTGGAGTTTTCTTATGTTTGGAGTTCTTTCGTCTAACTCTTATGATTATAAGAAGCTACACAAGGTTTGTCAGCATGAAAAGGACTTCACGTATTATTAATAAATAAATTTAAAAAGGAATGCTATCAGTATTACAAAATTTTAAACGTATGGTATTCTAAACAAAATCATTAATAATAATTTTTATTAAATAAAAATAACCAATAAAATATTCATGTACATGATACTTTGTAATGAGCAGTGCTTCTGAAGCATCTTCATGTCACAACCTCAATGTTACTGAATTTAATACCATGTTTGATATTTACTCAACTTCTCGTTTTTTAATTGTGGCTTTTAACCTCCAACCTCAGAGACATTTTTCCGAAAATTTTGGGAGATTTAATTCTCAAAACTGTATTTCTAGTGAAATATCGCTAGAGTGCTACACTATCTCTCTTTAAGAAGTGCCTGGTGCAGAAAATAAAAATTTTCTGTAAGCAATATTTCATAAGTTTTTATTTTAAATAAGTTTTATTATTTTAGCTCAATAAAATATAAGAACAGAAGTATACAAATATGTTTTTCTTCATAATTTTAGAGCTCACGATAAACTTTCGTGGACTTTCAGTGGAAGAGAGGGATGAGACAAAAATACAAGGGCCTAAAACAAAAGGAATAATTAGATGCTAACGTGGTGGCTACTCTGAGGGTTAGGAATAAATAAGTTGTAATTATATTTATGGTACTAATCATCAGTATAGATTCCTAAGTGAAAAAGGCATCGTAAATGCACTTCACGTAAAATGCTACTGCAACTGTTCTCTGTAAGGTATACATCCGCAACATTGGCAGCATTATGTCTTGGATTAAATAATTGTTCAACTAAAGAGAGCTGTCATTTTGACATTCAATTTGTGCTAACGTCTAAAAGCAATTTATGCGATCACGCTCTAGTTGTACAAAATAGAATCGTCTTGAGCCCACGTGTGTCAATCAAAGCATCTGTGGGAGGAACACATTTAGATTTATAAGCGGTTTCACTGTGCTAGAAGAGAAGAAAAAAAAAGTGAGAAATGAAAAGAAGAGGAGAGAAGGATAGGGAAGAGAAGAGAAAAAAGGAGAAAAGAGAAGAGGAGAGGAGAAGAAAAGAGGAGAAATGAGGGGAGGGAGGAGAGAAAAGGGAAGGGAGGAGAGAAGAGGAGGGGAGAGAGGAGAAGGAGGGAAGCAGAGAAGGTTAGTGAATTAGTGTTTATATTGATAGAGAGATAGGATATTGAAGGTGAATCATATTAATTTACACTTAAATGCAGATAAACTCAAGCTCTTATCACTTACGTTTGGTCATTCAAATGTACTTATTTACGTTTTTAAAATTAATTTAAAAAGTTAACATAAGAAGTTACTCAAAAGGCTCACAATTTCCCACCAATGGTTAGATATTATGTGGTATACTTAACGGGCCGGCCCTCGTAGCCATGATCGTTAAAGCGTATATCTCTAGCGTTCCACCGCGTAGAGGGTCACGGGTTCGAGTGGGCATGGGTGTTTATGTGTATAGTGTATATGTGTGAAACTATAAAAAACAGATAAAAAAATAAACGGAAGTAATGAAAAAACGATTAATTGAGAAAAGAAAATATGAGGCTGCCTTATGTTTGAAAATTACAAATGTGATCGGATTAAGACGATCTACAACTAGTTTAACATGGCTAAAGCTCATCGTAAGTACTACTGAGAACGGAGTATTATTTACCAAATCCAGAATTGCCCAGCGATTTATTGAAGTTCATGACCATTTTTTTTAAAGAATTTCCTTAAGAATTTATTAGTCTCATGACTCCCAATATAATTATTAAATTGTATTGTTATAAGTCGGGTTCTCTTTGTATTGTTGGAAATAAGCAGAAGTTCACCTGGAAATTTGTAACTGAACTTACATCAGTCTTTAGTAACGTTAAACCAGTTTCATACACTGACATTTATTTATAATAATAGTAATTGCAACGTAAACAAACAAGAGAAACGGGGGGAATGCATTTGTATTATCATGCCACGCCCTACCCTCTAGGTTGCATATTTAGCTTCAACGTTTTCATAAGTTATAAACTGTGCTGCATATAAAGGAGCTAACTACAGAAGCTGTGAAAGTTATATGTAGTCTAACAGTGCAGGAACGGTAGTCTAACTTGGTGTGGTATTCCGTCTGCAGACCTCAGTTGAAATTACCGGCGTCCAAAGAAGTTGACAAACGTTACGTATTTTGGAGAGACGAATGCATAAACAAAAAGTGAACGACTTCCTACTAAACCGAACCTGTTTAAACTCTTACTGCAATGCGAAGCGATTAAAACTAAATGCCAGATGTAAATTAGGTAATATAATAAGAGTCCAGAGCAACTCGCTTGCGAATAGGAGATCTGTAACTTTTCCAAAATTTTATTACCCTACTTTTCTACGGCATTCTCGGCAATCTCTTGCAATGACTAACCAAACGAACGTTCATATGTAGAGAACTACCACTTAATAACTAATAAACTTATAGACTTCATTCTATAAATATAACGGAACATAATAGTGTTAGCATTTTAAACATGTAAGAAGCCTATCATTTTGTATTACATTTAAAGGAGATCTACCAACCCAGCAATGACAGATATAATTGCTCGGTTTGTCGAGTAATGCTTTCGAAACATGCAACACACCACTTGTATTGGCTGTAACAACACATGTAACTTTTAACAGAATGAAATAAATAATTTCTCGACAACGATATTGAAGACTTGTTTCTTTAATTGAATATTCTGGAATAACGTGCTGTTACCTTTCTTCTGTAATTACTGTGGAGAGCCTAAATAAGCAAGTTTATTTTTAATGCTGGATAAATGGAGATATACTAACTAAACAAAAATATTATTTTCCTAAATCCAATAAAAGATCGTGAAGAACTGTCCGGATCAAATGGATGAATTTGAAATGGAGCTCAAATGGGCCGGAGTTCCTAGAGGTAAAGTTAACTCGACATTGGTCTTCTCAGAATGAGGGAAACCCCTGCAAACAATTTATCCAAGTAATGCACTAACCAAAATTTGAGCTCAGGACCTCTATAATACACACATTACCTTCACATCACAAGGGCGGGCTACAAATGTGAGGGCCGCGCCGTGGCTTAGTAGTTAGACCGCTTGGCTCTCACCAAGGTGGCCCGGGTTGGATCCCAGGCGACCGCAAAGTGAGATTTGTGGTGGACAACACGGCGCTGGGGCGGGTTTTCTCGGGGACCTCCGGTTTTCCCCACCATCGCATTCCACCGGTGCTCCATCTTCATCTCATGTACCATCAGTGTCGCCGCCTGCGGTGCCATATGTAGTAAAAGCGGGCGTTCAACATTTCATTTTACAAATGTGAGTAGGAGTATATAAGAGCAGTGGCAATGGATTACGTAAGGTGAAATAAAATGACAATACTCCACATAGAATAGCTAATTGTAAAACCTTTTTTAAGGGGAATACTTAAATTTGGTATTAATTGACTAAAAATTAGGATGCAGAACTAGAAATGCGGTTCGAACTACTCAAACTAAATTTGATAGAAACGTTCTCTTAGATATTGGATCATCACTCTCATCTCTAAAAATGCAGCATCCCACTCACTGGAATAAATGTATATGGAGTATGGTTTTATCCTTGGCTGCTATATCAGCAGGACAGATATGATTTAAGCAACTATTCGTTTGTTTTCACAACAAAACTCAGATGTCATAGAAAGACACGAATTTCAGAATATCATAATATCGCCTTTTCCAAGAGCGATATGCCAAAATGCTTTTGCTTTAAACCTGAAAGATCGTTTTGTATTACCGTACATTTTTAATAGTATTTCTTGGGAATTTGTTCATTAATGTAGCATTATAGAGCTAGAAAGCGTAGCTACCAGCGTTCATCACTTGTTAGGTACTTTAGGGATTTATTGTAAGGGCTGTGCCGCAGATTGAGCACATGATCTCAGAAGTGTACTGTTGCGAAATAGATAAATGCAAATCAATTTTAGATAAATGTTTAAAGATAGATTAAATTATTAATTTCCTCCAGTCATCCCTCGCTCCTTTCCTCCCTCCATCCATACATTCTTCCAGTGCTTTCTTTTGTTTCTGAAACCGAAATATTCTTTTATTTAAAACTATCATCAGTGAATGAATGGATTTCTGTATCTCCTGGTACGAAACATCCCGCAACCTCGAGGCCCGTAGGCAACGGGTTGAGAATCAGAGGTTTCCTGATCAGAGAGAGTCCGGGATGAGTGATCAGCAACCGCCGGAAGTGAAAGTTCGAGAGAGATGAGGTGATACGAAAGATGATGATGGAGCAATCGGTGGAATGCTGGCGGGTGAAACCGAAGGACCCGAAGAAACCCCGCCCCAGCACCATGTTGTCCACTACAAACCTCACTTTGCGGTCGCCTGGGCTCGAACCCGGGCCGCCTATCAGCAGTAGTTACTGCTTTATTTCGAAACAGGCCAGTTTTTCTGTTCTTTCCTATTTGTATTTGTTACCTGCCATTAGGAACCTTTTTCTTTGCCATCTTTGCTACCTAAACCATTACATTTTTTATCCGTGCTGACCTCTATATGAGGTGTTGGCGCAAGGCCCGGAATTACAACTGTGAGTGACGTAAGGAGAATTAGAATGTAGGCGTTAGAGGAAAACTCTTGAGGAAGCCGAGTAAAGTGCAGGCGATGATCTCAGTGCAGCGAAGGACGGGAGGAGGAAGTGGAGACAAGAGTATCTTGACTGGATGCCAAGTAACACTGCCACCGCGATATTTGAATAAGAATCCGCTAGATCTAGGATAATTTAAGCTCCTATTTCATGTGGCAATGCAGCAGGGAATTTCTCTTTCTTTGAAGCACTGTACTCAATACAAAATTCACTGAACTATGACAATTTTAATATGTGCGCATGGCAATATAGAGCTTCAACAATAAGTTTTTTTTTCTGATTTCCCTTTTACTCATTATTGAGCACGGTAACATATCTTATAGTATAAAAGAATGTTTTAAACTTCCTAGATATGGTTCAGATATGGTAATAGGTATATGGTTCATACATTACGCGAAAAAACATTTCAGATTTCGAAGGCAATGGGCATTGTTTGTTGAAGACATTCTTCTTCAACGGAGAAAATTCATAAAAGTGATTTAAATCACCAGATTATCTACTATACCTAATAGAAGTAGGAAATAAATTTAAGAAACGTCATTTTGGAAGGGTTTGGAGCATGAAGGCCTTAAACTCAACAACCATAGGTCTAGTACCAAAACTACTTTGCACTAACATGACCATTTAAGTATTTTTACAATTTTAATTAATGTAACTTGATTGTAGAGAGTCCACTATATTCAAACAAGGATTACAAGAAGGCATATGATGGAGGCCTTCGAAGCGTCACTGCTTTAGTGCTTCCAAGTTCCAAAAGAAGACTTGCCTCAGTCGGTTGAGCACCTGCCTGCCGTGCTAGGGGTCCCGGGTTCGATTCCCGGCAGTGGGGGTGGGAATTTTTCTCCAACCAAGATAATTCCCCATCTTCCCCAGAGTATGGAAGTATGAATGAGAGTGTGAATGTGTGCGTGATCTAATGATTAGAAAAAACAACCAAAGATAACGAGTATGTTCCAAAGGAGAACGGCCGCCGATATGACCTTAGCAGTTAAAGGCGGGGTTAAAAAAATTGCCGTATTAATTATACAGAAAGTCCAAGGTGGGGTACGAAGCCTTCAAAAGTCAATCATTTATTTTATTTTAAAACAGAATTAAATACATTAATTGCTTTGTTTATAATTCATATATAGCAAAAACATATCCAAATATACTGGCTGGAGTATATAAGGAAATTGTCTTCCAATTAATCTTGGAAAAAAACTAAGAAAGACGATTTGATGCGATGGATTTAAGTTAGGCAAGCTTCAAAAGAATAAAGAGCATTTTTCTGTTGGATTTATATGTAAACACCTACCTGGTACTCGCAGATTTATTGTCAACCTAAAATAGTACTTTTTTGAGGGGGGAAGTACTGTAACGGTTGGGACTTGCTAAAATTTAGCTGCAATGGCAGTAAAAAAATGCTAATTGTACATTTTCAATTTTATAAATCTTCATGCATAACACATATAAAAATTACACTTTAGCTCAGTTAATTCCAATTTATCACTGTAATATAAATATATCATTATCGTTTTTCTTTCAAAATACATATTTTTAACAGTTACAGATAAATGTAATTATTTTGACATATGTTTTTATGTTTCTAATTAATTTATGAATATGAATTTATTAGGCGCATATACTTTTTCAGCGCTGTAAATAAGTATCAAAACTTTGGATTTTTTTATTTCAAATTACAAATAAACACATTAATAGGGCATTCACCAAAACGAAAGACAATTGCAAGTCGCGCAAACGATGCCCACAGAACAGTTTCTTTCAGTTTATTCAAAGTTTAGCAGAACTGTTAAACGCACTGCTAATCGCCCAAACATGCATGTGTTTGTAGAGAAAAATAAAATGTATGCCACAAATCAAAACATTTTACACACGCACATAAAGCATCTTCGCAACCATAGTGCTTGGTTAGCTATGTTTTAACAGTTAATTACCCATTTTGAGATACATTGCATATTAGAATATGATTTTGTTACAAATATAAGTCAATTAAGTGTACAATATACAAAACGATCAAATACCTCGCATAATTTATTAACACTAAATGAAGCACGCACGAAGAATGCATATAGCCTTAAGAAAATGAGATGGTCGTATCTGTTGGATTTACTGCCATTGCACGAATGTACGGAACAACCTTCACGCGGTTTTAGCTTTTACGGTAACTCAGAATGACTGAGTAAAACATCCTTAATAGCGATAAACTATTATCGCACAAACTGCATGAATATGGAATGCACAATTACTCGGATGATAGCATCTATGAGTCCTGAAATTTCCTCCCCGTTCCCAAATGAGTTCTCTCAATATCCATGGAAATGCAGGATTTGATGAGGAGCGTCGGTTCATATCCTATGTCCATTATGGGCAAACTTGAGTTGGACACCATTTCGCACTATTTCTTAATCCAGAAAGCGTCTCTGCAATAAAGTAACGTACCTGGCAAATGCTGCCCAGTTAAACCAAAAAGCTTTCATAATATGAGCCACTAGTTAAAAGTGATATTACTTAACCATAATAGCAAATAAATAAACACACATAACTTAGACATAAAGAGCACAAATTAATTTGTGTCACTACCAATAGTCACAAGGCAAAGGGAAATGATAAAACAGAGATAAACTTAATTTCAATCATTAGTTTTGGTTTGAAAATACTTGTGAATCACAGTTAATATCTGAAAGGTTTTGAACACAATTTTAGTAACGCAACAATGCAAATAAACTGTTTCAATTTCAGGAAGCTGTGAATATAATACAGATTAATTAACACAGCGATTCAGTCACGAAATGACAAACGCAGTAACGTTCCCCATCTTATACAAATTGCGGAACCTCGTAATCCAATGACTTTTTCTCTCTCAAAGACATTTCTATCTAACAAATGGAACGAAAGAGCCCCTTAAACTTACAATTTGTTAAGAAGAGTGTCTTGTATTGATATAAGTATGAAGCATAAGCAAATTGGACTACCTGAAATGATGGAGCAGTTGTAGTTCTCAGAACAAGAAGGGCTCCAATGGCGTCCAAATTCTGCAGCAACACCGCGCGTCACGACTTGACTGGAGAAGAACCAATAATCCGAAAGTGCCTACAGAGAGGTCAAGAGCGACTAAGAAAAGGAGGAATGAAAACTGTAGCTGTCTAATAATGATGTCATGCCAATTAGCCATCCTTAAATGCGCTTTCTTCAGTGCCAATTACTACTCCAAGTCCGCCTGTGTAGCGTAAATTGTGGTGTGTCTGCCTCACACTCAACAGCTCCGAAATCGAATCTCAGTCAGAATGAGCTATCTGGATAAGGTTTACTCCGGGGTTTTCTCTTATCCTGAAATATAAATGTGGGTAACTCTAAGCTCTATGAACAATGGGTTCATTTGAGCATCACTACTAAGATTTCATTCAACACCCAATATAACTTAAATTTATTGGAAGACAAACTAAAATAACTACTCCAACATAAGTGAGCTTAGATTTACGCAGCTGTAAAATAGAAGGTGCAGCTCTTCAAAATGCATACGGTGATGTTACATCCATATGTCTTTCCCTACCCACCATCGTTTACTTTTATTTCATATCTACACGCTTTTCGTAAGAAAGGTATTCTCTTTCTACATCATAACACTCGAAATAAACCATTGGAGATATGGTTTCAATATGATATTGCATACAGATATAAAGGTGATATCAATAACCATATATTCAAGAAATGAGCGCTATACATTCGTCTTGAAATTCCATAATCTTCTAGTGAGATTGCCAGAAATAGCTGCATATTGACATTTATAAAACATGAAAAGATAATAGCAATTTTAAATTAATAAGATGCATCTCGGAAACGGCTGATGCAAGAAAGAAACAAATAAAGAGATGCTGTGTGCCTTATTGAACGAGCTCTTTTGTGTCGTTTGTGGCTTAACCTTTTTCGTAACTATTCTAACTTCCTTCTGAATGAAGGGTATTTCACAAGCTATTCCCAGAAAATTCAAGATACAAAAATATTTATTATGTAAATACACTTAATCCAACTAATCAGCCATTTAAAAGGTTTTAAAACTCCAAATTTGTGCAATGTTAATTACAGGTGGAGAGGTGCATTCTTGTAAATCTTCGTAGGTATCATATCCTACAAAGATACAGCGTTTGATATTAATCCGAGTTTTTGTTTCTGTGTTATATGTTCATACACACATACACACACGCACACGCACCCGTACACATACGAGGCATTCACAGGCACGCAGGCTCGTACTATATTTTCCAAAAACTTATTTTTTTTTTGGAATATGAACCTTAATAATATATTTCAGATGAAAGCTTGAAATCTAAATTAAAGGTAGAGTGCAACCTTCTCTACTAGCAGAGAAACTAAAATGAAAGGTAATATGGTATATCTCTAAGTATGTCGATACAGTAGTTTCGTGAAACATTGGGCAAAATTTTCTGCATCGTTATGTTGGTATAGAATGATTTTTCAGCAATATTTAGGTACATAAAGCATTAATTGCACACCAGTGCTATTAACTAAGTGAAAATTTGTCAAGACCCATGAGGATGCAATTCTCAACGTTATTTGCGATTATAATAAAGGAAACGAAAGCTTTCAAAAAGTGAAAAGTTAAGTAACTAAGTAATTACGATCTAAAAACAAGGTTGAACGTGATTATTGTACTATGTTTAGGCCAATAATAGGAAGCAGTTACAGAAAAATATTAAAAAGTACCTAGCGCCTGCTGAGAAGCGTGTTGCAGTGCCGTTATTAACTTCACAATTACAAAAATTAAAGCTAATTGTTATCTTACGTTTCATGCTTGAATGAGTTCTTTAAATGCATACGTCTCTCGTAGCTTTTTAAAACAGGGTATGTTACGAAGTACTGTTTGCACATACATGTTACAACCATTAACAAGATTTACATAAGCGACAGAATAAAGTACTTCAACTAAACTAACCTAACAAAATGTTGACAAACAAGAAAACAAGTCTCAACAAGGACATGAAGTCATCACCTCCCACTGATCGAAAACTACGCGCCCATTTATGACGTAAGACACCTTTCTTGTCGCCACAATGAGAGGTCTTTAACCATAATAGTGTATCTTGATTTTATAATCAGATATTGAGCTCCGAAATCTGAATGTGATATTCAGCTTTGATATCCATGACTGCTGAAATTGCAGTTTTTCGTATTTTCAGTACTTACTTATTGCTTCTTCCTCCTCCTCCCCTTCTCCTACTGCTCCTCCTCCACTACGTATTGCATTCTCTGCTTGTTGCAGTCTACATAATATCTGGTCCTTGCTATCTTTTAATAGGTTTTCCTGTTATTTCTCTTTCCTTTTCGATTATAAATCATAAACCGATTAATAATCCTTCAGATACATTACAGAGATCATCAATTGTACAATCAGGTTGTGGCATCTTACTAATTTCTCTTATTTCTCAATTTATTTTATGGTCGACATTTCTCTAAATTATTTAGACATCCATAAATATTCTGCAAAACGAATTGGACGACATCAAATTGATATAGAATCTTGCATACATATATATCATTCATGCAAAATTGGTATTATTTTTATATTCAAAGGTAAAGAAATAAAATATGGAGTTAAAATTGTTCGTTTATTATGTCCGATATTGTACCGAAGGTTTATGTTCCAAAATTATAGTAACACATGCTAAGAAACGCTATAACAAGCGAATGACATTAAAATATACATTTTGCCCCTGGCATAAACAATTATTTCCGTTAGTTGTTTAAAAATAAAAATTTCGTAAAATCAAATAAACACTTTGTCATGAGTGAATTTGTGAATACTGATATTTAAATAATTGGTTCTCAGGATTATATTTCTTGTGCAGTTTATGTAACACAGTACCACTTTAATTCCATCATTATTTTTAAATAAATGCATGATTTTGTTATAGTGCTTTCAGTTTGGTAGTAAGAAGTTATATTATTTAAAGTTTTTCAAAAAATTAACAAACTTCTATCAACACTAGACAGTTACATTTTTCAGCGTCTCTTTGATAAAGTTTACTTGATATCTCGACATAACGTCATATTAAGATTTAGAAGTGTTTGATGTATGGTGCGAAATGTAATTGTTATGCTATTTGCTACAGGTAATTTGGTTGGTTATTAGACAAATAAATGCCTTTAGTTTTCTTTATTTCGATTTTAACCCCTCTACCAAATGAACGCCTTCATCTGCCATAAGATCCCGTTTCCAGTACAATGTTCGATATTTCGAACTCCTCTAATATGGCTGCCGAAAATTCTTCTTCTTCTTCTTCTTCTTCTTCTTCTTCTTCTTCTTCTTCTTCTTCTTCTTCACCTTATCCCTAGTATACCACTTATTTGCGGTGTTAACTCTTAAGTTCGGATCTGAGAATCTGATAGAGAACCAGGATGGGATCAGCCCGAGGCCTGGTGTGAGGGTGAGAGAAGTGCATGACAGTATGAGGGCGAGATGAATGATAGGAAAGGTGATAATGGAGCAATTGGTGGAATGATGGCGGATGAAACCGGAGATCCCGGAGAAAAACGTGCTCCAGCGCCGTGTTATCCACCACAAATCTCACTTTGCGGCACCTGGGATCGAACTCGGGCAGCCTAGGTGAGAGTACAGCGGTCTAACCACTCGACCAGGCGCAGCCGAAAATACTTCTGCAGACCAAAATCATTCTCGTAAATGTCGGTCTGGGTGGTTCAGTTGGTTAGGCTCTGGTCTATTGATCATGGGTTCAAAATCTGCCCACACCGATGATCTTTAAGCGTACTTAAAAAAAGCCACATTCTCATTTCAGTAGATTTAATTATAATGTAAACGAACTCTTATGGGACGAAATTTCGACACAGATACGATCCTGCATTTATAAGCAGCAGCGTTAACGAACGGATTCTTCTTCCCCTTCACCTTCTTCTTCTTTTTCTTCTTCTTCCTCTTCCTCCTCCTCCCCCTCTTCTTCCTCTTCCTCTTCTTCTTCTTCTTCTTCTTCTTCTTCTTCTTCTTCTTCTTCTTGTTCTTCTTCTTCCTCCCCTTCCTCTTCGCCTTCTTCCCCT
Source organism: Mantis religiosa (assembly GCA_030765055.1). Taxonomy (NCBI): domain Eukaryota; kingdom Metazoa; phylum Arthropoda; class Insecta; order Mantodea; family Mantidae; genus Mantis; species Mantis religiosa. Next base: position 171,068,899 of record CM060947.1, on the reverse strand, counting down.
TCTCCTCTCCTTCTCCTTCTTCTTCTCCTCCTCCTCCTCCTCCTCCTCATTATTATTATTATTATTATTATTATTATTATTATTATTATTATTATTATTATTATTATTATTATTATTATTATTATTATTATTATTATTATTATTATTATTATTATTATTATTATTATTATTATTATTATTATTATTATTATTATTATTATTATTATTATTATTATTATTATTATTATTATTATTATTATTATTATTATTATTATTATTATTATTATTATTATTATTATTATTATTATTATTATTATTATTATTATTATTATTATTATTATTATTATTATTATTATTATTATTATTACTATTATTGTTGTTGTTGTTGTTGTTCTTCACATCTTTTTATAAACATTTTCCAATATTCATTAAATATTTTCCAAGTAAAGAGATGTGTTACAATCACACGAATTTCTCTCCTACTTTCATATACGTTCTACGATTTTCTACGTCTTGTTAATCATAACTTCTTGAGAAATAGACTCACTACACAATTATGTTTTTTTAGTTCAAAAGATACACAGTGCTAATCAATATTTAAAAAGAAGTTCACTTTATGTATACTGGATTTAATATTTTGAATTCTTTATAGTATAATGGAAAACGAAGTAACGGAGTATTTCAAAAGTGATTCTTAAACAACTGAAAATGTCCGACTGTAAACAGTAAATGTCCTTTAAATGGGCCCGAAAAGAAGCGATTTAAAATCCTATGCTTTAATAATCTTTATTTTATTCCCAAGTTTGAATCTCTGTCCTTCTTGAATCGTACAAAATGAAGGATACTCAAAATATATGTTTTATTCTTCATATGTCAAACATATATTCCAATTCATATGGGCACACTTTTTGGGGGAAAAAATGTATTGCAAAGGGTAGTAAGGGTTGTAAATATTTTATTCAAATCTTAGCAACCTTGAAATATATTCTAAAGAGCCAAGTTTAATACATATCCGACTTATCGTTATTGAGTAGTTCAAACCAAACGAAAGTTTCATACTATTAAATTAATTTTGCAAAATAAGTAAATAATATTTTTTCATATTGCATCGTTTTCGGTGATGCAAATTATTATAAAACTGCAGACAGGAACATTATTTTCGGAAAAGGATTTAAGAAATGAATCTACCTAAAGTACGTGTACTTTTGTAAATGTGGAATAATATATTTAAACACAACAATACTAGAAAAGCTAATAATGAATTAATAATTAACTGTTGGTCTTTGAGCACAGTACACAACAGAGTCGAAAAAGAATGCTAGACCAGTCTTTAAAATTACAAATAAACTTGAACAGGTTACGTGTGTTGTGGCTTAATCAAAAGTGGCAGTGAGGTGCTGAAAGTTACTTATATGGCACAGGAGTGTCTGGGTATCTTAAAAATATTTCATCATGTATGGTAAGCTAGGTAAATTTTGGCGAAACAGGTTTGAAAAACAGAAATTATGGAGAGGTGGAAAGAGGTTATTGTCAGCAATTAAACTACGTGATTTACAGCAGTAAATTTGCATAATCACTGCCACTTGAAAATGCTGCCTTATATAGTAACCACAACAACTGCCATTGCCGCATTCATACTCGTCGAAGATTTTTCTGTACTCTTACGAAACTGAGTCTATATTTAGACAAAGCACATTTATGTCTTTCTGTCATTGTTATTCCTTTCCCTAGATCTGCATGTATTTTGTGATTTTATAGCTCTTGTTAGCAATGATGGTTTTCATTGCACGAGAAGTAGACAAATATAGAGAGAGCGAGAAAAAGATGAATAAATTAAATAACAAGGTAAGAATGGTTAGGCTCAAAGCTGGATATAAACGCATCACAATATTATCTATATACTATACGTGCACCACGACAAGTAGCGGCAGCTTCTCGTAAAGGGAAACGACATTGTAAATATTTTCCCAAAATGTGCTGCTTGCATAAGCGATGCATAAGCACACTTTCGATCGGGAATACAGAAGTTGCTTGGCGGATGCTCCTTAGCCGTCGCTCCTGTGCAACACTACCAAGATTTCATTAATAGGTCCGCGAAAGGGAGGGAGGGAGGGAGGGAGAGAGGGAGAGACAGAGCAAAACGATGAGTTTTAAAGTAAAACAATAAAGTATCATTATGTGGCTTCAAATAGCAAAGAATAAAACTCTTACAGAACCTGGGTAATGTGGAAAATCACATGCTCTACATAAGTATTGTACCTACCTATTGCACCTACAATTTACATTTCCTTTATTATTCATTTATCGATGCAGATTTTACTTTATCAAATTTATTTTGAGACTTTATCTGTTATCAACGTTTGACGACAGTGTCCCCACCCAAGAACCATCTTCTATTGCAAATATTCTCTGTTCCGTCATATGTGAAAAACTACTGACGTGAAGAGACAAAACCACATGCACCATCACTACAGCTTTCGGTTTATTTCTGAAATCCTTCTGCAATATGATTCACTGATGCTATTTTTAGTAGTTACGCATGGTTTTAGAGCGGCCACTTTTAGGGCCCGTAAAACGCCTCTACGTTATACCCCAAATAGAGCTTTACTTCTTCCGCTCTTGGAACTTCCACACAGTTATTTATTCCTCCTGCCAGTTTAGAGCAACGGTTCGAAACCAGCTTGTCTTAGATGTACAAAACGTTTGAGAGAACTTACCGATGTGTAAGCGATAATCGCCTACTTGAGTCTTTTACGTCCCACGGCGCGCTACAAGAGAAACCTTTGCTCTCTTAATAAGACTACCTCTACTTTTGCTTCGATATCTTACACGTATCAGAAAGCTGGAAAAATGCAATTTTTAGACAGGTGAATCCAAAATTAGAGCTTTTAATGTGATATATAACTCAAATTATACATTTAAAATTATGACAATCAGTGAAATAAAACTGGTTTACACTCCATTGTTACCACTCTTGTTTCTTGCGATGAAAATTATATCTTATTAACCGGAGGCTTTGCAAAATTTACCATATTGGCGGATTATTTTAATGACTCAGAAATGGATTTGTTATAGTCCAAAGAAATTTCCTATGCTGCTTCCTCAGCAGAAAAATTGAAACAATCACACATACAACATAATAATTACATCAAAGGAAGAATAATAATAATAATAATAATAATAATAATAATAATAATAATAATAATAATAATAATAATAATAATAATAATAATAATAATAATAATAATAATAATAATAATAATAATAATAATAATAATAATAATAATAATAATAATAATAATAATAATAATAATAATAATAATAATAATAATAATAATAATAATAATAATAATAATAATAATAATAATAATAATAATAATAATAATAATAATAATAATAATAATAATAATAATAATAATAATAATAATAATAATAATAATAATAATAATAATAATAATAATAATAATAATAATAATAATAATAATAATAATAATAATAATAATAATAATAATAATAATAATAATAATAATAATAATAATAATAATAATAATAATAATAATAATAATAATAATAATAATAATAATAATAATAATAATAATAATAATAATAATAATAATAATAATAATAATAATAATAATAATAATAATAATAATAATAATAATAATAATAATAATAATAATAATAATAATAATAATAATAATAATAATAATAATAATAATAATAATAATAATAATAATAATAATAATAATAATAATAATAATAATAATAATAATAATAATAATACTTTCTATATATTATGGAATGTTGGGATCGTGTAAATGAACATTGTGAGCACTGGTACTATGAAGGTAAAAAACATCTAAGGCCAAAGTATCGCAGAATAGGCTCACCATTGTGCATATCCCAATGCATACTATTATTTTCACCTATACTTTAGTGTAAACTATTATATCAGGGCACATGTTAAAAGTGCGCTTAGTTTGCCCTTAGCCTCACACTCTCAAACTTGCCCCGCATACATTCCTATTTGCTAAACGGAACACCACTTTTACAAACATGTGTGTCATAAGCAACTTATATCAAATTTAATATTTGACACAAAATTAGACGACTATATCTGAGAGGTTCAGGAAACGGCCTAACCGCATTACATCAGCAATATCAAAGAGCCATCGGCCCTAGTTAATGATTGTTTACACGGTTCTGTAATAGCATGGTTCTGCACTCCCCAAGCTGCTATACAAATAACTGATTTAGCTGGACAATTTAATTAAATCTGAAGAAAATCTGATATGGTATACTCACAGTCTGATATGATGACCATGTTCATCTACATCATGACTTTTTATTCTGCATTAATTTCCTCATTTTATGCACATTAAAACGTACTACATTATTAGAATAATTGTAATTGCACTTTGTTTTCGATTACAATCATGACACGATGTAAGTCATATGAAGGCCGCTTTGTTATCTATTTTACAATAAAATATTGCTCACTGGGTGCCTTATTGGCACAGGAGGCAGTAAATGTTAAATGTGGATGGTATATACAAAACTAACACTATTGCTATCAGCGGTTTCTAAAAACTGATCAGGACCCCTTGTCATTGAGAGAATAGGGGAAGGTAAAGGGTAGCCCACCTCGGTAGCGTAGATGGTAGCATGTCTGCCTCACGTTCAAGAGGTCCCGAGTTCGAATCTCGGTCAGGGTGAGTTACCTGGATAAAGCTTTTTCCGGGGTTTTCCCTTATCCTTATAGACGAATGTCCGGTAGCTCTAAGCTCCATGGACCCTGGACACATTTGAGCATCATTTCACCCATTTCATTCACCGTCCGATATGACCTAACGTTGGAGGACGTAAAATTAAAAAAAAAAAAAAAAAAGAAGTAAAGGGTAGAAAACTTACGCACAACAACCTGCACACAGATCTATTGCGGCTAACACCTCCAGAGGAAGCGATGAATTAAGGGTACCACATCTCACAACAGAGATGCCGGAAAGTTCATAACAATCCTTGTCCTTAACAAGTGCTGAGAATTCATCTCGGCAAGCATCTTCGCCATTTATCGGGCACCACCATACCTCACGAACTTGAAAGAACACTTGAAAACTGACGAGGAAATCGAAAGGAAGTCGTAGTATGAAATTACGCACTCCTGCATTTGTCTAACTAATAGGGGAAACAGAAAACCCAAGGCAATCGAACGGGGATTGAATCCACGACTTGGGGAGTCCAAGTCGCACGCGTTACCGCGGCGCCACCTCCCTCGACAAAAAAGAATAGAGTAACAACAGACATAATATTACCATTATCCATTCATATCAGGAATTGTTAGGAATGCATTAAAATTTCGGTCGGGAGAACCAGGAGCATGGATCCGCCTAGCTAGTGAAGTTCGCCCCCCCCCACCCCCGCCCAAATAATGATTCAACTTTTCGGTTTATGTACCGCATAGGTTGAAACGCTTCCTTGTCTAGACAGACAGCCCTGTATTTTCTTGGACAATGTTTGACACATACCTCAGTCCCATTCAGGTACACTTCCATCCCGTCTTGTGTCCATCGCACCAGATGGGGGCGCTTCTTAGTCTAACTCCCTGGTCATTAGAGGGGGAATCAGTCTTCACTCTGTGTTGATTGCCCTGGTATATACCCTCGAATTTATATATATATATATATATTCTTAACGAATTATAGCATTTTAAGTAACCAATTTACCTGAACTTAAAAACAAGCCATCCAATTGTATATCTGGAACATAAGCGCCAAACATTGATGTGGAAACTCACTACAGCTTTCTCGATATGAGAAAGCTTTCTGGTTTTTCACAATTATTGTTACACATGCATCTCCCTTGTACTCATATACAGCATTTGGGCGGAATTGAGGTAGAAAAATAATTCAAATACTGGTACTTAAATCATACTGCAATAAACGTGTTTTATACTCATTAAAGAAGCTTAACAGTAGTGGGTAGAGGGAAAAATTCCTTTAATATATTCACCTATATTCACCTACCTCAGTCACTGTAAAACAAGCCATGCAAGAAGCACTATCGGAATGATAGTAAGTACTTATAAATGGCCAGCATACACATAATGTAACATAAACCTAATGTTAATTAATGCGCTCTACCGCCGAAAGAAAAATACCAATTGAGCCAGCCCCCAGGACAGATAGGTGCTCAACGGCCGCAATAAAAACTGACCGCTCGTTAAGTTCCATTGTACATGTCATCCACATTGCTTGACCTCCACTTCTTATCTGCATAAAAAAGATAATAATGGACCTTGTGGTATTCGGTACTGAACTATCATCGTTACTATAGCTTGTCTCAAACGTAAAAGACTGTATGGAAGTGGGATATATCTCTCTCTGTCTAACACACGGGAATTCTCATTAGCTTCGTCCTTTTCTACCCTGGCGTTGTTGCCACTTGCTAATAACATGGTATAAATAATAAATAGTAATAATTTGCAGCTTTAAACACACTGCCTTATGCAGAATATTTTTTTTTCTGACAGATTATGTCATTGATGGTCATTTTGTATTTCTACGGAACCATTTTTTTTTCGAAAATGCTTGATTTTCGGTAAAAGTCCGATATTTGTTACTTGTATGTTAATACTGCGGTAGCTATAAAGCTTACCGCTATAATACTACAATTTTTTTTCTTAGGTACAGAAGACTATAATGATCCTACCTGCCAAATGTTAATTCCCCAACCTTAATCAGACGAGTGATATAATTTTTTACATAGATAATTTCGGAAAATTTTATATGTACGCACTAGAAAATGTAGGGAACTTTTTTCTTATTGGGTATACATCGAAGTTAAAGCGAGAGAAATGTAAAGGAGGGTTTAAGGAAATTTTTAAAAGAAACTGAAATCCTCCATGAAATCCTCCAACTTCTTGCATTCGTCGTATGTGTCAAATAAACAAAAGTCATTCATCTTTATAAAGAAACGGCGACATGCAAGGCAGGCATGAGCAGGCAATGGGATGCAGTAAAAGTGACTATATTTATAGATTGTGCAAGTGTTGCGTGAAGCTATTTAAGTTTTGTAAATACTTATAGTTATGGAAGAGGAGGCTAAGAAGAAACGAAATATTGGCAAGCTAGAAGCAAGGACCGCACATTAGTATTGAATGTCTTCTGTTATTTTTCAAGTAAAATTACTATCAGTACCTAAGGCAATGAAAGAAACAGTTATCTAAGGCTAACGGGTGTTCGGAAACATTGGTATATAGAATAAAAAGGAAGGAAAGAAAGGTCCCCCATGAACTCCATAAAAAGGGGTGGGGAAACAAAAGAACGCTAGGTTAACGTAATATGATAGAATAGTGCAAAACGGAGTGCGGCGTATTGTTCATTCTTTGCTGCTTGAAAACATTCCACCCACGCTGAATCAAGTTTTGGAAAGGGTAAACAATTTTGACGACACCCTACCTAATTTCTCAAGGTCCACTTTGAATCAGTTCCTACAGGATTTTTGGTGCAAATATGAAAGAAGGTGTAACAAGTGTATACTAATAGAAAGAGAAGATATTATCAGGTTTATCGTCGAAGCTAATGGACAATGAAATGGAAGGAATTGCACCCTATCAGATGCCAGAGAAGAAGCAATAAGTACTCGACATATTTAAAGCATATTTAAAGCTTTTATCATTGCATGCCTCCATTTGGTTTGTTGTAACATATATTTTTGTCTGCAAAATCGTGTTTTGAACTACTAAAGTAACAAGTAAAAGAAGGAGTAAAAATTAAAATGCACGAACTTAGAAAATGAATCTCTTAAATAGAATTTAATAGCAGTGTAGATAGTTCCGTATTAATGATGTATAATTGACAATACAATATCAAACCGGCAGACCGGTCGCTGCCGAAATTGCAATTGTACGTAAGGTAGATCCATGTGACAAAAGAGTGCCCCATAAGACCTGTACTGTCTTCTAAGCGTGAGACGCGCTATAGAATGATTTATATATGCATGATTCACCAGAGAACTGCTCATGGTACAAGTCAACATCATAAAAGCGGCAATATTTATTACTATTTATCTTTTGCACTATTTTAAAACGATATTTTCAATGTAAGGCGCACTTAAATTTGTATAAAATTTACATAAAATTTCAACATCACGTATGTAGCATCTCGCCTCAAAATCCCATATATTAATAGCTCTATTATATTTTCATTAAACGTATTAACTTTTAAACTCTGTAACCACGCTGACTCTTGAATTATTGTAGAAAGACGCTAGTAAGTGTCCTTCAGTAACGAAAGCGTTTAAAACACAGCACAAAATGTTAAGCTCAGTAACTGACAGAAACTATTAAATGCAGCTGATATGGTATGGACCTGCTCTGAGAACGAGTGAAGTAAGATGCTAAATAAGAGCAATAATATATCAACCTGTCGGAAGAAAGAAAAGAGGAAGACCTTGAAATACTACGAAGCAAGATGAATGAATAGAAACGTCACGCTAAGAAAATAACTTCTGTTCTACTTTCTGGGAAGTTCATATTGATATAGTCTCCGCTGAACAAAAATTACAGTTCTTTGACTAACATTAACTGATTACTGTGTTCTTCATGCAAACTTTGGATTCACTTTATTTACATAACCATAGTTTTTCTAGTGATTTCAATGTTGGTAAAGCTGATGTCAAGCTGTTTAATGGGCTACTCTGAACCCAAAAATCATAGCTTTCACTTTTTAGTTTACTTCTTTTCTTCAATTAGGTGTATTCGAGAGGTGGGTAGTAAAAATCAGCATCTATTTAACATATAAAGAAATGAATATTTTAATAGAAACAAGAAGCTTTTCTTATGTACCTCTGAAAAAAAGAAGATAAGAAAAGGTTAAGGAAGTGTTTAGTGAAATGGTTACTGTAAATTTTACTGTATAGTTGCTTTGAAATGATATTATAAATATGGAGACAAAATACATAACGAAGATGATTGTTTACAGACTTGAAGAAAGAAGAGTGCTGACATCGATTAGGTAGGGAAAGAGAAATTGAATGAATACTGAATAGGAAGAAATTGCTCGAGTTGCACTAGGATAACCACGAAACACATTCTTCCTTTATAGTTTCACATTCTTCCTTAAGTTTGCACCGTTTTGTTGGTAATGAGTTTGTCATATACACAAAGGTTCATTGAGTTATTTAAGTAAGTTTCTTACAGATAATATCCTTGTACTTGGATGAAATATTTTAACCCTATGAACAGGTTCATTTTGTAATCATTTCATTCTATCCATTATAGGAAGTTTTAAACTCATTCCTACATAAAGGTCATGTTAAATCACTTACATATTAAACTCCTCGAGTACTTTTACTTTACTAGTAATGTAGTAATGGTTTAATAAACAAAATGGAAAAGCTAATAAAGGCACTAAAAGTCAAAGCTATGTCAGGGCCTTGCCCTAAGCACTGCCTCCGCCTTACATCTTAAAATGCATTAAACTTAAATAGTTTGAGGACACTTTTGGAACACTTAATTCATTTAATTCTTGTATTGTCAGATTCTTGGCAACATAGGAATCGTGCGATACTCAATGCATAAGAAACATATTGAGCGGGTATTAAAATACGAACATTACGCAGCGTTTCAGGTCCGTTCCCCAACTTAAATTCAGCACTTAGATATTTAGCCGATTTTGAGGAAAAAAATAAATTTAAAAGCTGTTTATACTGTATACTTATACTTAAAGCTGAGTTTTCAGTTAAACTTCATCTGTGTCCATAAAATTTGAAGCCAGATTTCTTCGGCAAATAATTACCAAAGTGAGCTGTATGAATTCCTTTAAGTTGTGGTTTGTAAAAATATTGATTGACATGTGAATTTCTGGAAATTCTGAATCCCATAAACAGAAAAATTTCCCTCTCACTTAGCATAGCCTTTAGAGTGAGCAAACTCAAACAGATTGGTGTAGTCAAAATATTTATATTTTTTCGCTGTTTAAAATTATAACTGTTTCAATCAAAACATTTAAAATAATAGTGTCAGATTCCTGATGTATTTTATAGTATACTTTCTTAATGTAATTAAACCTTATGACCTGTGTCCGACTCTTTCTGCGACAAAAAATTACCATTAAATTCAGCATGAGGCTTTAAAGACAGGATGTGCAAAAAGGACTAAACTTTCACATATGTCAGCAATATAAACTATAAAAGTACATCAAATTTTCATCCTGAAGCTTAACAGACATCGTCATACATCCATGGCGATAAAGATATGTAATGACTATGATCACTGTAAAGGGACTTTAACCTACAGGCTCTTTCTTCCTGGTGAGATTAGCTCACCATTCTGTCATGTCTTGATAACACTGAAAACTAATTGCTACACCTAATCTATTTTTATTTTGGCCAAACCTTAATGCCTAGCTGTTTAAGTGTTATAATTTAAATAAATAATAAATATATCAATTTTATCTAAATCAATCTGCCCTAACGTTGCTCATAATGCTTTACAAACCAACAAAATTATGGAAACTAATATATCTCATATTTTAGGAATTAACATATCCCCATTTCTGAGAGATTTTTATATGCTTGATTTTGCAGGAATTCATAACGGCCTGCTACGCAATAACACAAAAATTTCATAGCAACTTATGGATGATAATGAATTCATGCAGATATATCCTCTTGAGTATCTCGTACGAGATCTGGAAAAGCTGGAGGCGTCAAGAGACCGACGAGGCAGTGGGCCGTGATCATGAATGACTATGATCTGTTTGATCTTTTTTTTTTTTTTTTTTTTTTTTCTTTTTTTTTTTTTCTTTTTACCTGTGTTAGTGTTTTCATTTTACGCTTTACGGTGCTACTGTGACTAAAGAAGCATGTTTCGAGAGTGAGCTCCTGTAGAACAAGACGCCGAAACCAATAAACAAACGTTAGTACGATACATTTGACCAGCATGTGAAGAAGCGTGTGATGTCATCAGGTCACGACTCTACGTGGGTACTAAGCCCACCATATGGGGCACAGCTGACATGAAGACTAACATTATAGATTACCTCACTTTAAAAGAACATTCTATTGAAGGCAAACTTCTGGACAGGTTCTTGTTGATTAATGGCCTGATCTTGTAGATTGCTGTCTCCTTGTTGCTATGGAAACTGCAAGATAAAAATAACCAAAGGTGCAACCTGAAAATAAGATCGTAAATGTACAGTAGCACATATTTCCAGGGTGCTCCTTTTTTAAAGGAAATAATTGGTAAAGTTATAATGGGTATCTCAACCCCAAAAGAGCTTATATTAATCTCATGTAAATTCCTTCATTTTACATATTTATAGATTTTTGTATTGGGTGGAGGGTACATAGACTCCTTCAAGCAAATTAGACACTTGATGGCACTTGATGAGCGAGATTAGAATCCGCGTTCTTTTTCCATTACAACTGCGAAATTACTATCATATTACGAGAACGGTAAGTAACCTTACTAATGTTACTTTAATTACCAAAACATAACTTTCTTGTATTCAAGGAAATGTTTATTAAAGGCATCGGACAAAAACACCTTGTCTAAGTTTAAATAAAACAATACTACAGTGCTTTATTGTATAATATAAATATATATATACATATATAATATAAATATATAAATATATGTACAATATAAACAATGATTTAATTCAAACATTTGCGTATTATGCAATCAGCACAAAAATAAGGCAGTTACAGGGATTTATATCAAATATAAACAAAATCAAGGTATTAATCGCGTATTAAGTGACAGTAAACAAAGAAAAATAAGTGCTGTTATTTAGCAGCTTAAAGTAATGGAATAACATAAACTATTTTTATTTCATTGATTAGTACATAACTAGATTTTATTTCAACATTGAATAAGATAAAAAACAGGATTTTAGTCTTTACACCAATGAAATGAATGCTGAACACGAGCAAGTGAGTGAGAAAAAGAGAGCGAACGAGAGAGAGAGAGAGAGAGAGAGAGAGAGAGAGAGAGAGAGAGAGAGAGAGAGAGAGAGAGAGAGAGAGAGAGAGAGAGAGAGAGAGAGAGAGAGAGAGAGAGAGAGAGAGAGGGGAGGGCTGTCCATCTATTGCATGAATGTCCACGCTTGTTCATCAAAAAGCCCTTATTTTTGAAAGTCTATTTCCAAAATTGGAGGAGCTAAACCATCACGGTTCAGAGCCTGGTTCAGTTTTACAATGAACGTGATACTTCTGGATTACTGACGGCATCTGCGTATGTGGAATAGACTGTAAAGGTCATAGTTAGGGGTGGTGATTTTTCGAAAATGAGATATAGAGCGATAAAGTGCGAAATTGACTCAAGATGCGATATAAATGCGAAATCGAAGATTTTCCAAGTCATTATTTTTTTTACAATGCTTTTTCTTCTGGAAACTGTTTATGAAGAGTCTGCAGAACTACATTTTCTGAAAGTTGTGAAAGTAAGTGAACACTCTTCTGGAATGTGGACAACAACCCTTCCCGCTAATCTAGCTTATTATTCCACCATTGCTCTTATTAGGTATGTTTGGTATATGAAGCGAGTTCAGTTGTTTCACAAAAGAAACCCCTCTTACCACGCCTAATGACTGTCATAAATCTATTTTCACAACCCAGTTAACGGAAAGTTTCAATCCTTGTCTCTGAAAACCAATAGCAATCCAAATTTTAACGAAGTGATAAACGCATGTTAATTTTAACCCTTGAGCTACTATGGCCCACGTGCCGACATGACATTAAATTCTCCAACTGACTCGTGTTTTTCCTGGTAAACCACATAGGAGTTCTCATAAACACATACAACATGTAAGTACTTTAAGGACCACTATTAGGTCAATTAAAGGAAATTAATTGTTCAAACTCCGGCTATGGCATTGAATTTTTCAGTCTGACTCTATCTTTCCATTCTTTAGCCTAAACACGACCAGTGTGAAAGAACAATTAATTTCCACATGTTAATTCTAGTTGTAGTTCTCAGTTGCTAAGTTCCGATTTTGATTGTTTTGTTCGGTTTTATGCGCAACTTTCATTGATTCTATGCGTAGGTTACGTCAGTAAGTGCGAGGCTAACTTTTTGCATTTTCTTTTTATTGTGCTAGTTTTACATCAGTATGTATTTATCTTGTTTGTGTTATGCAGTATGCTTTAGTAGTATCAACTTGTTCTATATTCCTGTGTATTGCTTTAATCTATATTAATGTAAAATCAATTGACACTTAGTGCACGTTTAACTCGCTGTCATAACCTAATTACACTCCATAAATGTGATTTAGATCTCATATAAATAATGTTAATATTCATCATTTAAAAAAACTAACGCAAGTAAAACTTCTTTTAAATGCTATAAAATGTTAAATTGCAAATGTATAAATGTTATAAAATGCAACATTTCTGATTTCAAAATGCTAAATATCACTATCCCTAGTCATAGTGTGTGACCATTGCTGCTTCCTCCCGCTATCAAACTATACTAAACTTTAAAAAATGCTGAGTTAGGTGTTTGTAAATTCTGATATGTGACGCTGAAAATGGAGGAACAGTGGCTAAGGAATTCTTTTAACTGACACGAGTTAAGAATGCAAGGGCAAAGTCTACTTCAAGGCTTTTATGGAAGATTATTTTTCATTGTACCGAGTCTATGGTTGATAGTTCACACCGTCTTCTGTTTACGTCGTATCACTAATATGGAACAGCCAACTTAAATCACACGCTGTCTGCATAGGGTCTAGGTTGTAAAACCTACTGACGGTGTGGCGAAATGCTAACCGAGATCTCAAATGTTCATGTAGATTGACATTGATCAAACGCTTGGCTTGAGTATGCCCACTGTGCATTCCGTGGACAGTTGCCGATCAGATTGTATTGCCCCAGGATTCTATAGCGCATACTGCACACGCCACACCAGATCATCACTACCTCTTGTCAACAAGTTCAAAAACAAGACACGCACTGCCGAGAACGTGACTCGTCAACAAGAGAGTCAATGTACTGCCCACAACACTGTTGGATGCTTCACCGTTAGAGAAATCTCTCCTTTAAATGTGCATTTTAAGCTTTAAGAGACAATTTCTGGATATTAGTAAAACAATTTACAAAAAAATTACTTTCTCTAACCTAAAATTCAATATCGCTATTTTACTCTAAATGCAGACTTTAGGCTGCCTAAAATAAATAAAATGTAAGGGAAATTACTGAAAGCAAATGTTTACATTTTATGATAAATATAGATTATATAGTTAAACAAACAAATGTGTGATATTGTGAGTTATAAAAAATGGGAACATTTAGTTTCTTGTCATTTAGTCCAGTCGATGGGCATTGTAAAAATACTTTTGTAATATATCATTTGGTATGTCACTAATTTCTCTTCCGAATACTGTGTTTAAGGTCTTCAATGTTTGATGTAAGGTTGCTTTAAACCTTCAAATATCTTCAAACATTTCGAGAGAAGCTGCAACAGACAGGGGAATCGGGGAATCCTGGAGGCCACGATAAACTAATTCCTAAAGAGACGACGCACTACTGCCAAGGTAGTATATGTGTGACACTATAATATTAGCTGTTGCCTTATAGACTTTTGCAGACGATGTAACTCTACTCCTTAAAATGTTATTCATATTTTTGACGATGTGCACATTACGAGTTTTATCGTAAAAGATTTGGAGGGCATGTGTCAGATGGAACACTAGTTTGTATTAATTCATATATTTTGTCATTTACCTACATACTATAACTGCAGCACAAGCTAAATTTCAAAACTCCAAAAGAGCTGTTTGGCTACAAAATTTACCCCACTTTAGAATAATAAAACACCAGGGTGTAAACAAAAAAGCGGTTTGGCATCCTGTACAAAATTAAAGAGGAGCAAAAAGCTACCTCAACAAATTTCCTCAACAAAAAATACCACATCATCCTGTAAACATCACAATTATCAACCTGCGGTCAGACCCAAAACCTGGGTGGGTACGCAGCAAAAACCTTCTGGCTGTTAACAGCCTGTCAGTATACGACTTGGACTTGGACTATAACTGATGTTGAGTAACAATGTAGCAAGTTGGTTTTAGTGAGTAAGCCTAAATTTTCAGAACTAATCAAATAAATATCAACTTTGAGGTTAAATTAGACGTCTTTCAAGAATTTAAGACAAAATATTTACAGGGAATAAGCACATACAAAACTTCTTATTCACAAGGAAGTTTTTATGTTAATTTTTTCCCTAAAAGCTGGCACCCACCGTGTCAGATAAATTATGGTAGTATTTTCTTAATGTTCAGTGAAACTACTTTATAATAATTTTCTCCAGATACGATCAGTGCATTTTGAAATGTAATAATTAGAAATCCTACATTTCGGAATAATGCTGATTACTCCTTCTTCGCCTTAGAAGAAATTCTAGCATCGCTTCGATACCCGCCACCTTTGGAAACCATTCAGTAGTAAGTATTAACTGAAAATGTTTCTAAGATGTATTTATGACTAGAGAACCCGCACCTCCATTCGCGTTTTCATCTTAAATATGGAATAACTTTGCTGCAGTGAGTGCCATACTCTTTAGTCTCTTAATGTTTCTCACTCTCCCCAACCATGGTCTTTACCTATCTTCCCTATTTCTTCTCTTCTTCCATATTGAGCCCTCTATCAACTACTTCAGTCTCTCTGCAATCTGGACAATTTATATTAATGGTAGTTTTAGAAACCGGCAATAAAAATGCTTTTAATGGAACATGAATGCTTCTTTATGCTTGCAAGTGATCGAAACTAAACATACTTTCCCCTGGTAAACCTTTTGCATTCAAGAGTAATTGAATGAAACAATGATATAACTTCTTATATATTCATACTATAAATAAAATCAACTGAGTTCTTATTTGTGAATCCTTTTAACAGCGTTACTTCACGATTCTATTCAACACTGGGCGTGAAAAATAGCTTAATTTAATTCAAAGGCCTCACTTTGGTTATAGTTAATTGTATTATATTGCGACTTTGTGGGTTCGTGAAATTGAAAGTCCAATTGCACAAACTCAAAATGTTCTTTATTTCCACCGAATTATTAGTGTTGGAACATTTGCCGATTGCTTAGAATTACGTAGCGCACACAATTACAATCCACCAGTTCGTCTGTCACAGGTCCACTCCACACTCACAATTACGTACAACTCCTCTGATACACGTACACAGTCTTCCAGTCCGTTCTCTAGCTCTGCGCTCTTCACGGCTGCTCGCCAAGAACTGAACTGACTCGTCCACTGCAGCCCTTATATAAGAAGATCGCTGTTTCTGGAAGCTTCGCGGGCCAGAGAACGTACCCGATGGTTCCAGACGTCAATGGGATGGGAAAGAGACGGCTAGTGATGCTTTTCCAACCATCCCCTCAGTTAGCGCTACACAGATAAATGGGTAGGCGTGACTGAATATTTCCCGTCTGGCTCCTACCTGCCAGCTGCTGGTTCTCTCGGAAATTCCGATGTTCGGCTGACAATATGTATAATTTGGCCATTCTTGATTCTTCCCTTCCCTTGCCCTTTCCCATATATTATTTTCTTGATTGTTTCTTGCTGTTCTCCAACATAAGTTGCCTATCATTCCTAAATGTGGCCATGTACAGGAAACTAAGCCTTCAATAGTCCTAATGCAAGTTATGTACGTGAATCTGTATATTAAATATTTTCCGAATCAACAGAATAAAGATTTAAAGTTTTGTTTTGTGGTGTAGTGTTGGAGCGTAGTATTCCGGTTCCCAGACTCAGAGTACGCGAGGCTTTCAGATGGATTTTTGGCCCTTAAACAACAAGAATCTTGAGAAATTTTAGGAGATATAAGCAATATGAAAGTCACGTAAACAACATTCTGGACGGGAAAGCATGGTGCTGACCACATATTCTCACCTCATTGCCTAGGTGATCGTTTACCTCTGCCGTATGCAAGTGATCATGAGGCATTGGTAGATCGGTTTAGACTGTCAAGAAGAGTAAATTAATTTGTGTTTGAAAAACACAAGTAGATCTAATGCATGAGTGAAAATAAAGAACTTGAACTTGTTGAGGAACACTTGAAATAAGAACAATGTGAGATTCCAGGTTTATAATTTATTGGTAATCTATTATTAAGGAATCGAAAGTTACAACTCTAGGATAAACTGAAGAAAACAACAGAATAGAAGATGGATAAGTTAAACAAGACAACATTTTACAGAAGTATACAATGTATAATGGAAAACAATGTCCTTCCTACCTGTCATTAATGTAGTGACATTGATTAAAGGCAGGTCATTGTATAGTGTACGGCCTAGACTATTGAGAAAGAACAGAACGATACAAATACGATTAACTTGCTCTAATGAATTATTACAGCTTGGGTAGCATCTCAGACTGCCTTCTAATTCGTGCATTTGGGAAGAGGAGTAAGGAAACAAAAAGTTATGTCAGTAATTATGTCGACGCAGATTATATTTCTTTCCTTGCGACTTAATTGCACTCGGAGTAAACGCAGTAGCAAAAAGTGATTTGAAAAACAGTAAATTCACTTTATCAGAGCGAATCTACACGTCCTGTACAGTAGGCGTAATTGCTTTATTACATCACAGAGCGGCAACTGTTTTCCCACGATTGTCAGCAGTCACCAGCAAATTAACAAAACTGCGTTCATGATCTTAATCTTGAAGCTGGTTTTAAACTAAAGAAATTCTAGCCGAATGGATATCATTAACATAGCATGCCCTCTTTCATTTAATTGCACAGCTTCTGATCGATCATTCCCTTCAATTGAACAAATGTTATGCTTAAACCTAAATATGTATTTTAGACATAGATACACAATGAGAACCTTATAGTTATACTAATATATAAGGACCTAGCCTTCGAAGGTATTGTGATAAGCATCCAAAACAACCATCAAATACCTTCAAACCCTGCAAAACCTCTCCCTTAGGAAAATCCTATCCGCTCCCATCCGCACCACAAACGACTCCCTCCATCAAGAAGTCCGCATCCCGACCATCCCCGAGGCATTGGAAAAAAGAGCCTCCTCCATTTGGGCGCGCATTCGTCGGCATACAAACCCTTTAATCCATAACATCGGAAAAGGTGAGCCAAAACACCGCAAACATAAACGGGTGAAAATAATGTAAATAAGGACGGCTCGCCATCCATTGCGCGCCCAAAATTCCCGGCCCAAGGCCTCACAAACCGCCGGTAGGGGCTGCCCAAGGAACTGAGCGACATGCTGCCGCACAGCAGGACAGCTGAGTGTAAATAGTGTACAAAGTGAAGTGAAGTGTGCGTGAATGTGTGTGTGAGTGCGAGGGACGTACTACGTATGCCCACGAGTGCGTGCATGAGTGTGTGTGTTATATATGTAAACAAAATCACAAAAAAAACAACAACATAAAATTCAAGGAAAAACTGGAGCACCTAAAAGAAAACGAACTAACTAAAGCTGTTCTCGGTGCGCCCATAAAGGGACGCCGTATGAACTTTATGTAAAGCCATGGTGTCAAAACCGACAAAAACTGAAAACTGTAATATCATGCAAATGTAGAGCCTGTAAGCCGGGTCCATTGTACCGGCACCAGGTATATCAAACAAAAATAAAAAGCCTAGCCTAAGCCTAAGTATTGTAATAACAAGCATTATAACCAGAGGCAAGATTTTGTGGTGACAATTATTTATAAAATTTGCATTAATAATTTTAGTTGGTGATGTTTTGTGTGTTTTTTACCATAAATTCACATTAATTTCGCGCAAGTTTTCGGGAAAAATTAATGAGTAATGACATAGCTGAATTGAAAAGTAACAGGTAACTAGAGTAGCACAACTGTTAAACCCCCTTTTTCCAAATTGTAGGTACCTACATTGGTATGTAGGTAACATGAATAAAATAAAATATCACACATCAGACATCACCAAACTGCAGCATACAAGAAGTTGTGATATTTTCGCTTTTCATACTTGTACTTTTGTCTGTCACAAACTAAGTTATATGTAGAGAAAAATCTCTCACTGTCAGCATTTGACAGTGACAGCGTTTGACAACCAAAGGCATTGAAGGGACTTTTCATAGAAATTGAGGTAAGAATTAGCTTTTGCCTTCAATGTCAAGAGTGCTGTTACTACATCCAATATGTTATCGTTACCGCCATGGTTTTGCTGTTCAACAATGTCACAAAGCTCTTTGTAACAAAGAAGCAAATCAGAATGACAATACCACTGGTTTTAAATGCATTTAGTTGTTTAAATGCTGCCATTACATGATTTAATTCACCTATACTTGATTTAGTAACTAGCCTTGAAGGTTCAAACAAATGATATAAAGCTTTTAATTACACCAGTTTCTTTTGCCATAATGGAGTTCAATTTAGACAAGCAAACTTTTAGATTATCTTCTACTGCTTCTTTAACACTGGGATCCATGATATGATTTACAATTTGTAACGGTAATTATTGTTTGAAAATAAGTTTTGTTTTCTGATCTGAATATTAATGGGCCATGTAATGACAATATAAAAAAATTATAAACGTTTGCTAGGAAAAAATAAATCAATAATCTTGCTTGATGTGAAAAGATGAAAAGTTTTGGATAGAAGAAGAAAATCAATAATCTTGTTTCATGAAGATAAAACGTTTTAAATAGTAATGAATGGACGTGCAGGAGTGAGGAATTTTATATAATTAACGGAAAGTATTTAAGGAAGTAAGGTTTATCGATATGTTGGAGGTAACCTGCAATGATTGGCTAGGAAAGAAAGTTCGAGTAAAATGTAATACAGATTATACAATTAAATTATATATTATGAAATCGGACTTATCTAAAATTGTATTTATGTCACTAGAAACAACACCTGAAAACAAGAGATCTCATGACTCTTATTTAATCAAACACAATCATCAAGAAACAATTCAAACTACAGCGAAGTACCTGGGTCTTCGAAAAAGTCAAGGTGCATCCTATCTGCTGCGAATGGAGAAACTGGTTACAAAGTGCATTTACTCTGTTTCCAACGTGACAACTCTCTTAATATTTCACATTTGGCTCTCAGAGAGTTAATTCGAAAGAAAAAAAAAACCAAGATAAGCCACAGATTTTTGTTTGGATTGAAATTATAATATTGGATCTGTTAGCATTCTGCAATTTTCAGAAACAAATGCTGCCTGTACCTTTACAATATTGCGCACTTGGCATCGCAAAAATGACCATTTAACAAATTTTGCGCAGGAACTGAAAGTTTTTGTTGTTGTTTTTTTTTTTAAGGAAAGAAACCCACAATTGCATCAAAATAGTTGCCAATATAAACTATTGAATTAAACCAGCTGGACCAGCGTGTCAATACACGCAATGGAAACAGTTTTAGCTTCTAAATCTGGGTGGTTTTCAGTGAGGTATTGTTTGTATTCATTTTTTAACTTTCGGGCATTTCGGAACACATTCTTAAGCCCTGAGGGACAATATTTTCACGCTAATGTAATGTCTGAGAGTAGCTTCCAAGAAGTTCGGACTTCTCAGTACCTTTAGTTAGCATAATAGGTGTTTTTGGCTGTACACGGTGTGCTATCCAATAAATAACATTTCCAGTTAGCATACGACAAACACTTCTCAGTATCACGAACCAGCCGGGTGTGGTGTCAGTTTATTGTTGTACCTCTTAGCTGTTATTTCAGTGCGCATGATGATGTCACTTTATTGACTTTGTTAAGTGTTAAATTTTATCTTACTTTCCTTAAATTTGTAAATATTTTTTTCATAACTTCTAGCATCATGCTATGAAGACATGAATATTAAATTCAAGTTATATTTATGTAATTTTTAATAAATGTAAATTACTCTATGCAGACTAAAAATAACAGAAATGTTCTCATTTATCGCTAAAAAAATATTATTCTCGAAAAAGGAAAAATTGGCGAAAATTCGCAAAAAAAAAAATAGCTAAAAACAAAAATCTTGCCTCTGATTATAACTAATATATACATTTAATTTTTGGAGCGGGAAAAGCTGGTGAATATCAACTTATGTGCAGAAGTCCAATAATTTACGAGCTCTGTCGCTCCAAAAGTTTGAGAACGAGATTTCACCGGAAAACGAATGAATGAATGTGTAGTGTTTAACGCTCGCTTTTACTACATACGGCATCGCAGGCGGTGACACTGATGATACATGAGATGAAGATGGAGCACCGCTGGAATGAGATGGCAGGGAAAACCGGATATGCCGGAGAACACCCACCCCAGCGCCGTGTTGTCACCACAAATCTTATTTTGCGTTCGCCTGGGATCGAACATGGGCTGCCTTGGCGAGAACCGAGCGGTCTAACTACTCTACCACAGCGCGGCCTATTTCACCGGAAATAAACCTTTACGTCTCATGAACTCTCCAAAAACCTTCTAGAGAAAGGATGTGAAGGAGTGGATGCTTGTGAATGGTTTAACTAAATTTGATAAGCAGCAAAGTTAACATACATCTAAGCAACACATTTTGATGAAATTTCCTCCAACCTAAGACACATTTTGTATAGCAGAGCTTTCGATATTCAACTTCCACAGGAACCTTCGTAATGATGTTTAAATAATTATATTGTGATGCAGCTGCAGCTATGGCCGAGCTTATCGCATTTACGACAGTCCTTCAGTGCCAGACGACAGGTTAGCTGGGCAGATAAGCAAGACGACGCTTTCACCGACGTAAATACCATGAACGTGTTAGAGACACAACGTTATGATTCTGAATATCCTGCTGCTTCCTGCGATATAACTTGAAAGTCCTACGACCATGTAATATTGGCGAGCGTGCTCACGACTTAACATTTTGCATTGATAAAGGTACTGGTAATTCATTGTGTACTACGGGTGAATTTCTTCAGCTGTGACGACAGTGAGTGCTATTTCGCGTGAGAAGAGATTTGTGTTTGACACTCCAGTGAGTAAACCGGAACAAAGAAGGAAATGGTTTGCGAGTACCATTACGCGCAAACAAAAGTTAAGTGGTAACGGAAATTACATTAGTAAAGTGACAGTGAAAATAAGATAGACATCTTTTGCTTTAGACTTTAATATGATTAAAATATATGCCTTTAATTTTATGGTAATAGACTGTAAAGTACTGCATTAACATCTAAGTGGGACTTTACTATAGGTAATAAATTAGGTCTGGATGTACTGCATCTTCAAAAACAACTAAATAACTAATATTCAAGAAATTATTAGTACAAAAAATATCTAATAAACTTAGGTCCTATAAATCAAATTCTCAGATATGACTACCTGTATAGCTGCTGCTCAATGTTCAAATGTCAATGTATTCCTCCGCCCTTTGGCATAAGGAATGGCGTGCCGTTTACAACGGACCTGCTGAGCTACATTGAAAACACAATTTTGTAGTGTCTACTCATAGTTTGTTGGTGGTATAGACAAATTCATTCATATATCCTCATAGCCAATGTCTGAAGATTCAGTAGTGAATAAACAGGCCAAGGTGTGGGACTTCCCTGGCAAATCCAGGGATTTGTAAACGTCCGGGTCAGGTGACTACACACACAGCAGACAAAAATCTGCTGGTCGTCGGTGTGCATTGTGACGAAATGTTAAAGATAAAAATAGGATGCTGATGATTCGATGATCTCTGCGTTGATTATCTCGAAGTCCCTCGGCTGCTCTTGTATTAGATGAGATTCTCTTATAGGGTGCGGTCGCAGATGAGAGATGATGGTGGTGTTATTTGTAGATAAAAGTAAACTTTTCTATTATTTCCTTTTTAAATCATAATTTAATTTCGATTTTGTTTAAAACATTTAAAGCCACTCTTTAAAACACTGAACAAACAATCACTGTTGTTAACGACAATATTACATAGTTTTAAAAAACAATTATGTTGCTTTCGCAATTATGTATATGCATAGCATTTATTCTTGCACAATTATAGATCTTCAAAAACGCGTCCGTTCTCTAAGAAGGCTACGCTTAGGAGAAAGACGCTTTATCCAATCTCGGCTTACTGATTCATCCGTTGCTATGGAAATCAACATTTTACCATTGGTCCACGTCACAACCAATTATAATTTTATTCGTTGTTAGATTCAATAATATTTATTATAATTTTTATTTTAAATCACTTATGCAAATGGAAATCAACAATTTTACCATTGGTCCACGTCACAACCAATTATAATTTTATTCGTTGTTAGATTCAATAATAATTATTATAATTTTTCTTTTAAATCACTTTTCAAAACGGTTTAACATTCAAAATACTATTTCTTCTTAATTTAAATTAACTTTACTGTTACCAAAATCGTAATTAATATTTAATTTTCCTTTCCTCTATCAAATTACGTTTGCACTTTCACTTGTTATACTAAACTTCATCTTTTATCCAATGTAATTAAAATTAATTTTAAATAAAACTGAACATAAAATAACTGTTTAAGATGCCTTTACCCAAAATATATAGACAATTTTCATTGAGACTACTTAAATTATTGCTTTCCATATATTTCGAATATTTCCCCTGTGGTATAACATTAACATAGTTCAACAATGAATAACAATATTAAAATGCTCAACAATATAAACATCTTCCAATGAACATTTAAATAACGATTAACTTTTTTAAACAATCTTAGCATATTTACAACTATTTATAAAAGAGTTTACGTTTCTGTCTTATGTAGGGTGATTCGCCCACCAGATTAATTTTTCAAATTGTCCTGTGTCAAAATCGTCGTTTGCTACATCGCCATGACTCATTTTGGTGAGTCTGAAATAATTCCCGAAACATCTCCCGTTCAGTTGGCTAACCTGGGTGTTTATATTATGTTGATTTGCATTTCGTATGAATTTTTGATTTCTAACTTTTCTGTTGGGTGCCTCGGCCCTGTAAAATTCTCTAAATACAATCGTCATAGTGTCATTGTCATTGATTTTATGTCGTGAGTTCAGTTCGTTGACTTTTCCGTGTTTTGTGTATGTGTTGTGATATTGTTTTGAGGTTATGTTTTGATGGTATTCGTATCGTCGTATGAAATTGGTCAAGTTTGTTTCATATAGTGTTTGATATGTGTAATCTGGATTAGTCATGTGTTTTTGTGAACATATTTTGTACATACGTGTTATAATTCTTTGGATGTGCAAGATTCATCTTCTCATAAACATTGATATTACTACACCCATTGTTCGGTAAGTTAACATCTGTTTCAATTTCATGTATTATTACATTCTGAGTTTCCATTACATTATTATCTTATTATGTCATCACCAATTAATCTCTATACATTATCTGTCTTATTGTTCATTGATTCTTTCTTTATCTTTAATTCTATTATTTGTATTCATTTTGTATTGAATTATTTGTACACTCTTCTGTTTCTTGTTTCAATCTCGTATAATTCTCGTCTAATTTCTGAGATAAACTGGTACTGAAATAACTTATACTCTGTGTATACTGTGCTAACTCTTCTCTCAAATCAGTTACATTTACTTCAAGATCTTGTTTTAATTCTATTCTCAAGTTACTCATATTCTGTGTTAACTTAACCTCCAAATTATTCGTATTTTGGGTATTTTGTGTTAATCATTCCCTAAAATAATTTACGTTTTGAGTTAAATCAAGATAATTTCTTTCCATTTTCTGTGTTAAAACTAACATCTAGATTACCCATATCCTGTTTTAAATCAACCATTTTATGGATTAAATCATTTGAACTTTTATTCATTTCCTGTCTTAAATTACTTGTATTTCGTATATTTTGAGCCGATTCTTGTTTGAACTATGCCATAAGCTGTATTAGCTTATCCATTTTAGACTCATTTTCTTTATTCATTCCTACTTCCCTACATTGTTTTTGTACTTCTTCCCTCTAATCATTATCACCTACTTCTTTGCTAATCTCCATCTTGCTAACTACCCTTTTACTTCTCAATAACATAGTTTATTTAACTACTTCTACACAAAAAATATGTACTTTTTGTTATTATTTCATAAGCTCACGCTTATAAATGTTTTTCCTATTACTTTTTGTACTCACTTATCTTTAAATATGCTGAGATACATGAAGACACAATTTTGTAGCGTCTGCTCTTAGTTTGTTGGAGTGGTATAGACCAATTCCTTCATATATCCCCATAGCCAACGTCTGAAGATTTAATAGTGAACAAACAGGCCAAGGTGTAGGACATCCCTGGCCAATCCAGGGAAATGTAAATGTCCCCATCAGCTGACTGACTACACACACTGCAGACAAAATCTGCTGGTCGTCAGTCTACATGAACCATGTCTGCAGTGTTTATTGATATGGCACATCCTTCAGCAATTATAGACTGCCTTAGTAACAAAGTCGAGTCCCAGTTAATCCCTTTGGCAGCTGTGGTAACTTCTTTCCATTAGCCACCGATCTGACACGAATGCAGAGATTGCAGTTTCAAGATGAGACAGAAGAGTTTTCTTTAAATATAATTCTCAAAGTCTGGAAGAATGCGCGTACAAGTGAATAAAAGCATATTTAATGATAGCATTATTAAAGAAATGTTTTAAAATAATCTGCAATGAATTAATTTTACTGTAAATTAAGATACCCCACCCAAATGGGCATAGACTTAAAGGTCATGGGCTTAAAAGGCAAGGCACATAGACTTAAAACTGGAAAAAACTATAATTTTGATGATTAATAATGATAATGATAATGATGATAATGATAATGATGATAATGATAATGATGATGATAATATAATAATAATAATAATAATAATAATAATAATAATAATAATAATAATAATAATAATAATAATAATAATAATAATAATAATAATAATAATAATAATAATAATAATAATAATAATAATAATAATCACAATCACAATCACAATCACAATCACAATCACAATCACAATCACAATCACAATCACAATCACAATCACAATCACAATCACAATAACAATAACAATAATAATAATAATAATAATAATAATAATAATAATAATAATAATAATAATAATAATAATAATAATAATAATAATAATAATAATAATAATAATAATAATAATAATAATAATAATAATAATAATAATAATAATAATAATACTAATAATACTAATAATACTAATAATACTAATAATACTAATAATAATAATAATAATAATAATAATAATAATAATAATAATAATAATAATAATAATAATAATAATAATAATAATAATAATAATAATAATAATAATAATAATAATAATAATAATAATAATAATAATAATAATAATAATAATAATAATAATAATAATAATAATAATAATAATAATAATAATAATAATAATAATAATAATAATAATAATAATAATAATAATAATAATAATAATAATAATAATAATAATAATAATAATAATAATAATAATAATAATAATAATAATAATAATAATAATAATAATAATAATAATAATAATAATAATAATAATAATAATAATAATAATAATAATAATAATAATAATAATAATAATAATAATAATAATAATAATAATAATAATAATAATAATAATAATAATAATAATAATAATAATAATAATAATAATAATAATAATAATAATAATAATAATAATAATAATAATAATAATAATAATAATAATAATAATAATAATAATAATAATAATAATAATAATAATAATAATAATAATAATAATAATAATAATAATAATAATAATAATAATAATAATAATAATAATAATAATAATAATAATAATAATAATAATAATAATAATAATAATAATAATAATAATAATAATAATAATAATAATAATAATAATAATAATAATAATAATAATAATAATAATAATAATAATAATAATAATAAACTCAAACAAGCGTTAGGCTATATGGCCTTTTCCGATCTCTTAAGATAGGAATTTTATTTCCACTTCATGGGAGAAGATCCCTTCAGAGATCCCTTCTCATGGGGTCGGTAACTTGTTCTGACAGGTGCGTATAAAATGGAGGAGTGCTTCCGGGTCAAGTTATTCCATTGTAGGTACTTTGTTAATGACTCCATATTCTATATCGTGCTTTAGTTCTCATATAACGTATTATTAATTGTTAGCCATGTTAAGATGTTTTAAGAATAACGCATGAGTACTGCTTCTTGGAGTAACGTCAGAAGCAGGTAAGCAGGCTATGGAAGCATTACGATAATGAGAAGTTAACAAGCCATGTAAAGCACGAAGGGTGTGGCTGAAACCTTAGCCTTTGGTGACGCCAAAAGCGATTTTTATCGGCGTACTTATCTCGACAACCAGGGGCTGAATGCATATAATTTGGGCGTCACAAAGAAGTTTTTTAGCAGCTTTAAACATTTAAGTTACGAATGCAATTGAACCTTAAATCATTTCTATTTAAAGAAATCGTAACATATTGTGTTATACGTAGATAAAGTACATTTATATATTATTAGTGAGGTACGCACAGCAAAATAATCATTACTCCTAAACAGTTTTTACTGAACTTATTAATTAGTTATTAAGCTCTTTAGAATGAACTATAACGGATTCCTATCAATTAGCAGTAGTCTTTAATTATTTAATGAATGTCAAATTACATTTTAATTAAACACTGCAAAAATGGGCAAGAGTACACGATGCCTGTTTATCTGTCTGTTAATCCAGGAAGGCTAAAACAAATATATTTTGACAGCTTTCTGGGCCCTATTTCGAAATTAATTGCAAAAACAGTAGGTGGAGATTGCACTTTCAGATACCTATAGAAACATAACTTCACCGGAAATACAAGTTGTGAGACTTCTTGAATACTAATAAGGTATACTTAGAAAAAGATTGTATATCTGTCTGTCTGTGAATAACATAACTGAAAAACGAAATTCTGTTAAAAGCCAAACTTGGTATTTAAATTTCGGCATATTTTAATGATGCGTTACGAAGATATTATAAAAACTTCCTCATCACAAACCATCCTTTACATAGAAAAAATTTCGGAAATCTTGATTTTCTCAAAAACAACTAATAATTTTATATTATCCTATTATACATATTTTTTGACAAATGAAATGTATATCTTTAATTTTTCTAGGAAGAGTGAATGACGTGCTCTTCACTGGGAATGAAGTTTGCAAAAATTTGTAAAATGGATAAGCGATCGAACGAGAAAGGGATCTTACATACGACAGCTAAAGAGCCACTGGAACAGAGCGGTGCTCCGTGTTCAAGAGACAGCGAATTAGAAGAGAGAGGATAAAGCCTTCGTTCAGCACTCAAGTGAGAGATTGAGAGGGAGAGGGAGAGAGAGAAAAAGAGAAAGAGCAGGCTGCATCGGTTTCGTTACAACGTTACACGTGAGAAAATAAAATTGACAGTGAAAATTGATTAAGGTACGAGAGTGGGTCAAAAAGTAATGCCTCCTATTTTTTTTCCTTAAATAAGTAAGTTATGTTCCTCAAACCTTCTACTCCAATCCCCTGCTGTAGTAACGTCCTAAGTCAACAGGTGGCACCACTGCATCCTCTTGAAAAATGGCTGACATCGACATTCGTATTAGACAGCGTTCTGTGATAGAATTTTTGACTGCGGAAGGTGAAACGCCAATTCGCATTCACGAAAGTATAAAAAGTGTATATGGTGATGCAACGGTGGAAGTCAGCACTGTTAGACGATGGGTTCGTCGCTGTAACGAAGCTGAAGGGCAAACACCATTGGCAGATGAAACGCGAAGCGGCAGGCCGGTGACTGCAGTGACTCCATGCAACACTCATCGAGTCGATTACATTATTCGTGGTGATCGCCGGCTAACAACAGGTGTGTTGTGTCGCATTACCTCCCTCAGTGAAGGCAGTGTGATGACGATTATTCAACAACTGGGTTACTCAAAAGTTTGTTCACGTTGGATACCAAGAATGTTAACCACCCAAAACAAAGAAACAAGGAAAACAATAGCCTCCGAACACTTTCAGCGCTTCAATTTGGAGGGAGAGTAGTTTCTGAAAAAAAAAAAAAAAATTGTTACTGGAGACGAAACGTGAGTTCACGTTTTGAACCTGAATCAATGGAATGGCATTACACAACGTCACCGAAGGAAGAAAAAAATTCAAAACTCAGCGGTCGGCAGGGAAAGTTATGGGGACGGTGTTTTTGGATGCAGAGGTGTGCTTATGATTGATTTTTTGGATCAGGGATGCACAATAAATTCTGTCCAATACCTCAGAACTCTCAAAAAGCTGAAAGCACGTCTTTGCCGATTTGCCCAACAAAAATTATGGCGGATGTTCTTCTTTTGCATGACAATGCAAGACAACACACCAGCCGTTACACCACTGCAGACATTGAGAAATTGGGATGGCAAGTCTTACCTCACCCCCCATACAGCCCTGACCTGGCACCATCAGACTTCCATCTGTTCGGGCCACTAAAGGAAGCTTATCGTGGAATTCATTTTGAAGATGAGGAGGCTTGAAAACGTCTGTGCTTCAATAGCTTAGGAAGCAAGACCCTGTGTTTTACCACACTGGAATACATGTTCCAGTTAAAAGGTGGATAAAAGCTGTGGGAAAGGACGGAGATTATATTGAATAGTAACAAATTAATCGTTAATGTTGTAATTTTCAAGCTATGTAAATTGGATTCAATTTTCTTGGCAATTAAAAGAGAAAAAAATAGGAGGCATTACTTTTTGATCCACCCTCGTATCATCATCATCATCATCATCATCATCATCATCATCATCATCATCATCATCATCATCATCATCATCATCATCATCATCATCATCATCATCATCATCATCATCATCATCATCATCATCATCATCATCATCATCATCATCATCATCATCATCATCATCATCATATTTATTATTATTATTATTATTATTATTATTATTATTATTATTATTATTATTATTATTATTATTATTATTATTATTATTATTATTATTATTATTATTATTATTATTATTATTATTATTATTATTATTATTATTATTATTATTATTATTATTATTGCATTATTTAGCAGTCTTTCTCGATGCAGGTGCTCGTACGTCTGAAAGGTGACAAAACAAAGGAGGAAGTACGTGACATATTTCTCTGAGATAATGATAAATCACCGCCCAGTAATACTACGATAAATAGTCTGCTTTTTATGAAGTTGAGATAAACCTACAGTGCATGGAATAATACCATTGGTATTCATCAATAGCAGTAAAAAATTATCTCCCTCTCCAAAGGAAAACTAAGTATAAAGTAAGAATGAGGCTATCCGGGCAGACTCAGAAACAATTTAACCGAAAAAATAGAGAACTGAAGTGCTAAATCTGACAACTGTGAGTAAAAACATTCTCGAAATGGAAGAGCACAGTAATGTACATTTTCATTATCTTTGAATATAACTTTCACCATATACCTACACTATGTAGCGAATGCTTTGCTGACATGTGACATCTAGGAAGCAGATCAATACGAGGATCATTGCTGTAATATAAAAATGGAGGTGGAGTGCTAACAGTGCACTAAAACGCCCCAAAAAGCTCTAAAACAAACACAAAGCTTAATGAAGCAACAATTAACAAAGCAAAAGCATTTATATACGAACACATGAGCCTGTACTTGAAATTACATGATGTAAATATGTTTTTGTTAAATTGACAATGTGCCATCATTACCACTAGTTCTCCATTTCCTTCCTTGAAGACCCCTCTCTTTATTTGGTTGACCCTTTGTAGTAAACCTTTGAATACTATTTACCTTATAGAAGCTTTTGTTATATTAACAATCAGTAAAACAAATTAGAAAATCTTGCTTAAAATTTATTAGTTAAACGAGTAGCTATTCCCAAAGGGATTCTTAGTGCATCTTGAAAGAGGAGAATGAACAAGTAAATTGTTTCATCATTTCATTATGTTACCTGTTACATACAACAGTCTCCAATTTGATATATTTTTATATTTTTCTCATAAAAATTGCCACTACTATCCATGTAGGTACTTATAGAATTTGGCTCTAACCAAGCTTTATATGATCTGAATTAAACTTCAGTAAATGAATAAGTTTCATAGTTTATTGCAGCTGTGACATTTCAGGCAGTTTACATTTTCTATTGAGTAAAGCTGTCGCGTTCTTATTCCCCAGAACTGCAAGCATGTAACTATTTAAATTTTATAATTAACATATTAACATAGCCCTGACTTTATGGAAAGTGGTGTAATTCTTTATTTCTTTAACAGTCCTTTCTTTCCTTTCTACTCCTGGTGATGTTTATATCTCTTTACATACATGTTCCCATTGACTGTTCATTTCTACTTAATCTGTTACATAAAGCAAGCAGTGCAAGTATGCATTGCATTCCACTTAGAAATTCAATTCGAGATTTCACCATAACACGTGTTTTGGGACTTCTTTTTTAGTTAAAAAATAGTATTTTTACTAAAATGTGTATGTATGTGTTTGAACTGAATAAAAAAAACGAAAAGACGGGTAAATACCAAACTTTCTATTTAAATTAATCTTCCAAGGATGCGACTCGAAGATTTTCAAGAAAATCCTCCCACCTCAAACTAACCTCTTCATTTTTTCTCTGAAAAATGGTTCTAAGGATCTTAATTAAAATATCACATGTATTTTAATCAAATGAAATTTGATTTTCAAGACAAATTTAATATACAACTAGAATTTTATAGGAACAGTCTCTGAAGTCCTCTAGATTCTACATAACTTTTGCACAATTGGTAAAAACTAAGAGTTAGACAAAATCTTCATATACAAAACATGTGCATCTTGTTAAAACACAATTTATTTCTAATAAATAGCTTGTGGATAAAAACATCATCAAGACTTTTTCCTGTACGACTTGTTTGGATGTTTAAATGTTTATACTTATCTCAAACAAGAAGTCGTAATTTGTATTCTCATGTCCTAGGCATGTAAATAGAATCAAAACCATTACTTAGAAACCATATCTTAAAATAGTTTCTTTAAGCCTGCCGTATTCTACTATTCCCTACCTATAAGTACACTGTAACGAAACCATTTGTACAAACGTTTGTCTCGATTGACATAAAATAGAAGAATACGCATTTTCAGAACTGTACAAGGGTACACATATCTGACTTTTTCTATTTATGCCTACTGCTCTGAAACCGTACCAACGCTTTAATTTTAGACAGCGTAACTGCAACAGCTTGCACAACCATTCCCGATGATTGAAATACTAACAATTATATGCCATTTTCTGAGTGATGACCAACACATCTACACAAACCATAGCTGACTGCACTGCTTTCTGACAAAGACTGGAGTTATCTTGTTTCTTCAAGAAAGAAAAAGAGAAGGGAAGTTAAACAAGACAGATGATAATGTAAGACAATGAGGTGCACGAGGAAAGCAGGCTTTCAAGTTGTATTATATTCGACCTGCTTTGATTCTGAAGCTGATAGGATATAAAGTAAAATAACAATGCGCCGCTAAGACAGGACAGTGAAAAGAATGTAGATGACCTCAGTAGCATCCAGATATCAACGAGGACTGATATTCAAGAGCACCGGTTCAGGTTCCATAAATTTGCATAAGATGAAGGTCCATTTTGTTGGGGTGAAATAAGATCAGCATTACTCAAAAGGATAACGAGCAAGAAGAAACATAAAGGAAGAACAGAAACGCTCATTTATAAACTTCTAGGGCGCCAAATTGCTTGTTCTTGATAGCAATGCTCCATTCGACATGAATAACGTATGTACTTATTTGAATTATTTGCATTAAATGGCACCAAGTCTTTATTATGAAGTTAACAACTGAACGGCATCATATATCAATTTCACAGAGCAGAAGAAATAAAAAACAGTTATAAAAGAACAAATAAGAATGCATAAGGTAGAGCACCTGCCTACCGTGCTAGGGGTCCCGGGTTCGATTCTCGGCGGTGGGGGTGGGCATTTTTCTCCGACCATGATAATTCCCCATCTTCCACAGAGTCTGGAAGTATGAATGAGAGTGTGAATGTGTGCGTGATGTAATGATTGAAAACCAAAAGATAACGAGTTAACACCTTCGGTATGTTCCAAAGGAGAACGGCCGCCGATATGGCCATAGCAGTTAAAGGCGGTATAAATTTAACAAGCAAAAAAAAAAAAAAAAAAAAAAAAAAAAAAAAAAAAAAAAAAAAAAAAAAAAAAAGCATAAGGTTACTTTTAAGGCTGATACTCAGCCATTTATACTGAGCAAAGCTTTGCTAACTTTATAAGTGAGCATTAATGTTAAATAAAAATAAGTATTAAGCTCTTAATTTACATATACTCTTATGTTCGAGAAATATATCCTGTCTTCCTGAGGACAATCAATTATGTTTCATATATATTGCGAGAATTATTTTTGCAGGTAGCCTATTTTTAAAGTGTTATATATTTAAACACCCCCCTCCCAATACCTCCTATATGCTTTCATTTAAAGCAAAGTGTGAGCTTTGGGGTTCAAGAAATTTCAGTTATAATTTTAACCAATGAATCAGCGTTGCAGGTACTGTGTAGAAACAAACAGCTTAACCATCTTATGTTCACGTTAGATACAACTAAAAGATGCACAAAATCTGCAGCTATCTTGTTTTGTATCAAATGATTTTTGTCTTTAACATTCAAGCTTTATTACTTCTATAAGCTGTTGTTGTGTACATAACATGTGCTATGTACCACTACTATATATTATATTGAGTTGCATGGAACAGCAGAGACATTAAAAATTATAAATTAATTTTTCTTTCAAAATTCCTGATATTTAAGATGCTGGGAGAAAACGAACCATCCGAGGCTTTCTTTAGATTTCTTTCATTTATATAGTGAATCATTACAACACCAAACGCTAACTTAAACAATATTCCTCTTAGAAATAATAATACATATAGACTAAATTAATTTTTGTAATTTTTCATCTCACATAGATGAAATACAGGAAAAGAAAACTTATTTCATTGTCATTAGCGTTGTAGAAAGTTGTATATAAATTTGAATAAAAATACACAGAGTAAGTTGACATGTCTATGTGCAATTTTGCGTGTGTGTGTGTGTGTGTGTGTGTGTGTGTGTGTGTGTGTGTGTGTGTGTGTGTGTGTGTGTGTGTGTGTAATTTACTTCCTCCAACCTTAAGTCATATCGGACGATGAAT
Source organism: Mantis religiosa (assembly GCA_030765055.1). Classification (NCBI taxonomy): domain Eukaryota; kingdom Metazoa; phylum Arthropoda; class Insecta; order Mantodea; family Mantidae; genus Mantis; species Mantis religiosa. Next base: position 171,034,800 of record CM060947.1, on the reverse strand, counting down.
GGAATGGGTGAAATGATGCGCAAATGAGCCCGGGGTCCATAGAGCTTACAGTTACCCGACATTAGTCTTTCAGGATAAGGAAAAACCCCGGAAAAAACCTTATCCAGGTAACTCACCCTGACCGAGATTCTAACTCGGGACCTCGGGAGTGTGAGGCAGATATTCTACCACCACGCTACCGAGGCGGGCTCGTTATGGCTGTTTCAGTATACAGAGTGTTTCAAAACGACACCGAACGAACATACACGCCGTGCCGCGTGCTGTAGCTGTTTGTAAACATACCGGCATACTCCGCAGTAGCTTGCTTGCTACTATTAAGAATTTCTTTGGCTTATGAAACCGCAATAACTAAGCAATAGCTTTCCTTAGTTATTGCTTATGAGTGTTTAACGTGTTCCAAAATTCCGTTATAGCAGTCCATGATGCCAAATAAGCTGGTGGGCATATGCAACTTATACCTTTTTAGAGGGAAGTTAATGTTTGTGAGGTGAGGATGGAAGCATTAAATGATAAACAGAATAGAAAACAACATCAAAGAATTATAGATAAATTAACCAACACTAAATGGCTTATACAATGAGACGAGCATTTTATTTCACGAGCATTTGTAACTGAAAAGGAAGCTGTCGATATTTACAGTAAGTGGTTGAAAGTATTGTATAATTAAGATCATAACAAAGTGCTCTGATGTTAAAAAATAAATATTTTCATTGATCTATTTTTACAAGTCATATGTTTAATGGAACTAAATTAATCGTGCGTTCGTTGAACTCCCTTCAGCTCTTCCATCCATCAAAACCATATCCGTCGTTTCGGCGTTCGTATAGCGCTCCATATTGCTTGGATTTGCTAAGTACGCGCAAAATCCTCCCTGTTAGGACGGAATGTGTAGTTTTACACTGAAGAGCAACCTCGCAACTGTCCGAGTTATTAGTCGATTTTTGCATAAATAACAGTTACTGTTTTTTGACCCATTTACCTGAAAGGTAGACTAGGGTCAACGATAAAGAGCAAGGAGTAATGTTTTTGTTTTCGTGGTGGGACATAACTTTTGAGGTTCGCACACCAGTGGTTCCTGCGCTGCCTAATCACAAAATCATGCAATAGTAAATACTGCATAAAATTATACCTTAGAGAACTTCGAAGCTGCGACACCCAAATTCGGACTAGTTTCGTTATCAATTACGCGATGGCTATAATCGTTCGGTGTCGGTTTGAAACAATCTGTATAGAACAGGCAGTAAATGAAATAGATAATTTGTTCACAGCATGCACCTCACACGCGAGGCCGCGCCGTGGCTGTGTGGTTAGACCGCTTGGCTCTCACCAAGGCGGTCCAGGTTCGGTCCCAAGCGACCCCAAAGTAAAATTTGTGGTGGGCAACACGGTGCTGGGGCGGGTTTTCTCCGAGATCTCCGGTTTCCCCCGCCATCTCATTCCACCGGCGCTCCACCTTCATCTCCTGTATCATCAGTGTCACCGCCTGCTGTGTCATATGTAGAAAAAGCGGACGTTATACAGTACATTACACTACACACTACACCCCGCACGTGGCAACCTTCATTTTGTATGTAAGACATGCAATGCGTTTTTAAAATATTACAGTTAAATGCTAACACAAATGTTGAAGAGTGCTTTCTTCTCAATCTGTCTAAATGCTTTAGGAAAGATTCGTATGCTATTTGCTAATGAAAAGAGGATAATCCCCCCCCTCCTCCTCCTCCTCCTCCTCTCTCTCTCTCTCTCTCTCTCTCTCTCTCTCTCTCTCTCTCTCTCTCTCTCTCTCCCCAAAACTCCACACCGGAAATATTTTTCTTTCCATTCAAGATTCTTATCTTGAGATGAACTGTGTTTACCTTCGCTCAGGTTAGCTCATATCAGATGGTCACCCCATAAATCATTTTCTTGCGACGTCGAGCTCTTAACGCGCACTGGTCTGTTCACTTAGGTAGACATTTGGGTTGGACAGTTCTTTATATTTCGGACTTACAGTATACTCTCAGTATATGCTTTAAGCGAGGACTAATATTTGAAAGCTACACTTTTTAACATCAAATTTAACTGTTAAACCTATACGCTCATATTCTAAAGCAAATTACTCCTAAAAGGTGGTTCTTGATGTTTTACAAAATTTCCAAAAGTGCTCAATAAGTGTATGGTGATAACAATTAGTATATATATTAGAGCTATGACCAGGGCTTTACCAACCTCACAGGCAACAACACAACTAAACATAAATTATAGTGCGGCGGATTCACGTAATTAGCACCATGGGTCCTTATGGCGATATTTTAACCTACAGATCGACATCAATCTTATCTTCTCATTATCCAGAACATACAAATGATCGTCATTCCCATACATAGGCCGAAAATTTCCCACCTCCATAGTTCCAAAATCCTTGACCGTGAACAGCAGGTTCAAAGACCCTCTATTCCATAGGGCAGAGTAAGAACATTTTGATGTATTTTGAGTTACCAAATGTTGGCCATTGTTTTTCAAATAAAATTACAACATCGCGTGATAAATATTTTCAGTTATTGCAAGCAGGAGCTATGACGCCTTTGCTATTATCACCATCAACATAATTATATCTTTGCCTTCAGGAGCCATAGCATGAATTCATCGACATTTTAACTTCGCTTTTGAAACATGGATGTTTATGTTAAATCGCTGAAACGTTACGTGTTTAATATACGTGCTCCATATCATGAGATAAAGTGAGTGATAAAGCATAGGCATTTCATTGCATAGTTTTCTGTTATATACATGTTATATACATATTTAATTACGGAGAGGAAGACAGATGACAACCTTCTTAAGCTCTTAATATTTGCTTTTTGTTTGACTCGCATCTAGAACTCATTTGTACCAAAACACAGCAAGTGGGCAGCTGTACTACCCTGCACTCTCAAATGTCTGTAGAATAAAAAGGAATCAAGTTTGAAGAAAATGTGCCTTGGGTACAAATTTCACTCTGCTTCGTGAAGATAAAAGGTGTTTCCAGGACCTCCACATTGCTTCACGCATGGTGGTACATTACACTGTTAATTTTTATTATTTTGGCATTTACGGAATTGTTAGTTTGATGAATATTGTCGTTTTGCAGGACCTTTTGCACTTAACTGCAGAACTTCATGCTGAGTTCTTAAGAGATTAATTATTTCGATTATACTGATTGTAATGTTAAGTATGAAAAAGCTATCTATATATTGGAGATTTTAGAATATGTTTTTATTCGTTATGCTTAAACCTTTATAACTTGTACATTCACTTATATAGCGTTTTAAAAGGTAAAATGTTCAAGCTTTTATCTAACATCCGACATTTACTTCACTACTTATTCAGAAATAATCGTAATTTAGTGGTGTTTAACATGATAAGTAAGAAATAATTGTAGCACAATATTTCAAAAGCTAAATTAAAGTACCAGAATATTTTGAAAATATTTTATTTTTATTTTAGATTTTACGTCCTCCAACGTTAAGTCATAACGGACGATGAATGGATTGGGTGAAATGACGCTCAAATGAGCCCAGGGTCCATAGAGCTTAGAGTTACCCGACATTCGTCTTTCAGGATAAGGGAAAACCCCGGAAAAACCCTTATCCAAGTAACCCACCCTGTACGAGATTCAAACTCAGGACCTCTTGAACGTGAGGCAGACATGCTACCACCACGCTACCGAGGGGGCTTTTGAAAATAATGTCAAAACCATAATATTGTCAAAAGAGTATACAACACATTTATACATTCTCTTCCTCGAGAGAAGAAGAACAAAAGGAAGAAGAAACAAAGAAAAGTGTAAATTAATATTATTGTATAAAATTGTATATAATTAAAAACATCCACATACAGTAGTAATTTATTTAAAAGGATTAATTATGAAAAGATTAATTCCTCAATATAAATTTAACAACAATAATATTGTATTTTATTAAGTAGTTAACAATGTTATAACGTAGTTTTACAAATAACAAAATAAAATCTCAAGAAAAGGTAAGAAAGGACGAAGAGAAGTGTTGTTAAATATAATTTGTATTCAAATAATATGCCAACATACGACAAACGCTAACAATGAGAAATGATCCGTTATCAAATAGGGGTAAAATCAACAAGCCATTATTAATTTAAGAGACGCCTTGTGATAATTTCGTGAAACAGGCGTGAGAGCTTCGTAGAAGAGAAGACAATGTAAGAAGAAACAAGAAGATAGAAGAAATTAAGAGAAATTATTTGAAGTCAGTAGATCATTTATTCCGTGGATAAAATAGTAAAAGCGGGATTGTGCGTGCAGTGATAAAATAATAAGCTAAGCGAGGTCCTGGGCGCTCGACATCACAGCAGTTGCTCCGTTTGGCGGAGGCCGCTGCCCTGGGTTTCCAGAAAAAAGCATACACCGCGGCAGTGTCTCTGGATGTCGAGAAGGCCTTCTCTACCACCTGGCATGCAGGTCTCCTACATAAGTTAATCACACTGGGGCTTCCTACACACATGATACATCTTCTACAACTTTCCTTAAACACAGACATTTCACAGTCACTGTGGCGGGAGAGCTATCAACCAGACGACCCATCAGAGGCGGAGTGCCCGAAGGCTCTGTCTTATCCCCTACACTTTTTAGCGTGTATGTGGCGGATCTCCCTACGGAGCTACATGTCAACATAGCCCAGTATTCAGACGATGTGCTGCTATACAACACAGATAGAAACGCACGCAGAGCCTTCAACCCAATACAGCGACACCTAAGCCTCATTCACGACTGGTGTACGCCTTGGCGATTGTCCATCAACCCGGAGAAAAGCAAAGCCATACTCTTCACCAAGCGTCATTTTTCTGCCATTATTCTGGCAGAAGGATACAGTGGACAAACTCTCTTAAGTATTTGGGTGTAAAGTTGGACAAGGGCCTAACTTTTAAGGGTCACATCCAGGAGGTAGCTCATCGGGCATGCGGAGCTTCGGCTTCGTTATACCCCACGAAGCGGTCAGGGATGCCGACACCCCTTAAGTTGCACCTTTATCAGGCTTTAATTTTTCCAATTATGCTCTATGCGTGTGAGATCTGGGGCATGGCTGCAGGAACCAACCTGCGACAACTCCAGCGTGTACAAAATATATGCCTTAGGGCCATCTATTCTGTGTGCTGGAGGTTTCCCGTGAGATACCTTTATGAAGCCTCATCTCTCCACTATGTGGAAGATGTCATTAGGCACCGGATTACAAAATTCTACGCGATTTTGCCTCAACATCAGAGCACCCTGGTTAGGTCTCCAGGGAACTATAGATCCTCAGAAAGACGCTACAAGCTCATGGCATGCGGGCACACCCGGTAACAATAAAGTTGTTATTACAACTTCAAAATTATTACTATTTGAAAATTGATTAATCTTTCTTAATTAATCTCTTCCTACATTTTCTCACACCAGCGGTGCACACAAGCGTTGCACCCGAGTTGGCTACTAGGAGGAGCTACGGCTACCTCCCTTCTTTTCATCCACCTAAATTTAAACCACTACCCTGCAAAACCCCACATATCCTGTCATTAAGTGGTTAAGTCCGTGTAGGACAGGTACACGAATGACACACGACGTGCTGACCCTCAGTCAGCCGCCAGCTGCTTGAATGAATGAATGAATGAATGAATGAATGAATGAAAGAATGAACGAATATGCAGAGAGATGTAATGAATTATCAATAATGTATCCTCATTAGAGAAGTACCTTTCCACGGTGTGTATTTCATTCATCACCCCAATAATGCTGAAGTAATTGAGGAAAATAACTAATTAAAATAATAGCGTAACTTTTCTTTATAACATTACACAAATCTGGAGCTTAAACTAAATATCAAAACATTGTTCCGAAAAAAAAAAAATTAAAATCATAAAATGTTGAAAATGAAGTAAAAGGTCTCACTGCTGTTGAGAAAATAAATAGGAAGTAATTTTCAAGAAGAAAACTACTTGTTTATTTCATTTAGCACACCCTGAATTATCAAAGTGCCATATTAGAACTTTTTAATCCAACCCACATAACGCTCTAGGTGCTTCTATATTTTAAACTTCCTTTCCAATACGCCAGCAAAATATTTCTGGTGAAAATAATGAGGCTGTCAATCTGTCGCATAGATTTTCTGTTTTTATTACTTTTTTAAATTTCCAATTTTCAAGCGTATGCCAATTCAGTTTCTGATTGAAGGAAATACCTTAGACAGTTATAGCTTTGGATTTCCTGTAGGCAATTAGGAGCTTGTTCTTTCTAAGCTCCGTTTATAGGTAGTTCTTTGGAGCTGGAATAATGATATCGCAGCTATTATTTTACTATAATGCTCTTAATGGACAGAGACCAGATATCTCGTTTAGTCAAGAACGAAGATCTTTTAGCTCTTAGTAAGAAAACGTTTAATCAGTTCTCGTTAAGAAATCAGCTTCTAATTTACCATCTGAGTGAAACTACCACTAATGTTATCTCAAAACCAAAGCCATTCTAACGAAGATGCACGTAACTGTAACATGTATTAAATGTTAAGGACCTTTTGATTGACGATTACAGTTATTTGTCACGTGCTATTACAAGCAATGCAGTAGCTGCTATGACTTTTGTTTGCTATGTTTTCTCTCCTTTTACGCAACGAATTAATACCTACGGAAGGTGCTGTTTAGGCAACTAAAAATAATTTAAGGAAAACACGGGGCAGCATTTTAACTATGGTGTTCTATGGTTAAACGTCCTGAAGTAAATACATTTCTTTCAAGAAATGTAACGATTTTTGTTCACAAGTTACACTGATACTGAAAAAATTTGAAGTTGTTTTCTTTGATTTTGTACGTTGTTTGTCTCAATACTACAACTTATAAATCCTAGCAAGCGGGAAGATACAGATCTCGCGCAGATTTAGATTCCTATCTATGGAGATGCTACGGTTACCTTATGACTGAACTTTACAATATCTATCTTGGTCATCGATTAACGTGACTCAAAACTAAACTAAACCAAGGTACTGGAGCTGTATTCAATCAGTTTTGTGAGTTGACTATGCTTCGGTGTTGTACAATATTATTTCGTGCCCGCTACTCCTGAACGCAAATCCAGTAGATTGCGTTTTTTCCTCGAAGATTCAGTGCCTAGATTTCAAAACAAGGTATTCTAACGTTTAAGAATACCTCGGAATATCAAAAATGTGGAATTATGATTTGGGAGCATATAGCATCAGTAAATTACATCTCTTCGATCTAACTTCGATCTCTACTAGATAAGATTACGCTTTCCTTTTGATTGCGATTTTTCGGGCATCAGAAAAATCAACTTCAAAATTTGTACTATTGCTTATATAAAATTTACATAACAAAAATGAAACATTACATCGCAGTTAACCACTCATTGTTATTACATTAATTATTCGGTTTTATATACATTTATTCCTATCTAAAGCCACTAAATCACTCTACTAAGTAAGTAGCCAGAACAGGTAGTCACTTAATTCCAAAATTCGATAACCAGATTTCGCAGAAAATCACGTTTTTGAGTTATCTAAATCGTTAAAATAATTTAGTAAAAGATTAATGTACATATGTCTGTCCATGTCTATTAACAGCTAAGTCAAAAACAATAGTCGATTAAATATCAAATTTGGAACTTCAGATTAGTAGCTTTCAAAAAGGTTTTTCAAGATACACCCACCCTACCTCTGGCCATGCAGAAAAAGTTGAATGTCAACCGCTTGTAAAAGTTTTGACTAACACTAAAACTATTCAGTACTGTAACTGTTCCACTTGAACTGAATGCCCCATTCTTACAGCATGGAAATAATTATTATTATTGTACAGCCCATCGGAGTTTAACTCAAAAGCCTATAATGTAGTAGGCTCATGTTGCAATGTTACATTGTGCAACCTTTACCTACACATGAAAAGTGGAACTGATTATCTGTTTGTTCGCATGCGTCCTTGTAAGTTCACCTGATTATTCAAGAAATAACCTTAGTGTCCACAGAAAGAAAAAAATACATCGGCATAACTACCTGAACTTGGATGAGCTGTAGATGGTGACAAACAAGTTCTATCTACCACGTGCACAAGGCGTCTCGCGTAAGCTAAAGCAGAACCTGCCCAAATACCCGGCATTCTGTTGCCACAAATGGAAGGTTGAAACATTTGTGCAACATGAGAAGAAGAAAACATTAGGAATTAAAAGGAGGAGGTAGCAGAGGGAATGAGTTTACAACTTCCGCTCAAACTACCGAATGAAAGATGTTATGCGCGAAGTACATTTACGTTTGTTACAAAAAGATAGTTGTTGAAAGGAAACGAGAAAGACATCCTTGTGATTTCCTCAATAGATTCGTTAGTATATATAAAGATTCTCTCCTAATGGAAAGAGAAATGAGTAGTTCAAGAAAGTGTGCGTCTCATTCCTTGTATGATTAACGAAGGATTTGTTGAAATTTCATTTCCCGAGAGTGTAGTCCGAACATTTTCTGAAAAATGGTTTATCCATATGAGAAGCAGTATTGAAAGTGACGGTAGCTTCATTAATTATTTTGGCATCGAATTGGAAATATCAACATTCGTCTCTTCTTGTGGAACTTCAGGTTGTAACGATTTTGGCAAAGATTTTCTCACCTTTAGTTGGAGATTAACTGCTAAGTTCAATAATGTAAAGTCTTGCTCGAAAACCTTACAACATAAAGCGTTACAAGAAGTATAGGAGTTAATACTTTTCCGGTTTGATGTCAAGACAATAGTAAATAGTGATTTATGGGTTATTTAACTAAAAATAAGTTTAAATTCAAATATTAAAGGTACTTCCTTGCATTATAACATCTTTAAATGACAAAATGTTCTATAAAACTGTTATAGCAAATATTTTGCTCATATATGATTTAATAGACATATAACTTTTAAAATCTTTATTTTCACTACCTGCGGAAAAAATTACAAATTAATCTAACCCGCATTTAAAACAGAAGGTTGTGAAATATACATTAGGCTAAGACAGTATGTTTCAACTTTTTTACTACGCTTTCAAAAATGAATGGAGCGAACTGCAAAGGCAACTGATCCACAGATTTGCACGTTACAATTTAAGTAACTATAATGTGGTAAGAATTCAAAATGCGAAAACAGGCATTGAAATAAATCATTCTCATTTCTGATTCACTAACTAAATCTGGCCTAACCGATGGATGGCTCAGGCGGTTTCATCTGTGGTCCAAATTCGAGAGGCCCGGGTTCTATTCCCTGACCCATGGTCTTTTTCGGCGGTTTTCTCGAGTCGCCAGGGAATGCTGGGTAGGATATTTACATCCCCCGAATTTCCTACCCCTCCATTTCATCTCCATTAACATTTCACCATCTCTCATCTGTGGTTTCTTTCAGGGTAGAAGTATCGGCGGATGTAGGTCACCCTCTCTCTCCTCAAGCCTCATCCTTACTCCTGGAGATGCCCCACTTGGGACTTAGGTACAATAAATAATGATAATGATAATGATAATGATAATAATAATAATAATAATAACAACAACAATAATAATAATTTCGGTGCCGAATCCCCTCCGTAGTAATCCTAATCCTAAATCCGGCATGCTTTTTATTTGCAGCTTTAAATGTTGTCACTTTCGTATGTATATATGTGTATACATACATAATAATACGTGGAATTGTCTTAAGAAAACATATATTTTAACTGAGCAATTCAGATTTCATATTTGTCTTAATGTTACTATTTACACTCTCTAAGTATAATCAATCCATTGTTAAATTTTATTTCTTAATTTTATCTCTTCTGGTTCCGCCATTTAATGATTTTAGATCTACATTCCCCGCTTAGGTTTTTTTTTTTCTTTCGATTAAAGCACTGGCTTCACTTCCACAGAAAGAACTATTCGTAGAAGTTTCTTTATAAAATTTAATTTGAATGTGCATTTTAAGTTCTATGAAACTTATTTTTATTGCTCCACACTTCTTATTAAATATCTGTAGCTGTTATTCTCCTCCCATGTAATCATCATCGTCGTCATCATCATTAAGGTTAAATAAACATATTTCTTTTTTCAGTTCTGTAGTTCAGACGCAGGCAGCAGCTGTAGGTGACGAAACTAACTGAATGATACGCTTGAAAAATTGATGAAAATTATATAGTGCTGCTCATAAGCTCATGCAAAGCTATTGGCCGAGGACAGGTTCTGAAGGCCGTTGCTTATCACACTGCTGGCCAGGGCTGGTGATGTAATATGCCGCTTTCTATAACTACAAGCATCTCACAAATTACAATGCCTGCACGTCATATACCTATTTGTTTATTGCACCGCCGGTCACAGTATAGCGCCCTGGGTGATATATCATCCGCACGCATGCGCAGCAACCGGGAATATAAATCCTCCGTACAAACTCTCCCATTAACAATCTGATAGGCAGCAACAGGTTTTGAATCCAATATCGTCTCGAACCACTTCTGTACTCGTTCATCCGAGAGCGTGTCAACACGCACGGATCAAGTTCTTGCCAAAAATACGGGCAACTAGATCTGCTGTTCAACATGCCATATCTGTAATCATAAGTTTACAAGTAGCGCCATTAGTTGAGAGGAAATGAGTAAGCACTAAGGGAGAGCAAGTGTGCCAGTATGTTATACAATAGAGAAGCAATTATCTAGGTACCATTGATCCTTTAATGGGAAATCCAGTGACTAGAGTGCCGAACTGTTTTATTGGTTCATTACATTAGTCTGCGAATAACGCAATATCGGCGGATTTATAACTTTATACCAAATTAAGGAAATGACGTTTACGCGTGCACATATGATTGAGTCATATATTTGTATATTCGATTACATACACATTGACACTCTCATATTGCCAGACTGTGCGGAGCAAATGGAATATTCTTAGCCAGAGGACAATTCTCACACAAACACACTCCCCGCAATCAGCAATGCAGCTTGTTAAATTAGACTTAGTAATTATTATACTTTGAAAAACTGCAAAAATGATTGTTATAATTGTCGTTGGGAGTACTTTTGTTATATCCCGTTTTATTTCCAAAAATCTAATGATATTCTCTGCTCTTGTACAATCTTTATTTAAAGCACTTATACCTCCAATTTTATGTTCATCGAGATAAACAATTGCAGAATTTATCATATTGCTAATTTTCTTACGGTGCAAATGGAACTGTAGGACTACAGTGGGGTTTAAGCGAGAGTCAAATATTTTAACAGTCGAGCCGGTCGCTACTAGTTTGAAATCCCTCCCCCCTTTACCCAAAATAGAAAAGCTAATAACGCATTCCTATTTGAGAAAAACTTAAAACATTATTTGAAAATAACAAACCCATAAACGAAGTATCTCGTGTTTTTTTATAAATAGTATTTGAAATAAATTGTATTTTAACGTAGTTTACGCTTTCTTTGTATTAAAGCTTGGTCTATCTCTGACGGCTTACCAGTTATACAAAGTTATGCTGAATGAAAAGAACTTCAGAGATTATTGCAAGACAAATGTGCAATATATTTGGCATGAAAATGCATTAAACTTAAGATATTTTAGTCAAAATAGTTAGAGCCATTTTTTTGGGAAAATCAAAATATTTGAAAACTCTTACATGTAAAATATACTTTGTAGTGGAGGGTTTTTCTAGAAAATGTTATTTTTTATTTTTTTATTTACAAAACTTTTAATGATTCACTTATTTGGTTCTCTCTCTGGCACACACTTTCTTCCTCACTCAATCAATAGCCCGCCTCGGTAGCGTAGATGGTAGCGTGTCTGCATCACGTTCAAGAGGTCCCGAATTCAAATCTCGGTCAAGGTGAGTTACCTGGATAAGGTTTTTTTCCAGAGCTTTCCCTTATCCTAAAAATGCAAATCTCGGGTAGCTCTAAGCTCCATACACCCTGGACTCATTTGAGCATCATTTCACCCATTTCATTCACCGTCCGAAATGACTTAACGTTGAAGGATGTAAATTTTAAAAAAATCAATAAAGAACCAACCATTCTTTAAAACACACGCAAATATGTTCATTTTGGTACACAATAGGGAATTGATAAGAAACTACCACCTGTTTACTTGGCTTAATAGTCAGTTCAATAAATCCCAGCTCAGCATTGGATTTTTGAGTATGATTATACCTTTCCAACCTTTTCCTACATAAGACTTGTGAAAAGGACAATTAATTGCTATTGATTGCCTAACATTTGATTAAACTATTAAGTCCGAGACTTGAAAGTACGTACAACATTGGAAGTTGTCATTGGGTTAATGCATAGTTCATTATGATATGAAAATATTTCGTGCACCTTAAGAAAACATTTTCAATTTTTTTACCTCCTAAATACTTGAGTGTATCCTGTGCGTTACATGCCCCTTCCTATCGCCAATTTGCGATCCGAAATTATTCTCCTGGAAAGGCGGCGATATGTCTGTTTTGAAGATACAGTGTCAAAATGCCACTTAGAATGATTTGGTTTATCACATCATTCATGAATTTCGGAATTCTTTCACAACAATAACATTTCTTGGCTGGTTTCCCAAACAGCACACTTTGATAGAATTACAGTGTTACAACTTGTAGCTTTCTTCAGCAGGTCAGCACTCTACGAGGATGTTCAACAAACCGCACACTCGTGTGCATTGTAATCGATACCATGTTTTACTCCCAAGTAACAAGACACGTGCAACCGTCTCTTTTCTGCAACCTTATCCCATAAGTTCTCCACTTTCTTCAGTGTTACATTGTCGATAAGATCTCAGTCGTTACAGAAAGTGTAGTAGTTTTTATATCGATAAGTATTTATGGTTGTTTCTTCCTGCACAATTGTACAGCGGGAGGCTAACTCCGAAGCTAACTTCCAAGAACATTTCCAGCGATGTTCGTGGTGATACAATCCAAGTTCAGCAATATATTTTTAAGAGAGGAACTCCTGGTAATAGTTAACGAATTTGTCCTTAGAGAGGACATTCTTAAGATGTATCGCTGATATATGTTGAGAGCTTATTTAAGAAATAAAGTAACGAAGCAAAATTCTACCTTTGTTCCCTTTTGCTTCACATTCACTCTAAAGTAAATAAACATGAGCTGTCTTAGAGCTTGTAATGAATAAGTGAAATCTAGCGTACTCCTCTAATTTGAGGGCACTTAAGCCATTTGTTTTGCATGCATGGCTATCTTAAGCTTAAAACACTAATATTTTTAGCTTCGTTTTAAGCCAAATGCAATTGAATCGCTTATTTCAGAAAGGCCTAAGACCACTTTTTTTACTTTTTGAGTAAAGTGCATTTATGTGTTCCTTAGAAGTTGACCCATCGTTGAGTGCAGACAGGGCCTACATGTTGAACCAAATAGCCACAAAATAGAGCGGATAAATTCTTGTTTATTTTAAAAGAGCCCTATGTCCAGCAAAGTTTAAACAATGTAATATTGTAAATGAGATGGCAAACATAAAGCTGCTTACATAGAGTAAGAAGTTGTTTTCGAGTTCTGGAATACTATTCTTCAGTGGCCAACTGTTTTGTGAGCACAGATGCAAAAATTACAAAGTAATTTATTCTTTTTCTAAAATATAGTTTTTACATGAGTTACCTGTGCCTTAGATTATTACCCTGACTAATTTATATGCCCATTAAACAGATTTATTGCATACCTTGAAGGCTTTAATTTGTTATTTCTCAATTACTTCAGAATGGCCGTATGTTCATTACAAATATTTAACTTTTACCAGAAAATAGGTACGACATATATATGTAAACTATGTCACAATTATCGATATCTTTTAAATGGCAATCGAAAAACAAAGTGGGAAAAGGTCTTCAAAAACAATTCGTTTTCACTTTCCAAAACTATGCCAGCTGGACATAGGATCTTTCTGAAATAACTGATTCAATTTCTAAAATGATTTTGAATCTTTACGGCTTCTCTAGCTGAAATTTTAGCCCATGGAATTTTGCTTTCGTCCCCGTGGTAGGCTGCCTAGAACGTGTTCTTACATGTATACCCTAGCCCGCCTCGGTAGCGTGGGTGGCAGCGTGTCTGCCTCACGTTCAAGAGGTCCCGAGTTCGAATCTCGATCAGGGTGAGGTTTTTTCCGGGGTTTCCCCTTATCCTTAAAGACGAATGTTTGGTAGCTCTAAGCTCCATGGAGCCTGGATACATTTGAGCATCATTTCACCCATTCCATTCACCGTCCGATATCACTTAACGTTGGAGGACGTAAAATTACAAGGAAAAAAAACCTACCCTTTCTACCCACACAGAATGGCAATCCGAATGGTTCAGTTTTTAATTTTTTTGGGCAAATGTTTAGTCTCTGGGTGTAGCTCCAGTATTATGGCTGAATTGTGGGTTTTCGATTTTATAAGAGGGCAGCAAAAAAAAAAGTATCTAAAAGTATCTAATGGACATATTTTAAGGACTGAAGTCGGAGAATGCTACTCAGTGGTTCAGATAGAATGTGTTTATAGACATTAATTCGGTAACATCTAATTATAAGATCATTTAATACAATTTATTGATGAAACAACTTGAGGTCTTTTCAAGTAGATCTTCTGTATCAAATGAGCAAACGAATACTACGAACGATGTAAATGTATAAGTAGTCACAAGATGAAGCGCACGTTGTACGAGTTTGCTTTCCTAGATCACTGTAGTATTGCTTGTAATTATTGTGATCCAAATGCATGTTTTTAAAGGGTATTGTATTAATACTTCCTATAGGCAGTACTCTAAGTGCGTTAAGGATAATCGAGTAACTAATGCTTGCATAAAAAGGTGATAGCCAACCTTCAGATTACTCTGCTGAAGTGTAATAATCATGTATATTTTTAAGTTGCGTTTATGGATTAATCTGGCCGCGCCATGGCTGAGTAATCAGAGCGCTTGGTTCTCACCAAGGTGACCCAGGTTCAATCCCAGGCGACCGCAAACAGATTTTTGATGGACAACATGGAGCTGGGGCGGGTTTTCTACGGTTTCCCCCGCTAGCAATTAACCGATTGCTCCATCAGCTTTCCTATCACCTCGTATCTCTCGTACTCTCACTTCCGGCGATGGACTGATTTACTCATCCCGGAATCTCTCTACTCAGGAAACCACTGATCCTCAACCCGTTGCCTACGGGCCTCTAGTTTGCGAGGTTCATCAGACCTTATGTTCCGCTTAAAGGAAATACGGGAATTCATTCATTAATACTTTATATATTTAAATATTTGGAAAAGGTAAAAATGACAGCGGCGTGCATACAAGGTCAAAAGAATATTCTTTCATATAATTATAGTTCACTATATCCTTTATGTATTCGTGCTCGCATTTCTAAAGGTCTGGAAAAATGGACTACAGATGTCCTAAAATTCTGAGGTAGCGATTGTGAAATTCAGCGATAGTGCAAAATAACCTAGTACAAGAAGTACAATAGCTACTATTATATACGAAAACTATCAGACAATTTAGTTTATAATCACAGTATAAATGACTAAAGTGCAAAATAATAATGATCATTTGCATGCAGGTACACTTTCTGGCAATAACGATATTCAGAGGCAAAAACTGGACTTATTGATTCTATATTTTAGAGATGATTGCAAAAGTGTTTCACTGCAATAATTGAGATTTAAAATAACGATGATATCTTTCGGCTCCAAATTATAGTACATTGTAGCCCATGCGCTGGGTACGTGGTTCAACAAGGATATTATGTCGTGGTGCATTCTATGGAAATGTTTGAACATTTCGAGAAGTGTGTAGTGTTTAACGCCCGCTTTTACTACATAGGCACCGCAGGCGATGACACTGATGATACATGAAATGAAGATGGAGCACCGGCGGAATGAGATGGCGGGGGAAACTGGAGATCCCGGGGAAAACCCGCCCAGGGGCCGTGTTGTACACCAGAAATCTCACTTTGCGCTCGCCTGGGATCGAACCCGGGCTGCCTTGGTGAGAGCCAAGCGGTCTAACCACTGACCCACGGCGCGGTCAAACAATTCGAGAACAAATGCAGTGTTTTTAAATGTTATTTGTATCTTAATAAGTTTTGCCATAAGAATCATTATTACGTACATATTAGTTATTAAAATAATGTGCTGTAGGTATAAGGCACAACTACTTTTTGAAAGCTTGCGTTAGAAGCAGAGCTTTCAACACGGCACTCATACTGGAAATTAACTTTATAACATTCAGTAGAATATTTTCATAATATGTTTGCGCCCAAAACTATGCAAGAATTGTTACATTACTTCTGCTTTGGATACCTAACTTCAGCTCCCAAATTTGGAAAACGCCAAACCTTATTTGGGAAAACTACTGTAATATTCGCTCTCTGAACACTACACATAACGCTACGCTATTCGCGATACTAGTGTCTATATTTGGCCAAGACCAAGGCCTAAGATCCCGTATCTCCCTTTTGGGTATTGAAATAATGGAATGGCTATTCCCAGTTGTCATTGAGAATGGAGTAATCAATTACGGCGCGACCTCGTGGTAGGAGTTCAACGAAGGTTAATGAACCTCTGCGAACACTAGATGTCAAGTTCAGGAGGAATGCGGAGCTCTTAGTGCCCGTGGAATTCGGCACTCTTGCCGAGCACGTGAACACTCCAGAACCTGCCTCCCAAGGATCACGCGGAGCATCACTATGGAGCCAGCGAGTACATCAGCATTGTCCATTAACAAGAAGTAGGAAGAGCTCTGAATGAATACATATGTACCTTCAAGGCTTAAAGGATGGGAGTGTTCCTCCTTAGTTTGCGTTTGTATGTACGCGGGATAATGGAGTATTTTCTAATTCCAAGAATGCTATTAGTAGAAATACCTTGGTTCACATGATGACGCGATCACACGTAAAGCTCTAGATATAAGTGTAACAAAGATGTTTAAAATAATCCTTGACTAAGAATAGATACTGGTATTAATAGACAAAATATTTACGGGATACACACCCGCGGTTATATGGGTTTAAAACTAATATATTTTCTCTGAGCTGTACAACCTAATTTTGAAGCGTAATATAAAGACAGCTGTGGAAATTATCATAATGTGAATAATACAATTCAATATGGGATCTATTTGTTATACGGCAGATACCCAGTGGTAGTTTGTCTTACCTAACTGACGTTAAAATGTCTGGAGTAATAATTAACAGAATTATTCTGTTTTAACTCAGATGGGTCTGCAGGTAGTGGTGGCTAGTTTCTGACACCTTTCATATTGTCAATATTGCAATTGAAAATTAATTGTTCTTTCAAACCAGCCATGTGTAGGCTAAAGTATGGAAACACAGAGTCAGACTGAAAAATTCAATGCCATAGCCGGGATTTGAACCA
This sequence comes from Mantis religiosa, assembly GCA_030765055.1. Taxonomy (NCBI): domain Eukaryota; kingdom Metazoa; phylum Arthropoda; class Insecta; order Mantodea; family Mantidae; genus Mantis; species Mantis religiosa. The sequence goes on along the minus strand of CM060947.1, from coordinate 171,017,482 downwards.
CGGATCTTCTGGTTGCCGTCCAGCTGCTCTAATACTTGAGCTACAATGGCTAACGTGCCGACATGACATTAAATTCTCCAACTGACTCGTGTTTCTCCCGGTAAACCACTTAGTAGTTCTCATAAACAAATGAGACAACTAGCTTAATGACGACTTACAACGTGTAAATACTTTAAGGCCCGGGTTTCATAGTTCGGACCGCTAAAAGCCCGGGCCTTAAGTACTTACACGTTGTAATTCGCCATTAAGGTAGTTGTCTCGTGTGTTTATGAGAACTACTAAGTGATTTACCGGGAGAAACACGAGTCAGTTGGAGAATTTAATGTCATGTCGGCACGTTGGCCATAGTAGCTCAAGGGTTAGAGCGGCTGGACGGCAACCATAAAATCCGTGGTTCAAATCCCGGCTATGGCATTGAATTTTTCAGTCTGACTCTATCTTTCAATATTGCAATTGCTATTCTACTACTTAATGACTCACTCGTGGTACAGATTATTTTTAATTTAAGACGTCTGTAATCATTGTATGTTAGTGTTTACATACAGGACTTGGCTACTATAACAAATTTAATATTTTAGTTTCTTCAGGCAAGGGGCAGGTACGTTTTAAGGGATTTAATGTGAGGCACAAGCAGCTGGAGGGAATAGGAAATGTATGAAAACATAAAACAAAAATTAATACCCATTCACTTTAGCACATACTTTCTTACATTGTTGATTTATAAATAAGTTTAAATCAGAGGTGGCACAAGGCAGGATTCACAAGTCTGCTGGTGGATGTCCATGTCCATTTTTCCTACTGATAATGGTGCATTTGGAGACTGGGATGAAAGGTGTTTTCGCGGTCCCTGCCTTCAATTGTATAGACATGCATAATAATTCTAATTACACATGAAATAAAGTGATTGCTTAATGTATGATATTGCTTTAAGTGACTCTTCTAGAGATTTTGTCAAGGTGTACGTATTAATTGATATATTGAAATTATTAAGGACACAAATAACACAGGTTATTTAAATAAAGAATGTTACGACCTTACCATAGACTCAGCAATAAACCCCAAACACTTGTGTTAAATTTCCTTTTGACTGTTTTATACTACCTTCTTTCTTAAATTAGAGCCTGACTAAGGGTCCCACGGCAATCTTACAATATCGTCAAGTATATAGAGTGCTGATTACCAAAATATCTTTGACTGAATTTGATGCTCGCTCTGTTAAATTTTTTCCCTCTCTTTTATTAGCAAGGCTACTATAAACATGTTCATTTTATTATCTGTACGAGGTTTGCATTCTATTTAGTTTCACTAATTATTGTAAATCCTTCTAAATGTCCAAGTGATTCAATCTGGACAGGATTTTTTTCCTTTTATAACTACTAGAACCGGCTCCAGACACCAAGTTTTGGTGTTTACAAACTGGCTTCTCTCCAAGGTTTCATTTCGAAAGGGTTAACTGAGAAGTATTACTTGTAAACTGAAATACACAAAACACGTGTTTGGTGGTTTGTAAAACATTTTGCTTATCCGCAACTATTCGCAATGGTGTTTTTTCCTCAGAAAGGTTAACATTGCGGAATAAACATTTGATACCATCCAGTGATCGTGGTTTCTTGCGAGACTCTTATTCGGAGAGTCCTGGTTTCGATTTCCGTTAGGCCGACAACAGTTTCTTTCTTTTACAATTTCCTTCTTTTCGCTGTTTTTGGTAGGCGAATGCTAGGATAGACTAGGTATATAAAGCGGCAAATTTTCCTTTCTGCTTCCTCTCTCCCGAATTGGAGCTGCGTGGATTGTGTTGGTATCGACGGGGCAGTGGTTTCCGCCACCCACGGGTATTGTGTACTATGGCTAGCTGGTCGCCCAGGGACGCCGTTGAACGACGCCTATAAAAGAATCCCCGGTACTAGTCTACAGAGCGGCCGTACCGAAGTTTTCAATGATCCTCCCGGATGGTTTGGGCACGCTTAAGTGGCGTATCCACTCTTCCACTCAAAAGTGGGGGGGGGGGGGGATTTTAGACTCCAGGTATTTTGTAAGGAAAGAGCCACGGAGAAGCCTCGGCACTCCCTCGTATTTAAGAGGGACACTTTCGACTTCCGGGTAGTTCTCGTTCAGCATTGCCTGTATTCCCCTATCATGCTTAAGGTTCTGGTGGAGCTTGCTTTGAGGAATTGCTTACCTTGGAGCTCAGTGAACACAGGCCCTCAGAGGAATCTCTCATTAGGAGAGATACGCTGAATAGTTATTAAAGGTACACTAGATCCAGTGGGAGCGGAACTGAGTTCGAAAGCAGGAGGAAGGAAAGGCGAAGCTGTTGCATATTTCAATTCTAAGCAGGTAAAGCTGATATGGTTTCTCTATAGCCAATATATTTGTACGTTAATTGTATCACTGTACTCCTTGATTTGCAATATGAAATGTTTTAACATATAACTAGAATGAATTTACGTTGTGTCAAAGCATTTTCACTTTCATTGTTCCCATATAACTCTCCTGAATTAAATGCTCGTTTCCGATGTTCAATATCTGCCATTTCTACCCAAATATCCTGCTGATTGAACGCCAACAAGTTTGCATTCTTTTGACTGCGCAGCATTGCTTTGTGCATTCTAGTACTATAATACGTTAGGATAAAGAGACGAAAAAAAAAAAAAAAAAAAAAGAATTAAGGAATTTTTACTGCTGAGGTGGAGAATAAAGGGAGAAAATAATAGGGAAAAACACCGGATATTGTATTTCGATCTCATTTTACGAAATAGGTACTAGGCATGAAATTATTAATCATAGTAATACATAATAATTCACATGAATAGCGGGATCGCCCCACCACCCGGCGACGAAACCTTCCACGAAACACCTTTGCAGAAACACCTGGATTACCTAGGCAAGGTGATCTTTATTACTTCTTTTCTTTTTCGTAGTGTTTTATCGCCCTTTCTTACAGCATATCACCCTATATGTAGTGGATATAGTGTTACGTGAAATGAAATAAAAAAAAACGAATTTTAAGGAGGAAATGTTCCAGGTCCTCTCGGTATTTGCCATTTTTAGGACTGAAGAAACCCTGAGAAAACCTAGACGAGGGACGAAGTTCTTGGGAAAGAATCTGTAAATATCTGTAATCTTAAATATCTGTAATTATATGGCATTCCCACAGTAAAGAGAGAAAGAGAGGGAGTTCTGAAATTCAGAGAATGTGGTTTTCAAAATTCGCTGTGATTACCACCAATCCATCTAAGCGAAATTTTGGCATCAGGTACTATCGAATGAATGAATGAAAGTAAATGGGTTGAGCCCTTTCAGTCCCTTGCATGTAGGCCACATATTGGGCCCATTGTGCCCCTCTTACTGGAGTGCTTACTCAAGTCCCGTGGCGTCCAAAAACGACAGGATAAAGTGCCTAAGTGTAGCAAGTACTTAACATTCACACAAAATATGTAGAGAAGACTCAGCCTCTCCACCGCACTTCCTGCATGTGGAATCTGCATTAAGCTTCATCGCATGCAGGTGTCTCTTTAGGGTGTTGTGCCCTGCCAACAGGCCAACAACACTTCTAAGTTGTACCCGATGGAAGTTTAGCAGAATCATGCTGTTCTTCTTGCTAGGTTCATCGATCATAGACCGAGCCTGCCTAACTGTGCTAAGATTACGCCATAAAGTGCCATGTTGAAGTGATAATCAATCAAGGATCTCACATCTGGACCTTCTTGGGGTAAAACCAGGACAGGTTCTGGACCAATAAACGCGTTGGCCGAGCCCTCCCTGGCTAGCCTATCAGCTAGTTCATTTCCTCTGATCTCAGGAACCCAGCAGATCAAGCACTATCAATCCATAATTAATAGGATATAAAGGTGAGAGGTTGGAAAATTACTACCCAAGATGCTATCCTGCTCCTGTCTAAATGTATTTCTTTTATTGACAAAAGTGCCTGTTACTGAGAGTTCTGCTTATCTATTAGATATAGGTTTTGGTATGCTCAACACTCCTGCAGTGCCAGGAAAGAGGGTGTGTAGCCTATTTGGAACCGGCTGAAAGTAAACTAAATTGGAAAGTGATTCCGAAATTAAGGGATGCAATAAGTAAAACAATCGTAATGGATTTCAAAGAAAGTGTGTATCTTTGTTACAACACATGCAGGCAGGTGCATTGGGTTGAATAGTTGTTTTAACGAAAAAAACGTAAGAAACAGTGTTCTTAGCAGGGTTCTAAATGGATAACACTTGACTCCGTTTGAAAAGGTATTCTTCAGACTCTTAATAATGGCATGACCGAGACTAATAATCACAATGAACAAAATAGTCACATAGGAGTTTTGGGTGAAAGTTATATACACACAGGCAGCTGTACACAGTGAGGACACACAGTCCGTGGCGGGCAGGCAATTAAGACGGTCATCTGCTTCTGTCTTGAGCGAAGACAGACGAGAAGCGATAAGAAAATATACCTGTCGGTTCATACGTAACGAATTAAGTATTATCGAGTAATGAGCATTCCATATACAATAACTCTAAACAGTGATATTGGTAACCTTTGGTCGGCAACTTTGAGTTTGATGTGATGATAAAAAGAAGCAGTCATTAAACCAGTTTCAAACTTGCATTACCGTGTCATTAGAACCATCCTTACTCATATACATATCCACGCATACCCTGAGAGTACCTCTTTGCCCTACCACTAATTAGCTTCTAGAGTATGATAAATATTGCGTTAACATTATTTAGAATCCGTTACTCTCAAATAATGTGTTAAAACGTTTAAGTACATAAAGAAGTACTTTTGGAAAGAGTACTTCTCGAAGATAATTCAGAATAGGAAATGAAATAAGTACGAGGTGCGTTCAAGTAATAAAACCTCCAATTTTTTTTCAGGACTGGGACCAGATGTATTTCTTTAAATACACGTGGATGCGTGGCAGAGATGGCAGCACTGTTCAGTGCATAGAACTCTAGTGGCAGCGATGAGAGTAAAGACTGTTTTTGATGACGTTTTCATTGAAAGAACAGCGTGTAATCATTCGTTTTCTCCATTTTCGTGGTGTGATACCTATTGAAATTCATCGCCAGTTGAGCAAAGTATGTCATGATGGTACCATGGATGTGTCTAATGTGCGTTCCTGGGTGCGACAGTTCAATGAAGGCAGAACATAGTAATGTTGATGATGGCAAATAACTAAAATAATTTACTTGGACAAAACAAAATTGTTTGCATGGAAACTTGAAGAAATGATTAACGTTAGCAGAGGAAGATGAAGGCACCTTTAAAAGCAAATATCGCAGAGGAAGGGGAAAGCGGGAAAGAGGGAACGGAAACGGCTGGCTTTGAAATGAAACATCTGCCCTTAAACGAAAACTGTTATAAACAGATTGATTGAAAGTTTAGAATTTTAGGTGTTGCTATGTGGTGAAGAGGAATGTGTTCACGGATAACGGTTTATTGTTTTCCACACAACCTGTTCTACAGGAGCACGTACCTTAATCACTTCGATTTATCATGCTTGTGTTCGAAGGCAAATTATCACATTATTACCAGTATTACTCGAATTTGCGACCTGAAAACAATTTTTCAGACATTCCATCTCCAGTGACATTCCTTCCCTGATCATTTGACTAATCTGGAGTTTCAGCAGAGACCATAGTCCGACCGAAATACATTCTGGTCCATTTTTATGGTGATGCTAGATCTGCTCTGCTGTAAAACTTGTTGATACAAGAGCTGTAGAATACAGAGTGCATCAGTATTCAAAGCATACCCACATAAGGTGCCAACGTGACACTCCTGCTACGTGCTAACTGCTGGTTTGAAAACGCATGAATGAAAGTAAAGACATCTAACGAGGAGTGGCCATCTTAACCTGCATCTCTGTGAGTTCATGAACACCACTAGAAGCAACAGCCTCAATGTGATATTATTCATTACTTACGAATGCATTTACAACACCAACAATGTGATAACAGCAATACATAACCGTATAAGACCAACATAATCCTTCATAGTTCTTTAAAATCAAAAGACAATATGAAAGATGTCCGTGAACGAAATAAAATTAAAGTATCAGGTAAGTAATTGACGGAAAAAAACTCATCACGTAACTGCAGAGGTAATATTAATAAAGTGACCGCATAGACTCTTGGCAATAACATATCCGAATTACCTTTAATCGTCTTGATGCGCAATTGTGACGTTGGATAGCGGAATAGTGGCGAATATGTAGGGTAAATAGTGGCACAGTTATTTTTTGTCTTGGAATTATTTTCAAAATGACAAAAGGACTAGAAAACAGAAAATAAATATTTTGAGCATGTTCATACCTAAGACATTCATTTAGAGCACAGGAATTTCATGAAAATCTGCTACACGATTTAGAAATATGAAGTATGGTATTTACTTAAATTTTAACTTACGGTTATAATTCTGCTTCTCTGTGTGTTTCTCTCTCTCCCTCTTTATCACGCGAATCACGGACATTTTTGTAAAATGTCCATTCAAGCATGTTTTAATGAAATCTTGCAATTTAGTTTTTAAGTAGAATATAATGCTTCCCAACCTAAGGTAAGCGGTAAGAAAGGTGATACGTTTTCGCTTTCTCTCTGCTATTGTTCGACATAATCTGGAAAATTTCAGGAAAATTTCAGGTCTACACAATCTATTCTTTTTTAGTAAGAAAACTTAAAAAGATGAAGAAGTGTCATAAGATAACCATCACTGCGTGCTAAATATACTTAATTGACGTAAACAGTAGCCAGAAAATAAATCCTGCTGAGTACACGTAACAAACTTAATTACACAGAGAGAACATGGATGAAAATAAGTTACCAGAGTGATATAATCTCCACATGGTATCATGGAAGAAATAACTAGACCAAACTGCATATTCATGTCCACAGCTATGCTGATCTCTTTATAGTAATTACATATGATTATTTTAAACGTAGCATGTCAAAGAAGTTTCTACCGCTTTTACCCGGCTTAAGACATGTAGCCTTGTTTAGTTCTCTACTTTGCATAATCTACATTGTTGAAATTCTGTAATAGAGACTTCATCGTTTTATTAAATATAAAACAGATCTAAACCGTGCTAACTGAATCTTCCTAAGAAATGTGTCTCTTCTTGGAATTTGGCAACAAGTACTGAAGGACGTTGATTCGTTTATTGCTTCAAAATTGTACAACTATTATAAAAATCAAAACTGGAAAAAAACGTATGTCTTTTAGCTACGGTAAAACTATATGGTAACTTAAGAAGATGTAAGAGGTACGTTTACCTCTAGCATATTTTGACCTATATGGATTGCTTTATTTGCTGGGAAACTACGAGTTTTATTTTGTCCTTGTTTGTCATTATGTTTTTAAGGGATGTAAAATAGATCCAACTGCTTATTAACAGAAGTCCACATGTTTTATGATTTAATTTCGTTCTTGGAAATACCGTTTCCGCAATTACATGTAGTTAACCAGTTTATATTATTAAGCAGCAAATGTTAATGACAACAATTTAGTTAGTACCTTCCAAATAAATATTGTCTACTATTACGTTGACCTCAATTATGTTGAAGCGCCTTTTACTTATGCTAATATAACTTAGACAACCTTCCTATTTTGTTAAGATACAACTTGGAGTAGAAAAAATGAATCAAGAGAATAGTTGGTTCTGGAAAGTAAACAACGCTCTTTCCAAGTGTGATGTGTGTAGTGTTTAACGCCCGCTTTTACTACATACGGCACCACAGGCGATGACACTGATGATACATGATATGAAGATGAGTACCGGTGGAATGAGATGGCGGGGGAAACCGGAGATCCCGGAGAAAACCCGCCCCAGCGCCGTGTTGTCCACCACAAATCTCACTTTGCCGTCACCTGGGATCGAACCCGGGCCGCCTTGGTGTGAGCCAAGCGGTCTAACCACTGAGCCACGGCGCGGCCTTCCAAGTGTGATATTTCTACCATTCCTCTTCCATAACTCTGTTACACAACAAATGTGTGGAACGTGCTCTTGCTGTTATTTAGTTAATATAATAATAATAATAATAATAATAATAATAATAATAATAATAATAATAATAATAATAATAATAATAATAATAATAATAATAATAATAATAATAATAATAATAATAATAACAATAACAATAACAATAACAATAACAATAACAATAACAATAACAATAACAATAACAATAACAATAACAATAACAATAACAATAACAATAACAATAACAATAACAATAACAATAACAATAACAATAATAATAATAATAATAATAATAATAATAATAATAATAATAATAATAATAATAATAATAATAATAATAATAATAATAATAATAATAATAATAATAATAATAATAATAATAATAATAATAATAATAATAATAATAATAATAATAATAATAATAATAATAATAATAATAATAATAATAATAATAATAATAATAATAATAATAATAATAATAATAATAATAATAATAATAATAATAATAATAATAATAATAATAATAATAATAATAATAATAATAATAATAATAATAATAATAATAATAATAATAATAATAATAATAATAATAATAATAATAATAATAATAATAATAATAATAATAATAATAATAATAATAATAATAATAATAATAATAATAATAATAATAATAATAATAATAATAATAATAATAATAATAATAATAATAATAATAATAATAATAATAATAATAATATTTAAATACCTAAGGACCCATGCATCTACCGAGGTTAACAGATACATTGATATAATTCCTCTTGGCAGCAATAATTCAATAGAGAACAGACTTTGACATCAATTTCATGACCATTGTGGACTTCAGTGTTACAGTTAACTCATTTCGCCTCCACCCCTTCCACTATAATACCGAGTCTCTCGCCATATAAGATTGCAATAATAATCTTGGTCGCACTAACACAGAGGGACCGTTTTTTGATCTCCTTCCTTCGTTTCTCATTGAGTATAACTTCGTTCATTGGTTCTTGTTTGTTTCTTGCGATTTATTTTCAAGGCAGATGGCATTGATAAGGGCTAGATGGGATCTAGTGTTGGTTGCATAAATGTTCTTTGCATCTTGTGCAATGTGCCTCTTTTATTGCTCCCCAAGTGTAACGTATTCATTGACCGAAATTGCCAGCTTGTTTATTTTAACCTTTACGGAATTTATGTTTTTGAAAACATTTTCCATAAAATATATTTTTATAATTGATAATTATTGTATTAAACTGTTCAGGTACTGAGTTACTTGCAACATTAAAACCTTTCGAAATATCTAACAATCCTTGTACTTTTCTAATAAAATGGTTTAAAATATAGTGTAATTAAAGGTCTTCAAAAATCCGTATATTCCATTAATATACCGAGGTACGCAAAACGAAGCTACATTTTTGTCTTTTATTCCAAAACAGTCAGATAAATATTTCAAAAGAATCAACGAACATTCATTGTTATGCATTCAGCGAAAGTAACGCTTATTTATTCGTAGATTAAAAACCTTCAATTATTTAAATATAAATAAATAAATAAATAAATAAATAAATAAATAAATAAATAAATAAATAAATAAATAAATAAATAAATAAATAAATAAATAAATAAATAAATAAATAAATAAATAAATAAATAAATAAATAAATAAATAAATAAATAAATAAATAAATAAATAAATAAATAAATAAATAAATAAATAAATAAATAAATAAATAAATAAATAAATAAATAAATAAATAAATAAATAAATAAATAAATAAATAAATAAATAAATAAATAAATAAATAAATAAATAAATAAATAAATAAATAAATAAATAAATAAATAAATAAATAAATAAATAAATAAATAAATAAATAAATAAATAAATAAATAAATAAATAAATAAATAAATAAATAAATAAATAAATAAATAAATAAATAAATAAATAAATAAATAAATAAATAAATAAATAAATAAATAAATAAATAAATAAATAAATAAATAAATAAATAAATAAATAAATAAATAAATAAATAAATAAATAAATAAATAAATAAATAAATAAATAAATAAATAAATAAATAAATAAATAAATAAATAAATAAATAAATAAATAAATAAATAAATAAATAAATAAATAAATAAATAAATAAATAAATAAATAAATAAATAAATAAATAAATAAATAAATAAATAAATAAATAAATAAATAAATAAATAAATAAATAAATAAATAAATAAATAAATAAATAAATAAATAAATAAATAAATAAATAAATAAATAAAGCCAAAGCAAGTAACAATATACCTATAAATTTCGGCCCGCATTTACATGTCTCTGGAATCTTATTTACAGACAATACCTATATGGGGGTTGTAGAGTGGAGGGTGTAACTGAGGAAAAGAGAACGAAGAACAGGAACACTTATATAGGCTAACGGGAGGGAATGTGCGTAGTGTACACAAGAAAGGCTGTATTGGATGCCATTAGCTTGTGATACCTCCTATCATAGCTGTTTTTCTTTATACTTTAAAATATACTCTGGAGGTAGTGGAAAAGGTAGCCAGCTGCAACATAAAATTAATCGGGTTGGTCAGAGCGCGTAACTTAACTCTCCTACCTGCCCCTGACTCACCTTGGTCTATTTGAACCAAAAATAAGTGCATATAAGATTAATATGCAGCCATCCTTTGATTGCTGTTTATAGAAACTTGACATTCATGCGTTTAACTTTTCAACGAAATAATGATTAGGTAGCTCAGAGAAATGTGGTACTAGACGGCCTTGGTGCCGCAAACATTCCTTAAAAGCATAATAAGAAGTTTTAAGTCATGTACTTTTATTAAGCAGTTTTTTAAAGTAGCTCGGCTACATGAGGAATATTTCCGTCCTGTAATAAGTTTCCATAAATTTTCATGTCTGTGTATGTACGTATGCAACACCTGGCATATACGTTATCTTTTCAAGATCCGTAAATTGATCTTCTACTTCACCACTTAGGAATTTTCAAACCGTTCCTGCTCCAATTTGATCTGTTAATCTTTTCTTCGCTCTTCCCTGGTTTCTGGTACCTTTGGGTTTATAGTTTATGGCTATTTTGGGCATTCTGTTATCATTCATCCTTTGAACATGCTTTCCTCATTCTTTTCTCTAGTTAGCAATAATATTGTTTACTTTATACTTTTAATTCTTTTCTGAATATTGACTCCGTTTTCTGCCTTTTTTAGTGTACCCAGCAATTAGTTTACCACTGGCGCGACAGCCCTAAGAGGGCTAAGGCCTATCAACCCGACTGCCGGCCTCACGCTCACTTATGCAAGGCAGAGGTGTGTGATCATCCAATCGATACGGGGAGGAGATGTGGTCAGCATCTGAGCATCCCCCAGCCGGAATGTTGGTTTTCGTGACCTGGGCCGCTTACCTAGCGTAAGCACATCACATTCCTCATGATGCTGAGTGGGCAACGGTTCCTACACCAGGGACGAAAATCCGCACCCCATGGGTGCAATCGAATCCGGGTCGCTTTCCTTGGCCAGGGACCAAGGCATGATGTCTTAGCGCACTACACCACGGCGCAGGTCTGTACCCAAATTTTGCTCTTTCAAATTTCATCTCTGATGTCTGCATTCTAGTGCTATTTCTTTTTGTTACTGTATACGTTTCTGATCCGTATATCAGAGCTGGTACTGCCATTAATTTGTACAATTCATTATGGGCCTTATTTTTAAATGTTCTCTGTGTCTTATATAGCTAAATGTATTCATTTTCTCTATTACATTAGCTTCTCCCTGGTACGAAACATTACATCCTAAATACTTGAAACGTGATATCTGATCCATTGTTATATTTTCAAACACCATTTTTGATATAACTGGGGTCATTCCTCAAAAAGCCATAGCTTTGGATTTATTTTCTGATATTTCCATTCCATATTCAATAGCGGTTTTATTTAAACTCTGTAGCACAATCTTCATTTGTGGCCATTATTATCTGATCACCTGCGTATAACATAGTTTTGAGTTTAACTCCTGATATCTTAATCCCTCCATTAACATATTTGACCAAATTCATACTATTTCCACAATAAACAAAATAAAAGGTGCAGTGATAAAGGGCAAACTTGTCTTACACCAAGATTAACTATCAGTGGTTCTATTTTATTTTTATTTTCGTTTCGGCATATACACCTTTTATAACTAAGACGCGTAAATGAAAAATACTTTTAGATTATCATTAAATGCAAGATTTAAATGTTTCTTCCACACTAGTTGAGTCAGGTCTGAAAACATCAATGCCACGGCCAGTAATCGAGCCATAGCATCTCGCCACAGAAGTCTAGATTGAGTATCGACGCGGATAGTTGAGGATTGCTGTCCGATTTTCGTCGTGAAAATGAACTTTTCAAGTCTGATTCGATGTCCTAAAATTAAAGACTATTAGGATTACTGAGGGTGTAGGTGCAGCATCGAGGTCTGCGAAGGCAGAGGTTTGGACTTTACTTTCTTCTGGTTGGGAGCAAAACAATGGATGAAGCGATGATTTCATAAGAGAAATAAAAGATAAAGTACATGTAATATACATCAGAGTTATCTTTGGCTATGAAACAGCAACATCCAATATCTCTAGAATGAAACTCGTATTCATAGATCGTGACCCATATACTACACGTGATGCAGTAGGATGCAAGATTACTTAGAAGTGCCAAGGCAGACAATTTTCTCCGAGGATCATACGTGATTAAGTGGATATACTGTACTTGGTTTAAGCAAGAAATCAACTGGTTGATTTAGTTTACAGTGGTAAAATAAAAAGAAAGAAAGAAATTAGGCACATTCACACTATCTTTCTCAATCATTTTGCCGTTACAAATTCAGGGCAAAACTAATTATTCAAAATTGAGTATGTTTTTATATAGCGTCTTCTACAAATTTCCTTGAAAAATCTTAATTTCCTCTCTGCTTAGTATTAAGCAAGATAGTCTTTGCAAAATAGTTTCATTACACGTCTCGTTGTAGTTAAAAGCGATCCCCTTTAGAACTTTGATAACACACTTTATCAATAATAATTTATAAACAACGCGAATAAATGTATATCTTGAAATTATAACTGAATATTTACTGATACGTGAGAATGGATGAGTCATCAAGCTCCTCAAGGAATAATTAAATCGGTAAAAGAATTTAAATATTTGGGATCAATAATTCACGAACCTGGAAATTATGAAGCAGATGTAGATTAAAGAATAGGACAAAGAAGAGGAGCTGTAAAGCTATTGAATGGAGTATTATGTAGTAGGGAAATAACAAGGGAAAGAAAAAAGAGAATTCTTCAGGTCATAATAAAGAGTATGTTGACATATTTGGAGGAGGACTGGAGTCTATTGGAGAGTCAAACGAGTAAGTTTGACAGTTGAAATGGATGAAATAAGGAGTGCCAGAGTATCCAGATTGGAGAAATGAAATGTGTAGTGTTTAACGCCTGCTTTTACAACATACGGTACCGCAGGCGATGACACTGATACATGAGATGAAGATGGAGCACCGGTGGAATGAGATAGGGGGGGAAACGGAGGTCCCGGAGAAAACCCGCCCCAGCGCCGTGTTGTCCATCACAAATCTCACTTTGCGGTCGCCTGGGATCGAACCCGGGCTGCCTTGGTGAGAGCCAAGCGGTCTAACCACTGAGCTACGGCGCGGACCCAGATTGTAGAGGAGAAGGAATGAAGATATTAGAATAATAATGGATATGGAAGAATCAGTGATTGAAAGAACTGAGAGTCGAACACTACAGTGATATGGTCACGTGAAAAGGATGGAAGAAGAGAGGTGGCCAAATAATATGATATTACAGTAGTTTCCAGGTGGTAGAAGGAAACGGGGACAGTCTAGAACCTCGTGGAAATCTAGAATAGTGTGGATGATGGGCGAACGGGAGTTGGTTGAAGGAGAATGGAAGGATAAGCACAGATGGAGATTGGGAATTAAGGGTAACCGTTGAAAAATGGAGAAGTCTCTAAAAGTAAAAGTAAATTATAATGAAAATGGTTGAATATCTTAACTTAGTATTACTTAAGTTATTAACTCAATTAAATCTTTAAAAGAACATAAAAATATGCAAAAATAAAACTGACATAATTCTTTTAGGAAGCAGCTGCGATAGTCCAAAATTTTCCATTGGTAATAACCAATAAAGTAGTTTCATCAATTATGTGTTTGTCCATTTCACACACTTAGTCTATATTTAGGTTATTCCAATAGGGTTGCTCATTCCGTTACCTCGTACAAGTTTTCGGAATGCGCAATACCATATTCCACATAATTCCCACGAAACACTTCACTAATGTCCTGCTTGTTTTCCTGTCCCCGATGCATAGCTCGAACTCGCCACTGAATGTTGGGTGTTTCTCATGTCCCTTCACACTTGGACTACTTCGACATTGGGGTTATCTCAAGTACTCGTAATTAATATTAACATCGTTTTCCTTCTCCCAGCATTGTACACCATAATCCTACAAAAACAACTTCCTTACTCAGGTGTAATTATTGTACACATATGTAAGCAAGATGCATATATAATCAGTTTGCTAACTTCCCAGGCTACTTTTTGTAAACATTGTGTCTCTTGATGAAGTCTTTCTTTTCCCCTTCCTTATTTTCTAGTCGTCCATGCTTAAGTCTCTCTGTTTCCCAAGATAATACTCCCCCAAATTATTCTACAACTGTATTACAATGGCTGTATGAGAAAATACTCTGCGCGTAGAATATGAATGTATATTTATATGTTCACTATAAACCGTGTTCTATATTGGAGTCACGTGGTAAATCATACTACCGCTGTTATGTATTTTATAGGCCAACAAAACCTATTTAAGATTGGAAGAAAAGTTTCTAAGTTTGAAATCTGTACCCACATTTCTGCAATCCACAGGACACCAAAATATACTTAAACTAATGGGAAGAAAAACTAATAAATTTTAAATGTGTCGCCTAACTTTTTATCATTTAAGTGTTTAAGTTTATTTTTTCAAGTATACGCCATTTTTACAACAAAACGTGGACTAAGTATTAAACGTTCATTTTCTCTAGCCCAAATGTGACTTACTTCCTTCTGCTATGAGTTCCAATATTAATTTAAAAATTTAATCTTTCTGAGAATTGGAAGGTCACACAGTTAGGGAGACGAAAACAATGGTCAGGGGTACGGATATTTGACTGAGACTTACCAAATTTCAATTTAATTTTTGAAAATACATTCTTCTAGACGCTGAAGATTATGACAAAGTTTTCAAAGTGATGTTACAAGACATGTGCTACCTCTGCAACTTACATTACTGTTGGCCGAAAATTTGATTTGAGCAGCAGAGAGCACCTAACTTTCTTGGGCATAATGATGTAGGACTTTCAAATGTGTCCTTCAACTGCCAAGTAGTTTATCTGTTTGCTTTCCAAGTTCCTTTGGGAGACTTTTACCAATATTAGTGACATGAAATAGCCCTGCCTCTTACGTTCTATTCACTGCTTTAATACTTTGTACTTCCCCGAAACTCATCACATCGTCCTCCTGGCAAACAACTTCTTGTGAATGGCACGAATAAGTTGTTTCTCTTCCTAGAGTTACAGCAAAGGTGGCACAAATGTATTACTCAAGCGAGTCAATCAAATATGCAACACGCACATCTGTGCTGCATGCGAAAAGCAATTAATGGTCAGCCAGCCAGAGAGGCAGGGTTCCATCTTCGCCACCTTCGAGTTATTCACTGTCCTCTTATTTTCGCTTAATCTCTCCATTTCTGCTCCATTCGTTTGCAGGACAAACTTCATATTCTTACAATTTCTTCCTCGCTTCGTCACCACGTCAACATTTCTGTACCCAACAACGTCACATTTCACACATCACTCTTCATATTTTTTCGTAAAGCAGCCACAGGTGATATTCTATTACTTACTCATTGTCATTGCTTTTAACTTCAGTACAATGCTGAATGTCTGGGTGGCATTTTTCTTCTTGTTCCACTGCCTCATTTCGAATTAGCGTGTCTTTGGTTTGCTTCCATAGTATGTGCTTGTTTCTCTTTGTATCCTTCATTTACATCCAGTCTACACTACTAACCATTGTAATTTACCCTATTATTATATTAGAATACACTCCTTTTGAAAGCTTGTAAAAATAAGCAAGGAAATCAAATGGTGTAATATTAATATTTTACAAAGCTAAACTGCAACGCTGCGTAATATTAAATAGCGTATCCCAGAAATTTGGCTATCACTCCAAGGGCACTGCTATGTCTGCATTAACATATATAATATAAGAAAAGTAACAGTACAATCTGTTATTGTCACTCTCCGTAGGGGAGGGGATCCGTCCCCTTCAGCTGCCGTGGTGCGGGCGCTGCGGACCCTTAGCACTCGTGGTACCTCTGACGTTACCAGAGAAATCTCGGGCCGAACTGCCGAGCCCCTCCCGTCGGGGAGTTGTTCGGATTGGGTTGGACTCGACGCCCACGGGGTATTGGGTACCTCCGGCCAGGCTATGGCCGCCCGGAGGGGGTAGAGGGTTGCCTTATAAGTCCCAGGTACTAGCCTGCAGAGCTAGTAGAAGGTGTGCTAGATCACCAGGCGGCCCCACCGGTAGTCTTCCCTGCGGGGTTGACGCGCGTAAGTGGCGTATCCACTTCCACCAATCTTGACGTTGTTGTCGATAGGGGGGGGGGGTTAGACTCAAGGTATTGCCCCATGGAAAGACCCCCGGAGTTTTCCATCGCACCCGGGTAGAAGGAGGCCCGGGTCCTTGGTTCTACGGGTCCAGGACTAATGGAAGTAGCGCCTATGTCGTTAAATAATAATGTTATTGTCACTGCCTAATATGATCTTTGACAAAATCAGCGCCTTTGAAACGAGTGCACCTTATTTCCTTTAATTCTTACATAAAGTGTATACAACTGCATAGCAATCCCCAACTTGATGCATCACAGACCATAAAAATGGACTATCATACAGGAGCTAGCACTGCTCTACAAGCTAAGAGCCTACAAATTACCCTAAATTGCCCTACAGCATAGCACAAATGTTATCTGTTCCAATATAAAGTGATCTTATCGTAAACATATGGGTAAGAGGAAAACCTTGAGAATGTTCCTCTAAAGTATCTCTCCCTTTCTCCCCTCTCATATGTTTGCAGTAGGTGTGTTCTAGTTTGAGACGGATTATACATAGAAACAAGATAAACAGATGCGGTATGAACAATGCTGACTACAAGTGCACGCAGATAATAACAGTTATAGTGTTTCTCCCGCTGCTGTAAAACAACCAGATATTAAGAGCTCCTGTTTACTTAACTGCAGTCGGCACTACTACTCTGTAATTTGTGTGAAGGTAAACCCAACCTAAACTACGTCACTTCATTGAAGAAGAGACAAAAAGTGGGTAGGTACTACGTGGTAATTATGTTTATCAGCTTCCCCAGAATCATAATTTTTGTTTACGAGTTTCTGTACAGCGTTTTGCTTCTTTTCCCCTCCAACGTATAGCCATCGCAAGAAGCTAGATTGGAACGAATAAGTTCTAAATGATCATTAGACAATAAATATGCTGTATATATCTGTTCAAGCAACTTTTTGTTCTGCAGCTCCTAATTACTCTAAAACTACAGTACAAATGATTTGCACAGACTATCCTTTGAAACACAAGCAAACATACTGAATTTTTCAGTACGAATACCTGACTATTGTTTTTAAATTTTTTGCTTGAACCTAGATTAAGTTTTAACATTAATATCTGTTTTCAGCTCTGTAAACCTACAAACACATGTTGAATTTCGTGCTACAACGTGGAAAGGGCTCAACATTCAAGAAAGGAGCTATTCTACAAGAAAATATTCATAATTGTAATAAATGGACACCCTACATATTGCACTGCTCCGAGAAAGTGTTTTAAAAACTCTGCTTCTTTCGTAATGCTTAAGACATTTGAAAAGTGGTGCGTTCGCTTACTAGTTTCATAATTATATTATTTTTACAGTTAACCAAGGTGTTTTAATCACACCAGCCCGTGTTATTGTTACTAAGGCAGCTAAATATGTGTTATCAAATGCACTTCGGAACAAATAGGCATAAAGCAATAACACTTCATTATTCTGTAGCAATATTAAATATTATTTTTAGGAACGCAATACGGTTTCAAATAAATTGTATTATAAACCAAATAGATAAAACTACATTGTAGCAGGCTATTGAGTATACAACCACTGCCATCATCCCATGAAAGCCAAATGTTCCACAAGGTGTAATCACAGAAGCCTGAAAAGAGTGGCACATCTTGCAGCAGCTGAGGGAAAATGTATAAGGAACAAACTGTATTTATTGAGTATGTGTCATTAGGGTCAGCCTTAGTTTTTCAAAACCTTCACCAAACAACCCTGAACAACTTCCGTTCATACGGAGTCTACAAAATTACTTTAGAGAACAGAAGACCGATTTAAAATGTCAGGATCTGTGAAATAAGGATAATGCTTGAATAGAATTAATGCTACTAATGTCCTTCATACAAATTAGGACTCCAATGAGAAGTCATATTGGTATTTTAGTTTCTGTGCAGAAATTCACTTACAGTCCGTAATAATTTATGTATCTTAATTGGTGTATCAGCGACCTTGTAGAAATTCACTGTCCCTTAGGGGCAGACATTGTCCCACAAAGTTTCTCTGGGGTCTCCCCACCAGAAAGCATTGCGGCATGCACTTGCAAGCAAACCAGTTTGGCGTACAAAAGCGGCATTGCAGGATCACAACCCAGTGCCAAGAAGGCGTGAAAGGCAAACTCACAGAACCGTAAAATACGGGCCACGTGAGATATTTCTGATCTTCTCCCTTATGCTGGGGAGGGGAGGGGGGTAAAATAGAAAAAGAAGTGCTTGTGTACGACAGTCGCACGAATTTCTGCATTTTTATATCATAGTTTTGTCGGAATTAAATTCATATAAAAAGCCGATTTTTGTGCTCTGAATTCCATATGAGAAGAAACGACTGCAGTCATGTAGTATAAATGTAGTATGCATGTTACAAAATTATCAGCCAAAAGTTAAAAAAGAAGTCTAACCACTCAGCTAAGGCACTGTCAAATCTTATTTTCAAACGTTTATAATAAGTTAGCGCCACATTTTTAAAAACATTTAAAATCATAAATATACACTCCTATACATAACAAAGGAGGGGCACTGATAAGAACTTAGACATATATTTGTTTTGGTCTCAGAAGATTCACGTTTTTTGCACGGTCGGACACAAGATAGTTTCGAGAGTCCGTATAAAAATCCACCGTCTGTTATTTATACAGTAGCTTAAGGTCCCAATATTGCAAAAAGAAGCACAGTTTTAAGTGCAGAAGTATTGGACAGAGGACGGTTTCACACCTTGAATGTTTGGTTCCTGAGCAAAACTGCCCCCACTTCCTTCTGAATGCACAGTTTCGTTTACTTGTGGTTTATAATTATTACAGATACTTAACACATCAATTTCAGTAATTAAAACCAAAAGCAATGTAAAAACCCTATATCGTTAGTATAACTGTCAATATGTGAGCTCGCAATTTCAGGCCTAAGTTTCATCGAGAGAAGCTGTCAGTTTTAAACTATTTTTAAACTCATTTAAAGCACGAGCATAGATGGTGTATACAAAAGCAGTTATGATACTTAAAGATATATAACAAATTCGTGCATAATCATATTATTCTGTTGCTGTAAAACCAATTTCTAATAAAGGTTCTTTCAAACAAGTGTCCTATCTTCAACATGTGATAGCTGTCGTTGTTATAGAGTTACAGCAGCCATTTCTTTCATTTAATTACAGTTGTCATTGAAAAGTAGCCATGGAACGTTATAGCATTCAGCAACGCGTAGAAATTATGAAAATTCATTATTAAAATGGATCATCTGTCGCCACACCTTCCGTGTATTGCGTGAAGCTTACGGTGTGCATGATGGTCCCTGAGAGAGAACGATTCGGCGTTCGAACCATAAATTTGAAAGAGGTGGTTCTGTCAGCGATCAAAGAACGCCTGTACGTAATCGACGTAAGCACTCGTACGAAAATAGAGGCAGAGTTGTGAGGGTGTATGCGAGAACTGAAACAAATAAATTGCTCGTTGAGTGCAATAACTGGGGCTTTGCTGGCAACAACTCGGCGTTCTGCATCAGAACTTGAAGTTGCACGGTTACAAATAACAAACAAAATTACCACTATTGGAGCAGTCACAATCCAATGCAGATTCAAGAACGACCACTTCGGCTTCAAAAGGTTACTGTGTAGTGTGGATTTTGATATGGTGGAATTATTGGTCCATATTTTTCCCAAGACGAAGATGCAGAAGCTCTGTCAATGGAGAAAGATACTGGGCTCTTATAAGGGACTATTTTGGATCTCAGAACTATCTGTTCCAGCAAAGATGGTGCCGCAAGTTCTATTGCTCTCGAAACAATCCATCTTTTGAAGAAGTTCAGAGGTTTCATCATCTCCCGTTGTGGTGATGTTAACTGGTCCCCGAGAGTGTGATTTAAACCGTTGGATTACTTCTTGTGGGGTTGTGTTAAATCTCGAGATTATGCCAACAAGCCAGAAACAGTAAATGAGCGTATGAATAACATCACGTGTGTTATCCGTGAAGTTGGACCTAATTTACGTTCTTCTGCCACTGAAAATTGGGTCAGCACTATACACGCAACCCAACGAAGTCGTGGCGGTCACTTGGTCACTTAACTGATGTTTTCTTCCACACGTAATGAAATTATGTTCCAAAATAAAAAATAAATAAACTTATATCATTTGGAGAGCGTGTTTTATTTAATTTCAAAGATAGGAGGCACTTGTTGAAAGATCCTTTATAAGTAAATGGTTCAGGATTAATTACAAGCAAGAGAAATTTCATGCCTTCAAACGCAACACAAATCACTTAAAGAGCAAAATGGTGTATAATCTATCTCAAACTAGAATATCCTGTTGTACACACATGGAAGAGAGACAGAGAGACTTTAACTCTCTTAGACTTCTGATTGGTAGGGGAAAATTGATTGGCGTTTATAGAGGCAATTCCCGACTGCAACCTCTTTGAGCTAAACTCCATTAATCAGCCTAGCAGAGTTCTGTGAAAGTATCTCTGTCTCCCTCTTTCTCTTCGCCTATATGTTCGTACAAAATTGTTCTAGTTGAGACAGACAATATTATCTACATTTTTTAAAAAATAGTTGTTATACTTTTAAATAGATAATACATTCAATTCAAACTAATCTTTGAAAACGTACTATGCATAGCTACACTTCACCTATATAACAATTTGCGTCTTTTGAAGATGCTCCTACCTCATCTAAAAGAACTACTCAGACGTAGCTCTTGCTTAAGAGGATGGTTGAAGGTTCACTTACCTGAAATAAAAGAGAAAACTATTAGTGGTTGGTACAAATAAGTAGTTATGTCACATTAAAACAATGAACGAATTTTAGTTTTAAATGCCGTAATTTTAAATGCATGAGATACCATGTTGTATAGGATTTAAGAATCTAATTGAAATGTCTGGTGTACTTTTGGTTAAAAATGCAAAAATCAGTAGGATATGGGAATACGTGGCTATTTTAAATAAACATTACACCCTGATTATTTAAAAATCAGGTTAGCTGTACAGTTTTAAATGGTACATTGTTTTGATCTGTATTTAAGCTACAGTCCCTTTTCGTGACATTTTAAGGTCACAATGATCATTTATTTCTCAATTTAACGCATGCAGCCATAACGGAAGACGTTTGTGGTGAAAGGTTAAGAGGTATAACCGGAGACACACGCAAGCAACGTGTGTCCCAATTATTTTCTTGTTTTATGTCGGTCTTTGATGAGAGATCGCCATGCCGACTCCTGTTCTGAAGGTGCCTTTCACCTAGCTGTATCAAATAACTAGCAGTTGAATTTAAAAGTTAAAAGTTATGTCTTTGAGGGAAGAAAATCATTAACATCCTCTCCAGTGGCTCTGAGTGTATCTAAAATGTGCATTTTGATAGAACCAAGACGATCATAAACACACACAGCCACAATCTTTTATTTATTAATGAATACATCCTTACATTCAGCCCAGAAAAACACGACTAAATAGAGGGTTGTTCGACAGCACTCCATACGTTTTAGGAATCTAGAGTTTCCGAACGAAAAGAAATATTCCAATTGGCATCATACGTAAAACTTTGTGTTCTATCAGAATATAATAACCAAAACGTATACCGTTTATAACGTTTAAATGTATTATGAGAGGCAGTTGTAAGCAGCTTGATCTCCAGTATAAGTAAAGTACCTAGTGTAAATTTACAACGCAATTTATAAGACAACTGGAACCGGTGCTGGATAAAACGGCGAGGAAAAGCACTAAACTAGAAGATTACTATCTTTCACAAGTGTAAATTTATGTACTGTCTGCCCAGCACAAGAAGGCAAGTTAGAGGAATGTGTAATGTAATCACTTTTGCTGCCCTCGCGGTGTTTATGCTCGCCTTCCCAGTAAGACAAGGATACTAGTTTCGTTTAAAATACGCAAATGTCATAACTCATCCATGCACAATACCTATCACTACAGTTACTGCAACAAACATTAGATGTGGAATATTGGGTGACTGATATGCACTCTCACACACTCATTTCCTAGTAAACAGATCCACTAACAGAGCACATAAACAGTTCCCTTTTATTCGTCTCTTGCCTTCTTGTGGTGGGTACACGGTGCACACGTTTGTATTACTTGCCTTAGTAAGCCAAGGAAGTATAAATACATTTTTTTTTTGGCTTCATGAATTTAACGAAAAGCAGTTTTAGAAAAATGCTCGCATGTGTGTGCTTGTGTGTGTGTGTGTGTGTGAGAGAGAGAGAGAGAGAGAAAGAGAGAGAGAGAGAGGAGAGAGAGAGAGCTGCACATCTCAAAAGCCAACATTCTAAAATACAATGCTTCATCTGAAGTTCTGCATCTTTCAAAGTTTTATCTCAAAGATTTTCAAGAAAATACTCCACCTAAACTATCCTTTAGACGTAAAATATTTAATTTGATGAGGTTACCCGAATAAGAATCTGCTACCAGCTGCTCCTATGGTAAGCTATGAAATCTTTTTCTAAGGGTATATGTGTGCGGCTACGAGAATGAACAACAAAAGTTGACTTTTAAACTTATAGGAAGCGAATAATGATCTATTGAAGCAAGTCGCGGACTGTCTGAGGTTGAAGAATTAAACTGCTCTGAATCTTAATACTCGACATTGTAATATCCGCTATCAAGATTTTAAAAGTCAAAAATAACTTTCCATTATAACAAAGGGTAGCCTTCCATGAGTCATAAAATGTTCAGTCTGAGAACCCTAAGTACGTACGTGTACCACCGCTAAGTACTTACGTGTAAACCGAGTGCGGTCCTTAGACGCTCTGAACTGCCAATATCGATCACCGTAAAAATCTCTTTAAGGTTCTAAAACACGAAGGAAAAGACATATGACTCTCTAGCATAATTCCTACCGTACTTCCAGATTTGAAGCTTCTCTTTCACCTATGAAATGCAATTTTTTCACTGGGTTACTCCCTAATTACTAAGAATATTATTCCCCATCCAATTTTCAGAACTTGTATAAGTATCTTAGCAAACCTTCTTGCTGACTAAATTCACCGAATTCCTAATACCTTAGTCACATTGACTTATAATAATTGTCTTTCCTTAATACACAACTACTCGCTAATGGCACCTTCAATTCTTTGACAAACCTTTTAATTATCTTGCTTTCGATATTATGCATTGATTTTAACAAACATAAATTATGTACTGCAATAATTTATCTATCATTTCTATAACATTATTAATCTTACCGTCAATAATTCGGTATAACATTTTTATGTTTCAAAAGTATTTCTAATGTATGATATTTGTTAAAAATACTAGATATATATTTAAGACTGTTGTTATGTAAAATAAAGTGTATATTTTGACGTTTCTGGGAGTAGCATATTAAACCTTAATACTGATAAAATTCTCATATTTTGTTGAATTAAGTCACGCTAAAATATTATACACAGAAAAATTAGACCATAACATGCATGAAAATAAATCATTTCCGATATATTCTTTGTTATCGGTTTGAATTTTCAGATACTTGCAATTCTTTTAAGAGGTACGTGTGTATTCGTTTTCTCTCGGTTCATCAAGGAGGATCGAGTTTCAAAGGCATCACATGACGATCAGCTTTATGAAAATTTGATCATTGCTTAAACCCACTCTTACCTAAACTGGGGCTTCGCCAATTGCAGGACATCAGTGCGGCCGATGTCCTGGAATTTCGTCCTGCAGAAATTCTTTTACGTATCAATAAATCAATTAAGCACACTTATAAACATCAATCTGAGTCGGATTTGAAGCTGCAACCCTGATGCCAGTAGCCCAGCACCTAACCAACCGAGCTACCCATACCGTCACGTATAAATAGGCAATGAAAGTATATCTCGATTAATTAGAATAACCTTTTGCAAGAATAGTTTATAGAACAATAGAGAATCAAATATATCGGAATTTTGATGGAAATGTTAAGTTGCATATTAATATGCCTCCTCAACAGCCTAGATATTATAAAGAGAAAAAAATAAACAGTTTTCGTGTCACTGAATCAGATTAAAAGTGATTGAAAATTTTAATACTGCGCTGCTAATGAAGCACAGATTAATCAAAACATAATATAGACAAACTTATAATAGACAACAGCTATTGTTTCACACACTAGCTGTATCTTAGCAATAGTTTGCAAAGTACAATAGGAGTTGAAATTTTCAATAGCACTGCCATGAAAGAAACCATACATTCTCGGATCTCCAAGTCGCTGCTCTTACTGCTTGAGCAGCCTTGCAACTTTATCATGTAGATTAAGTATCCCATAAACCATAAGAGTGATTTAAAGTGTCAGAAACATAACCCAGAATCGACTTGCAATGTTGCAATCGTTTTCAAATTCCGCGGAATATACCTAAGCAGTTGACATCCACAGGGTTTTATTATATTTGGTAGCTGTTATTTTGCACTGGTGGTGGAAGGCAGCATGTTGGAAAGAAGAATTAAGCTTGAAAAATGCAATATCACAGCCCGTATTCCAACCACAGAGCTTTTCCGGGGTTTTCCCTTATCCTTAATGACGAATGTCGGGTAGCTCTAAGCTCCATGGACCCTGGACACATTTGAGCATCATTTCACCCATTTCATTCACCGTCCGATATGACGTTGGAGGACGTAAAATTACAAAAGTAAAAAATAAATACAAAAATAAAAATGAATAAATAAATAAAACCCCATAGCTTTCGCTCTCAGCCGAAGTTGTCAAGACGAACTACGAGTTTCAGTAACGAAGTTCTACAGAGTTGGAACATATGCCAGGCTAAGACCTTTTTGAAAAAAAAAGGGGAGGGGGAACATTCATAACTATAGAAAAGTGGCGTAGTGCTTGCAGAAATGTGAAAAAAGAAAACTGAAACAGCAAACTAAAACTATTTAGTATTTATAGCAAAACGGAAATTACTTTAAGAATAACAATGTTATTAATATTAATTTAACATTAAATTATTTAGTGAATTACAGAACGTGTAAATAAGTGTTGGATGTACCTTACCTTTTCTTAAAACTTGATCTCTGATCTTTTAGATAATGAAAATGAAACCGGCAATGAAAAACAGAGGAAAGCAAAATCATATTAAAATTTCTTGTCTAGGAGTGAGTTTTCTGTTCATGCACTACGAATGTGTTCTTTAGTACTACAAACATCGGTGCAACATAAACCTAAAATGTTACAGAGCAGCACACCTACACTTCCTTAAATGGACCCTGCTTCACTATTTCAGAAACTACCAGTTGACCACCTTTCAGACATAATTTCACGGATAAAAGCAGATAACACAGAGGTTCAGAGACAGGCGGAAGGACACACAGTTTCCTCTTAAATGATCCTTTTGTAATGTTGATAGAGAATGCAGCAGGACCCGTTGATCGGCAGTGATTCAGGTCGGTACAGGGTCGAGGCGGAGTTAAAGATCATTATGTCTTGTTTTATGGGACGACTTTCGGCAGAAGACAAGATAAATGCTTGCCTCGGGTCCCCAAAAATCTCAGTGCAGAGAATTTCAACGGCCTCATTGTGTGATTTACAGGCACAGCAATTCGCGATAAAGCACCACCAGATTGGCCAGATTTCGACTGTTTTGTTTACAACACATTAAACGATTACAACCACCAGTATCAACAACAATTTGTTTCTCTCACAGTCTCTGATAATCATTTCTTCTTCCTTTTGAACAATATTGGAAATTTATCTTCGGAAAATAATGCTGCCCTATTCAGCAAAGGCGTTTCATCCATTTAATTTTACAGTTTTACACACATCAATTTTTCAATTCTCTTACGCTAAAATTGTAAAAATCCTATTAGTGATTACAGGGATCTGGTTTCAAAGACTTCAAAAAATATTTTAGTTCTGTCCATAAACATGTATCTATGCATGAAAAGCTTGTATATTAATAATGGTATAATTTAAACAAATAGTTACTCCCTTTTGTGAGAATCTACTTAACTTTCACATACCCAATGGCTTTGGAGTAGGTTTACTTTCATAGGATATTTTACAACCTAAATATAGTATTACCCACTTGCTATATTTTTTAATCTATTACAATTTCGGGCCCTTTATTTGGTTTGTCTTTGAAGTATACTGCTCTTATTTTTAAATTTGATATCGTTAGCTTGTACATAGTTCGTCATAACAATGAACTTGATATCACCACTTGGTCATTCGAAAATAAAACAATAATATTTCAAATATATTTATTCTAAAATCGTAATTTAAATTATTTGGCTTATTGGGTTATTTATATAATTTAAAGAATGTCGTATTGTCCATTATTAATTTATTACTTCAGTTATAACTCTTATTAGGCGAGCAAGATATTTTCCTAGAAGTTATTTCTTTCTATTTGTCTCATCAAATATCTTCTCGTGGTTCCACAACAGCCTGTGTGTATGAAGCTGACGTCAATTTTATCAATTAAGTGATTTATAGTGAACGCACAATCTTTTGTTGATTTGGCTTCTGAAAATATCTTTTTTTATTTTTTTAAATTTATTTAGAGTCACTTTAACAACTAGGACATATCGACTATACAGTGTATACAATAAATTGGTTAAAATTATT
This sequence comes from Mantis religiosa, assembly GCA_030765055.1. Classification (NCBI taxonomy): domain Eukaryota; kingdom Metazoa; phylum Arthropoda; class Insecta; order Mantodea; family Mantidae; genus Mantis; species Mantis religiosa. The sequence goes on along the minus strand of CM060947.1, from coordinate 170,990,273 downwards.
TAAACAAAACCATGAAAACAATAGGTAACAGATCAATATGATAAAGGCATTCAATATTTATAAATCATAAGAATAAAGTTGTGAGTAAAAAGCAATAGAACAGTAGTATTTATACAATCAATTTGTTGTATAATAACTTATGTATATTATTAAGTGGTATCCTTAGGAGAAAAGATATTCATTTAGCAATAACGCTTTAGATATTATCTTTAAACGAGCATATAATATTTTAGCAACTATTTTATGGGTTATTCCTATTAGGCTAATGCGCATAAAATATTGAGTTGTTGTATTACACCTTTTTAATATGTCAATATAAAAGCAATATTCCGATCTTCTGTATTTATCAGTATCCCAAAATATATTTATATATGTCAAGACGAGATATCATCATCATGATCATAATCATCATTAATGTTATAATTATCATCACCATTATCATTATTTTGCAAGTTGAACATTAAAATCACAAATTTCGGGTGATTTATAAATAATATTAATAAAAGATAAATATTATTACACAGGTTCGTGAAGTTGTTTTGTGATATTACTAAGATAAAGTACGATACAACTGAAATATCTAATTTACGATTATTTTTGTAGCTTCTCTGCTGGTATATTAGCTAAATAGGGGAAGTATTATTTCCAGCTAAAAATTGAATACGTTGAAAATATTTCATGTTGAAAAATACATGTTTTGAGATTCCCTAAATTTTTGGACACGAACACAGCTTGTCAGATTTGTTCATATCTCGCAAGCACTGTTTTCTCTGTTTAAGAGTTGTTTTCTCCTTCAGTTTTTTCTCAGTCCTGTGACTGGCAAATCTTCTCAACTTAGCCTGAAACGCCTACTCTCTATATATCCTTTGCGAATTATCGTTGCATTTGCAATTTCATGTGTCTTTAGTGTCATGACCTGTGGTGCCCTATGAAGTAACAACACACGCTAAGCATTATTTACTCATTTTTTCAAATTCTCATGTATAAATATACGAATATATTACCAAACAAAACATACTGGGAAAGATGCCTTGTTCGATCTGCTTAAAGGTGCAATTTCGTTTCACTTTTAATTGCATGTATTAAAATATCCATAAAAATGTTTATGGATGAGTACATTTTAAGAAAGACATTTCATATTTAAACAATTTTAAGGCGACTTAATGAACCACGCTAAATAAATTTTTGTGTGTTTAGCTACACACAGAACCTTCCAGAAAGGAAGGTTCACAGGGTCCAAGAAGCTTAAGTTCGTGCAGGGAGATAATGATTATCATGCAATAAAATACAGTCACGCTGCGAAGCTGGCTGGGTCAAGTGTCACGCTGTCAACAATCAATTTTACAATAATAACCTCCCGCACAGGCAGATATTCCGGCAACTAAGAACTGCGCTTGACCCTCTACCAATCATGAAACAAAGAATAAAGGCCCACACAAAAATGCGATCTCTATTGTCCGCAAAAATTATATCTTACGGCGTTCAAAATAATCCATTCCTGCAATATTATTTTCTTCTATCCTTGGCTAGAAAGAAACAGTTTTATGGCTGTATCCTTAATATTTATAAAGAATGCATTTGTCAAATATTAATTTGGTTGGTTCCTTGAAAATCTTTGTGTACAGTCCTTGAAAAATGAACTTAAAATCGAAGTCTTTGAATTTATTTTAAAATTTATCTTATATCTTTAAACCTCATAATAAAATGGATTTATTAAATTACTTTTTGGGTTAGGGGGTTGCCTGAAAATCTTCGTGTGCAATTCTTGGAAGAAGGATTTAAATTCCATTTTTTTAATTTTTTCCAGAGACACCGTCACACTTGTATTTTTGCTGAAATGGTACAGATATATTTTTATAGATTGCAGTACTTTGCCAACTTCTGTTCTAGCGGCAGAAAAGGCTTACATGAGATGTCTAGTTCTTGTGTTTCATATTTAAATATCGTTCGTGCATTAGTTTGTCTTTAGGTTCACATATTTATAATTTTGTGCCTCCAGTGGCTCCTCTAAAACCGGGATTACGATGAACTTATTTAAGAGGAATGACTTATAGGCCATGGCACTACTTCCCAACAGGGTTTCAAATTAATCAATGAATCCAGTTAAAGTAGCTGGAAGGAAAAGATTGATACTGACAGAATTACCAAATCATTCAACAAAACGTTCACTTAACGCAGCGTCAAGTTAGGTTATTTTGTTCAACGTAATCCTTGCTTAAGATGGGTATAGCAAGTGACGAACGCACATACCTAACAAATAATCTACAAAAGAAGGATGAAAATAATAGGTATTTGCATCTTCTTCTTCCCACCCCCGCCCCACCCCCCACAGCAGAAGAACTTTTACAGGTCCACCTATGATGGATGAGCTAGGACAGCTAGTTAAACGAGGTCAAACATTTGGTTTTACGGACGAAGAAAATCAGTTACCGGACCTTCGTCTCTTTTTGCTATAAACAGCGGATGATGTAACGTTTCAGGGAGTGAAAGTGTGACCTTAGCTTTAGTGTTGCATCACTTCATTAGTGCGACCCTGCTAAACACCTGTGGACAGTTCATCGCGTGCCGAACAGACATTTCCTTCAAATGCAACGAATGCAGTTCTGAAACAGTGATGAACGTTGGAGCAGCATTGAGGTATACTGAATGATTCGGAAACATGGCGGCATCTGGACACGTGCTTCGTGACGTCACCGGTGTGCAATGTTACGCGCGATTTCATCCGCCGCCAGACACTCCAGCTTACAGTCACTGACTTCCCCTACGCTAAATTACTGACACTTGCTACTTTGTGCGTTGGCGATGTTGCAGGAAATAATCGTTGTATACGCAGAAATGACACGTGTTTTCGAAACTAGCCTTATTGTGTTTCATCAGTGTTCATCAAATAACATTTTTTTTGAGCTTACACACAGTTCAAAATCCAAAACTAAGTTTCAGATCTAGTGGCATCAAATACTAGAGCTTTATATTAATCATATATTTACATAAAGTAAAGCAGTGTTAAAAATGGGGTTTAATTTTTTTATATAGTAGTGATATTTCGTTTGTTGTTTGCTACTTGTTTGTTACCTTATTGTACCAGTGCTGACAAGACAATCATTAGCTTTATTAAGCACCATTGAAGGGATGTCTTGGACGGACTATTGCACTTGACTTCTTTGGTAACAATTCAAACGTTACTCTTTCCGCTGCTTGCAAACCTTGTTCTGTCGAATCCATTACCAAGTCATTCAAGTAATCCGCCTCTATTACATTAATTGATGAAGGCCTCAACGGCCAAGAGAGAACGTTGAGTGTAACCACTGAGTGCTAATCGCGATATACTGCACCTTGACCTTGCGTCTGCATACAACAATTGCAAGGCAATGCTTCATTAGCTCATAGTTACTAATGCTATGTTGTTTACACATTTGATGATCGTGCTGTACATCTGACGTCATTCATACTCTGTGTCCAATTAACTTGTAGCGCATGCGAGAGCACATCTCTTCGGCCTTTAATTATAAGAATTGTATGTATTCCACTGAGTGTTATTCAATTTCTACTATGAGTGGTTGTTTCCAGCTCTCTTAAAGTGGCAGCTGTCTATAAAATAAAAAAATTATTAAATAAATAAATAATGTGTAACACATGGCTTCTCTTTGCAGTCTATTACACTGTGCTATATTTAAAGGTAGATTGTTCTGAATATTGTAACATTCTATGAGTAGGCGTTTCAATATTTATAACATGTTTTATTTTTATTTTAACATGAAGAAATAAGAGCAATAAAAATATTAGTCAACATCTGCGATATATGTTCCTATCTGATAAGTCCTGGATGAATATATTATAGTGGAATCCTTCAGATAAGAACAGATACCGCTGATGTTGATCAAGAATGAGGACTTCATGGAAATACAAAAATTGCAAAAAATATCACAGGTGATCGGTAGTAGTGTTAGGCAATAGAAAAACGTATAAAACTGAATGGTAGGCGAGAAAGAAATTGTGCGTCAACAAAGAAGGCCAATTCCTGGGGGAATATATATTGTGACTTTGTGGGTTCGTAAAAATCAAAAGTCCAATTTGCAAAACTTCAAAATGTTAGTTATTTCCGTAGAAATACACTTTGGTCAACCCTTACAGTAGCAGAATTACGTCACATACACAATTACAAACTTCCAGTACGTCTGTCACACCCACAAACAAAGAGTTCACTTTCAAAATACAGCTGCGCGATTATCAAGTTCCATTTCGACTGTCATTACGACTCGCGGCTGCTTATATAGCTCCGTTCACTTGTTGGAGAAATTATCTATATTTTCTGTAACAAACAGGACTACACTATAACCTTCTAATTATCTAACTTTATCTGTTTCAGCAAGCTTTTTATCTCCGCGCTATATTTATGTGTCCCTTATCTCCTTATTGTGCGTCGGCCGCGCTATCGTGATAATGGCTCGCGAGAGTATATATATATATATATATTAAATATATATTGGTGGTTTTGAAAGCACACTTGCGAGTATTTTATTTTTAAAAATTGGAATACATGGAATCAGTCGTTCTGAAGTGAGTCCGAGGTATTCTGAGATAGAAAGTTAATTTGAAAAGCTAATTGGATTCAGAGGTAGTCTGGAGAAGCTTCCACAAACGTGACGCAGATCAAGAAAAATGTATTTTTCAAGTTAAAATGCGTCACCAAAAATAAATTTTAGAAAAAAATCGGCATTTTTCGCTTGAATTCATAAGGATAAAATCTTAACTCTGAACTGAATAGCTGTATTTGCATCCTAGACAAATAAGGAGTTCTGGCACATTGAAATAATTTTTCGTGATTAACTTTACTTACTGATGGAATATTGTGTCATGTGAGTACCACATATTAGATATTTTGAAAGACCAACAGCAACTTAGAAAAAATAGGAAAACCAAATTTTTCTTTCTCCGTATATTAATGGAATAGCTATCTGTAATTAATATTTTGCTTATTAAACCCTTAATGATAAATAGCTATAATTTTGGTTTACACGTGGAAGAAAATTAATACATTTTAACTATTAAACATTCATTGAAGGAAATAATTTAAATCCTAAAATTAAATAAAATTAAGTAATTAACTTCATTTTGTACGTATGTTTCTCCATATTTTCACTTAATGTTATGTTTCTGATATTGTAGAATCCGTTTTACTGATTTTTCTTCTGCAACAACATTGTCATACATTATACAGAATTACGTTATTCTCTTGTAACCTGCAAACCTAAGAGATTGGTTGGAAGCCTATAGTTTATGATTGCTTTTTACACAACGGTTCTTGAGCACCATCTGCTGCCAATACATCTGTCTGTTTTACTACTACCTGGATCCATGCTGTCAGAAGCAGTCTTGCTTCATCAGATGTCCTGTCGGATACCACTGACGTCTGTGACCTGAATTGCAGGATAAACACGTTGCTGTTAAACCCAGCCATTTCCTTTGGAAATTTTGGCAACTGGCCTGAGCCTTTTTACTACTTTGCTGTATTCAATTCTGGGTATTGCGCAATTCCTTGGTTCTAGCGTGTGCCACTTGCAGAGCCTAAGGGCGGCATTTCTCGTCCTTACGATCGTATTGTTCACCTTGCTTATGCAACCTACTTCTGAGATGTACAGAGGCCGGCATAAGTATTCGAACGTAAACATATTTATTACTTACATTATTTTAAAGCTACGCAAAGTAAGCATACGTAAATACAACTGGTACACAATCAACTTGAGTTTTCCATTAAACATATATACTCATAAATGGCAACTGAAACTAATTTGTACTACAAGGAGAAATAAAACGGTAACTTTACAACTGGACATAAGTATTCGAACAGAGAACAGCTAGTATTTAGTTATCATCCCCTTTCTTTCAATTACTGCTGATAATCATTTGGGCATTGTCTGTGGGTGTTGTTTAGTGACTGCAGAATCCATATTTCTCCACTCTGTTTGAAGACTTTCTTTCAGACGGTCCTTGCTTCTGATGTGATGCTTCCTCACACGCTCCTCGAGTTCCTTCCAGATGTTCTCTATAGGATTTAAATCTGCAGACTGGTGCAGTGCCTTCAAAGTGTGAGGAGTGTTGTACACGATCCAAAGCCTTACAATTTCAGAAGTATGCTTCGGATCGTTGTCCTGCTGGAAGTAATAATCATGCCATAATCCCAGATTCTCTGCACTCTTTTTAAAATTGTTTTCAAGAATCCTCTTGTATTCAAATTTGACCATGATCCCATTTATGAACACCAGTTCCCCAAAGCCAGATGAAGCTATACAGCCCCATACCGTCACACTACTGCCATCATGTTTCACTGTAGTTACCATGTTCTTAGGTTCCCATTCTGCATTTGGCAGTCTCCACATTTTAAAACGTCCGTCAATCTTGTATAAGCAGAATTTGCTCTCGTCCGACCAGAGAACTTTATCCCAGAATTCTCTCGGTTTCACCACATACTGTTTAGCAAATTCTATAAGCTTTCTCTTATTCACCTCATTAACATATGGTTTCTTCCTAGGTACGCGGGCATTGTACCCAATACTATTTAAAAGCCGTTCAACTGTTCTGGTGTGAACCACAGTGCCAGAATATTGCTCAAGGCATCCGCTAATCTCAGATGCAGTGATTCTCAGATTCTGCTTCACCATTTTTATTATTTGCCTTCTTTCTCTGATGATGAGTTTAGAAGGAGCTCCATTTCTAGGTTTATTTACAACTGTAATTGTCTGTTTGAAGCGTTGAATTATGCAGAACACTGTAGTTTTGCTTCTGTTAATGGTTTTGGCAATTTGAGAGAGAGAGGTTTGTTTTGTTTGTACATATTTATCACGATATTCCTCTCTGCCACCGTTGTCTCCTTACCTTTACGTCCCATATTACCTGTGAGTTCACAATCGGTCGAATAACTTTGAGTACACATAGCATAAACACAACTGCTATGTGGTAGTGGCGTGTAGGGTGCGTCCAACCACCATTCTCTCTGTTCGATTAGGTATGTTCGAATACTTATGTCCTCCAATAAGAGTGACAATAGAATAAATACAGTACAGATTGTGTAATAAATACACGCAAAGTGATATTTTAAATATTGTTTCCGAGACACAAAAGGTTAATGTTTACACGTTTAACAATTCAACGCTGCCAAATAAATATTACAGTATTTATAGTACGTGCAATGTTACATATATTATTCGAATACTTCTGTCGGCCTCTGTAAGTGTAATGTGTAGATACCACAAGCATCAAAAATGAAAGAAAAGCATTGTTTCTCTAAATTATAACATGTCACATTCACACATTTTTCCTACCAAATATCGTTTAATGTTGTACAATTTGTATAAACTGTCAGTTTGTTTGGCTTAGTTAGTTAGGTGCGGGCCTAATGATCCCAAGATTGCGGGTTCATATCTCGCCCAGAACGATGGTTTTTAAGTTTGCTTAAAAACAATAGCCCCAAGTCGACAGATATCCTGACACGAGAAAGAACTCCTTTAGAATAAAATTCCGACTCACCGACGGCGCTGGGTGTCTATTGACAGTGTCGATAAATAAAATATTTATTTATTTTTCTACAAATTATTATTATGCGTGCTTATTTGCCTATTAACTATGAAGCTAACCGAAGTTGCGCCTTTGTATACATAGCTTCATTACACATTTCGTTGTAGGTAAAAGGGAAACAAAGCAAGCGGAATTGATAGATATTCAAAGGCGGTGACCTTAAATTTCCACTTTCTTTCCATGATATTAAACGAAAGAACCGAAGAGTGAGAGAGCACAGTGAACATTTCACACCATTAATAACTGATATTTCGAAATGGTTTTTGCCACTTAAATGAACTGTGTGGTTTAAAGAGTTCTACTCGCTTACGAATGAAGAAGAATTCAAACATTATTTGCAGAAATCTCAAGATAGCCCTTTCATTTGACATATGTCTGAAGTATATAATATATTAATCAAAATCATTTGAACTACCTTTGGCGAAAATGTCGAGACATTTTTCAAGTAAAGGGTAGTTTAAGGGGAGGCCGGCATTTTCTTCAAATTGTTGGTATCACTACTTTGGAAAATGCTAAACCGAGACACAAGGTTTGGCATGTCTTTTTCCTAATTCACCCCTGAGAACCCTGAAAGAAACCGAAGTTCCCTCTCCAACCACCGCACCAACTCCAGAGCAATATTAGTAGTGATACAGATACTCGTCCCTCAGCCACAACATCGACACGAGTACGATGAAAGGCAACAGATCGTCGCTTCGAAGCTTGATGGAATGTGGGACCTTCAAGAGATTGCGACAACGTTAAGGGATAGACAAAAGCTTACCTACTACAGGAAAAAAGTAGAGCTCATTAAAATGCACAGTCTCTCACGACTATTGTTTTCGCAGTGTTAGTCGTATTTTAAGTAAGTCATATTTAGTCATTTCCTTAGTTCCGCTAACGAACAAGAATAAGTATTTTAAATAAGCATTGGTTAAATTTGAAAGAATTCTTTGTAAAGGAAATGTAATATATCATGTCTTTTTTATCACTCTCAATTGTTTGGTTTACTTACAGCTAAAATTAAACAATTTATTTGTAGAATAAATTTTAAATGTAAGATCAAAACATGGAAGGAGAATCGTATAAATTAGTTTCATGAGGTACGCAATATAAACTCAAGATCATGATGCGATGCAATATTCTCGACATTCCTGCGCGTGGCATACAACACAGCACTGGAAGAATTGAGAGAACGTCTAACGCAATAACCGTTTCACGGTGCCATTAAAGCAGTTTGTGCTCATATTAAGAGATTTAATCAGTTCGTCTGCCAGCGACACTAGTGACATTCTAATTGAGTGGTTAACCGCATGTTATTGATTCATGACTGTCGGGCCAATGGGTTAACTTGCTTGGAAAGCTTTATCGAACATACAACGTTAAGTGCTGAAGTTTATATTTTATTTATGTCATTCTGTTTTAAAAATAGTCACAAAATAGTCACTTTCATTTAGGGAAATTATTTACGTTATTTTCGTCAATATCAAAATGATCGATCACCCTGGGCTAGAAATGCTCAGAATCTGAACAAGTCACTTTCTATCCCCCTAGTTACCTTCTTTACTACGTAGGGCAAGTATTGCATACTAGGCAAAAATTCAATGTCAAGATTTCATCAGAAATACACGTTTTGAGATCCCTGAATCTAAAAATAAATAATTTATTTTTATAAAAATGTTCGTGTGTGCGTATGTCCGCGTATGCTGAAAGTCGATTACACACCAAATGTAACATTTATTTTCAGCATCTTCCAAGAACACAACACTCCGATTGTTTTTTAAAAAATCCCCCACACCAAACTACCCTTTGCATGGGAAAAAATTAAAACACGTTTATTCTCTCAAAAATGGCTTTAACGATTTTGATGAAATAACTTATTTTAAAGACACCTTCATGAACAATGAAATTTATATCTCGAATTTTCTTGATCGTTTGTGATTGTTGCGTACTAGTAAACCTTACGAAATAAGATTCCACTGCATAAAAATGTAGATCTCGTTGTAGCACACAATTTATGAAAAATAATAATTTATGGAGATAGGCATTTCGGAGTTATTCCTTGATATTGGTTTAAATTTTCAGATATCTATAATTTTCTAAAATAAGAAGTTTCGTTTTTAATGTCCTGTCCACGCAAAGAGAATGGAAAGTCATAGAGACTACCTCATTAAAAAGATTTATGATTACTATTATTTCCTTATTCCTAATGTATGTAGGTATAAGGAAATATGTAACGAAATCATTTGTACAAATGTTTGTCTCAATCAACATGAAGTAGACAAAAGAATACTTTTTAAGGATTTTTTGTGCAAGAGTGAGTAGAAAAATTCATTTGAGTACACATATCAGATGTTTTTTTTTAATCGTCACATCTGCATGCAATTGAATGTTAATGTGGCAATAATGAACGAATGGTGTTACAGAAATGTCATATTTTATTTTTTGGACTGTGAACGTAAATTAAATTGTCAAATAGATACTTAGAGTAGTCATAATAGTTATAAATTAGGGCTCCAGGTTTTCTTAAGTTGACGAAGAATTTTTAAGTTTTATATATATATATATATATATATATATATATATATATATATATATAGGAAAGCAAACTCTTTGCCTGTGTAGAATTTAGGCATAGGCAAGCTACTCCTTAATTATTTTTCCATTAGTTAAGGTATAACATTAAACAGTTTGTATTTCCCCCCAAAATGATCAAACTGCACTATAATGCAATTAAGATTATCGATTATTTTTTACATCTGTGTCGCGAAGAACAGTTTGCATAAGTTTTAGAAATATAAAAGTAGTATAAAATATAAAATAGGGTATGGGCGCCATATTTCGGATAGGTGCCTAATTTCAGATGGCAGGTTTTCTACTCCGTGAGCCACTGCACTCCCTCGGAAATCATGTGAACAAGTAGGAGGAAGTAACAGGTAAACAGTGAATCTCTAGCCATTATGCAGTTAGTTGCATTCGTAAGTTGTTTTCTTCACGATCAGAGTGTTTGTAGACCACTTTTCAGAGAGATTTCTTGAGCTGAAGGTAAGGTCTTAAATAACGCAATTGCGGCCTATATTACTGGAGAAATATATGAGTCAACTGGAGAATTTAATGTCATGACGGCAAATTGGCCATGATAGCTCAATGGGTAAGAGCGACTGGATGGAAACCAGGAGATTCGTGGTCCAAATCCCGGCCGTGGCATTGAATTTTTCATGTTGACTTTATCTATATTAAATGTTGTTTATTATATTTCTGTTTTTTGTTTATTTTTGTTTTGTTTATTATTTATCTATCTTGATTTTCATTATGCATCTAGAACGAAAGGAAATAAGTAACTTGACATATCAATACTCGGAAACATGATTCAATTTATAGTAAGTCATACTGACATCGATTTTATCGTGTCACACCAGTTCTGCTCCGGTGGTCTCTTTCAAGGTAGAAATGCCGGCGAGTGTCTCGGCGTTGCATGGCAGGATGATATTCTCTTGCTAAAATTTCCTCCTCCGGTAGGACGGTCGACGTCTGCGGTCTGCGAATCTGTTCTGGCGTGCCCATTTAAGGACCACAGAGGGTGCGATGCCAGTTGAATTGGTCTACCGGGGAATTTCCAACTGCTAAAGTGTAGGTACCTGCCCTCTGCACTGTCGTGGCTCCTTGGAACGGCCGCCGTCTTACTCCTCTAACCTCATACTTTCTCCCGGAGGTGTCCCACTTGGAGGCAAAGGTACAGCAGACCAAGTTTGGGCCTCCGTGTCGAATCCCCTCCGTAGCATAGTGCAGTACAGTCCAGGCATCCATTAATAAAGTTTTCGATTTACACATTGTATACTAGCAAATGTTTGGTAGCCAAAGCAAAAGTAAAAGCTTTTATGGGCAAATAAATTTAAAAAAAATTAAAAGAGCTATTTTAGAGGAGGCAGTGTAATTTTTAATGTTGAGGAGATTAGAATGTGTTCGATTATAAATGCACACGCTTCTGAAGATTTATTAACTCATTATTACTAAGCAACCTTCTGACATCCTAGCTAGAACAGTACAATTATGCATGATTTTGATCATCGTAACAACGTGTTTATTCTGCTAGAATTGCATAAAAGAATGTTATGGAACCTACGTTTATAAACAAGTTGTTACTGCATCCAATGTATAATTGGCTCATTATGGCACAAGTGTCAATAATAACAATGATATAGTACCGTGACCCAAATTACCCTGTCTTAGGGAGAGAAGATGACACCATATTATAATATTCCTTTCTCTAGGCTACGAAAATGCAAAATTACTAAATGTGGAGTAATTATGATTTGAATTTATAATTAATTATTTACCTTGCTGAGCTCATAATAGACTATTTCAGCCCTTAAAGCTGCTAACTTCTCTCCCACTTTAACGGTTCAACATGCCAGGGAGATAAGCTAACGTCTCATTCATTAACATAAGAAAACATTTTCACTTAATGTCAGATGTGTATACCGAATGATTTAATTATCACGTGCATATTAAAGTTCACGTGCCAATATCAGGGAACAAATATAATTAAAGCAGATGATGTTCCTTTTAAGGGCAGACACATTTCCCAAAAGGGAACTGGAACAGTACTTTCTGTATGTAAATGTGTCAATGCTACAATAATATGTATGCCATTGTTATACTTGATAGGTATTCGCACGTTAACAAACATGACACAAGCCATTAGCCTGAACCATTTGCGTTTAATGTATACATATATGAATATAGAGTAGCTGTGGTTAGTTTGAACTACAACCGCCTAGTCGTATGATGTGGAAAGTGAATTCTTACCATAAGCAAAAACATTACAATGAAAATTAACACTTGTTGCGGAAAAGTTTTTCTTTCCCTTTTACTCTGTCTCCATTGCGTCTTAACTGCATCACACTTCCATTACTTTTGGACATTACGTAGTACAAGCAACAAGTGAACACGGATGTGAAACATTCCTTCACGGTGCGGTTTGAATATGTTCTGGTGAGATATGCAGGATGATTGTAAAACCCATATTTAGTACTGAAAACTCAAGCGCACGTAATGTTTACTCTGAGGTGCGAGTCTGTTCAAAAGATAATTGTTTTATTAAGATGATCATATATCCTTCATTTGCCTTCCTTCAATGTTTAATATTCTAGGGCTCATGTGCAAGACACGTGTCACAAGATCCTGTACCGTAATTTAGCTACCCCTTTAACGAGCAGTAGCGTAAGGTTTTTTTTTTTTGTTTTGTTTTTGATTTGCGTCTCCAACGTTAAGTCGTATCGGACAATGAATGAAATGATGCTCAAATGGGTCCAGGGTTGATAGAGCTTAGAGTTACCTGACATTCAACTTTCAGGATAAAGGAAAACACCGGAGAAACCTTATCCAGATAACTCACACTGATGTTCGAACTCGGAACCTCTTGAACGTGAGGCAGAAATACCTACATTACAGAGGCGGGCAGCGTATGGGCCTTCCTTTTTTGAAATGTTAGAAATGCCTAGTGCTTTACTGAATATTCACACCTTAAAAATTTAATTGAAATAACTCATTAGTATACTGAAGAAGTACGTGCGAGTAATATACAGGGTGTATATAAATGAACATCGGGGTTTTAACTCTTTAGAATATTTATTACATTGAACTTACACTTATAAATGATATGTCAAACGAAAAAGCAACTCAGTTTTGTTTGTTGGCACCAGTGCGCAGGTGCGTGCAATGTTTCTGCTGCAATCCACTAGACAGCAGTACTAGCAAAGATGGCGACTAGTAAACAGAAAGCGTCTTGTGTTTTGCAGTTTACAAAGGCCGAATCTGTAGTTACTGTACAACGTGCGTTCCCATTAAGTTCGGTTGTGATCATCCCAGTGATATCATCAGTTTGAAGATACCGGCTGCCTTTATAAAGGGAAGAGCACGGGACGATCAAGAGTAGGTGAAGAGACTGTTGAGCGAGTGAGAGAGTCGTTCACTCGTGGCCCAAAGAAATCAGTGCGGAAGGCTAGTCGTGAATTTACAAGTTCCTGTGTCGACTGTTTGGAAAGTTGTAAGAAAATGCTTACGGCTACGTCCTTACCGTTTACAGTTATTACAGGCTGTAAAGTTGACAGATCACAGATTACGTGCCAACTTCGCAAACGACATGTTGTTTCATGACGATGAGGATTTTATGGATCGTGTTTTCTTCAGTGATGAATCGACCTTCCACCTTAGTGGACATGTTAACACTCATAATGTGCGCATCTGAAGCTCAGAAAATCATCACGAGATGGCATAAATGCAACGAGATTCCCCTAAAGTGAATGTTTTTTTTGTGCCGTATCCCAGCGAAAAGTTTATGGGCCTTTCTTTTTTGATGAACTTACTGTCACTGGCACTTCTTACCTTGATACACTAGAGCAATGGCTATTCTCTCAGCTGGAAGAAAATGAGCCAGAGAACTTCATTTCCCAGCAAGATGGTGCATAACGAAGTACGTGATTGGTTGAACGTCACTGTACCCGAGCGCTGGATAGGTCGCAAGGGACCCAATGACAGGGCTTGCTATGCATGGCCTCCACTTTCTCCTGACCTAACGCCATGCGATTTTTACCTTTGGGGCTTCATCAAAGATCGTGTGTACGTGTCTCCGCTACCAGCTGACCTTCCTGAATTAAGAAACCGGATTGAAGCAGCTGTTGGCACAATTACTAAATACACACTTATCAACGTTTGGGTAGAACTCGGCTATAGACTTGATGTGTGCCGTGTGACAAAGAGTAGTCATATTGAACATTTATAAGGTTCTTGGTAAAACTGTTTGAGTTGCTTTTTCATTTGACATATCATTTATAACTGTAAGTTGAATGTAATAAATATTATAAAGAGTTAAACCCCCGATATTCATTTATATACACCCTGTAGTATATAAACCTAAGGAAAATGAACAATCATTATTATTTAATTATAAAGTTTCTACTTAACATGTCAATTATTCTTGTTACATTGGTAATTGCGTACAGCAGAGTTACATCACTGGATTAGAAGACCTTGTGTGCTGCAAACAGCAAACGAGAAGAGGAAATACCTTAATATTTAGTACTCAGAAACATAAATAGAAATTATCTTTGGTTGTTATATCACATTGCGGGAATTGACGCGTTTAGGGCGGTTATCATCATCATCATCATCATCATCATCATCATCATCATCATCATCATCATCATCATCAATTATCTTTTTATGTATAGTTTCTAAGTGGTGGCCATTCACATCCATAGAGCTATAGCTTTGTATTTATGTTACCAGCTTTTTTATGTGGTGCAAATGACCCTGCCTTTATTAGTACGTCATATTATTCTAGACCAATAAAAGGAAGAAAAGGCTGAACTTCGGTCACTACAGGACAATCAGTAGCGCTAGTTCATTATCTGTTTCCTAAGTTTGGCATGCATGAAATCACTATCCATGGAAGCAATAATAGCGTTCGTTATGCTTTAATAATGTAACCAACTGTTATAAATAGCATTAAAACCTGTTTTGACAGTGAACTGGTTCGTGTTAAGAACATTTCAGAAGACAACACTCTGGAAACTGATCTTACTTTGCTTTTAGTAGGGTCGCCAACTTAATTAAATAGGATGTAGTAGAAAATTGTGACATAGGTATTATTCCGAAGAAACCGCCTAGGAAAGCGTATTTCCTGGAGAAGGGAAAGAAATGGCAGAACAGGTTCGTTTCATAATGCATTCATTCTAGTCGATCTCTTATATGTTTTATGGGCGAATACACTAATGCTAAGTAATACCTTCATGTTTTATACGTAGAAAATATAAATGTAGGGGAGGTGCTAAGTGGGGCTTAAAACATTTATTTTGAACACTGGGACCCTGTTTAAATTTAACAGCCTAAAAGTACCTATTTTATAATTTCTGCTATTTTATTAACTTTTACATAGAGCATAATAGGATAATGTGTTAATATTATGGCGTTGGCTTGATTCAATATTCTGTATGTAGTAATGAGACGTTTTGTAAAAGTAAGGCTGGTATATTTTAATACTTAAAGTTGACCTATATAGATCTTAGCTCTATTCCTTAACATTAGTAGATTATTTATGAATAATTAATACATTATAAACTTATGAATAAGCAACAATAGATAAAAAGGATGTATGCGTGTATGTGGAGTGTTTACGTATGTGTGTGAGAGAGAGAGAGAGCGAGAGAGAGAAGGAGAAAACAGCAATACCAAATGGGTATTTAAGTTCAGCATCCTCCAAGGATGTGACCCTAATATTTGCATGAAAATCCCTTCCTTTCCAAACGTTCTTTACAGGAAAGCCTTTCGAAAATTTTGATTTTCTCAATACTAGCTCTAACGATTTTGACAAAAATACCATATGTTTATGGTATTTCCATGACAAATTAAAAGCATATCTTGATTTTTTTTGAATGGCTTCTGAAGTCTCTCACTTTGAGTGAGTTTTCCAAAACCGCAAGATAAATCTTACGAAACAAAACATGTAGATGTTGTTAAAGTACGCGGTTTGAAACCAACCTTTTAATGGAGAACACCATTTCCGATATATCTTTGTTATTGAGCTTTAAACGATTACACTATAAAACATGAAGTCATTTACTTTTAGTGTCTTGGCATGCAAAGAGAATGGAACGCCCAGGACTTAACATAGCGACCAACTGTTAAACTTTAGTTATACCTCTATTTTTATTGTACCTAGAAGGATAAAAATAGTTTCCACAGTAGACAGAATAAGATTTTGTTAAAATAATTTGCTGAAGAATATGTAAAGTAAAATAATCATATGAAGGTAACCTATCATACCTACTTTTAAAGCCAGCCATTTATGCCTTTCAACGATTCTCGAAGAAACTGAACAAATTATTTGCGTTTCAGCTTGACGAATTAATGGCCAGGTTGTTGTTTGAAATCTTTTTTAAATTTTCACCTTAAAAATGTTTTCGTGTACTGAATAGAGCATTTACAGTCACCCTGTATGCTCTGCAGAAATACAACTTGCATATCAGGTTTCAGAAACAAACGAAGCTTGTCAACCCGTTTTGTTCCACGCCATACTTCGTGCATTTCCTGTCTGTAACAACCACAATTACAACTTTTTTATAAGATTTTGTCTTGTGGTTTACTAATTAGGTAGGTGTACCAATATTATCACTGGAAGGTTCCCAGTACGGTAATTTATTTGTTTCTATGCAAATTACGCCCTATAAGTTGGTAATTTATCTAGATAAAAAGCCGTAAAAAACCAGTTTTGTTAATCACATGTAAAACGAGATTTAATTTGGTAAAGGTATCAATGAAATTAACACTCCTCTTATTAAATAAAACTGAAAGTTATGACGTTAGTTATGTTATGATGAAAGTTAGTGAAGTTGATCGGAAAACGTCTAACCCATCTGGCAAGTCAGAAGGGACCAAGCAATATTTAGCGCATTTAAGAAGAAAAATCTTTTGTGTGCATTCACAAAACTTCCTCATTCACTCTTGTCAAATAGTTCTTGCTAACTTTATTCTTCTATTTCGAGATAACTATTGTAACATGGTTTTATTATTTACTTTTTTAGTGGGAATAGGAAAATACAGAAGGCGTAAGCATAAATCAAACCTTTTAAGAACTGATGGTTATGCCTATGTCTTTGCATGACCAGGACATAAAAACGAATGACTTCCTCTTAGATAAAAGTAAAAATATTTGAAATTTAAACCAATCTCAAGAAATATGTCAAAACGGTTGTCTCCAAGAAAAATTATTTTTACTAAATTATGTGCTTTGACACAATCTAGTTTTTGCCTCTCACAGTTTAACACTTATGCAAAAGTTACGCAAAATGAAAAGACTTCAGGAAATATCTTAAACATGTAGGTTCCTTAATCAAAATCCTAAAGTTATTTTGGGGAAAATAAATACTTCGAAAATTTCTCCATGTAATAGAAATTTTGGGGTGCGAGGATCTTTTCGATAGTCGCATACTTGGAAAATGCTGAAATTAACAAACTTTTAATTTTTGAGTTACTCTGGTCAGAGACAGCGCGCGCGCGCGCACACACACACACACACACACGCGCACACACACGTTGCCCGCCTCGGTAGCGTGGATGGTATCGAGTCTGCCTCACGTTCAAGAGGTCCCGAGTTCGAATCTCGGTTTGGGTGAGTTACCTGGATAAGGTTCTTCGGGGTTTTTCCTAATCCTGAAAGACGAATGTCGGGTAACTCTAAGCTCTATGGACCCTGGGCTCACTTGAGCATCATTTCATTCATTCCACTCATCGTCCGATATGACAGCGTTTGAGGACGTAATTTACAAAAAAAAAAAAAAAAAAAAAAAAAAAAAAATGAATTTAGGAAACCTCAAAACTTATATTTCCAGTTAGATAGCAATATATAATTTTTAGGTATAGCGCGATATCTTACCTAACTACTGTATCCACTACCTGTCAAAAGTTTTCCATCAGCTATTACAATTATGGATTTGTGGATAAAACAGGAATATCGTTTTCAATATTCTATCTCATCCCCGTTCTGGTAATAAAATATGTATAAACATGTGCTACGTGCTTCTGTTGTGTATTTGACTGGTTTTCCGCGTACAGAAGTGCTGATGAGTTCCCACAACTACACTGAAGTGCCTCTGCCTATGACGTTTCCACTCGAGTAGTACCCATATAGTCCCCGAATAGTCCAGTCAAAGCAGTTCGCATTGATTTACAGTACATTGTGCACATCTACCAGTGTGTTTATATACCTGACGAGGTTCATACCGTATTACCTTCTAATGAGACGTAAGAAGAAGATTGGAATTGAAAAACGTGATGTAATTGTAACTCTGCAAGAAGTGGTGTTTACACTGCAGCAAACGAACGGTTTCTCGATCTGGAAGACCCCGCGTAACATCAGTTACATGATCAGTTCATATGTGTACAGAGTAAATGTCAGAGAACTCGTATGGCACCTGAAATTCTTGAAGAAGTTAATATGAGGTAATATGCGAACAGCTCCAATCTCTGTCTCGACCGTGCAACGTCGCCTTCGTGAACAAGTTTTTAAGGGGTGCATAGGTGAAAAGATTAGAATGGCACGGCAACATAAAAACTGGAGCGTTCAACTGGTCCAAGGTGTTATTTACAGACGAGTCTCTATTTCAAGTGATTGGAAGCCATCGTAGAAGGTTTGTTCGTCGACTTCATGGAGAACGTGTGAAGAGTCAATGTGTGATGCCAACGGTGAAGCACGGTGGAGGGTCGGTTATGATGTGGGGATGCTTTGCAGATGTGATCTAGTGAGAATTAATGAAACATTAAAGAAGATTGTTTATCACAGGATTCTTAAATGCTGATCTACCTGGTGGTGAATTTATTCAACAGCAGGACAATGATCCGAAAAATGCTGCCAATTTGTGCAGAGGGATTGTGAATAGAAGAGAGTAATGTGGGGAACTGGACAATATGATTTGACCAAGTCAGTCACCTGATTTAAATCCTATTGAACTCTTATGGCACGAACTTGACAAGAAAGAGAAAACTGAGGTGATCTATTGTTGAAGATCTGTGGAATAATTTACAGACAGCTTGGAGTATAATCTCCAGAATGCCAAAAGTGTGTGCAGCGACTCTGAGAGCAAAGGGTGGATGCTTTGATGAGGCTGTAATCTACGCCATATTGTACGTATTTTACTTAATACCAGAGAGAGATACAGTTAACTTTGTTGGTCTTTTTAATTTTTACGGCGTGCCTATTCGGTGAAATAAAGTATTCCACTTTTTTCATAGGTGATCGAAAACTTTTGACCGGTAGTATATATTTTATAATGTAGGTGCTTGTGCGTGTGCATGTGTGTATATTGGATGAACGGCGTAAGTCCAAAATGAAAAATCTGTTAAATTACACACTGGGCATTATTTTTATTATCTTCCAAGGAAGCCAAATGAAGATTTCCAACAAAATCCTTATCCTAAGTTACCCTTTATTGATAGAGCAGTTTATCTTAATTTTTATTTCATCAAAATTTACTCTAAAGATTTTTACTAAAATATATGTTTAACATACTTTCATTTCTAATGAATAAGTATACTTTGAATTTTCTGGCAATAGTCTGTGAAGTCCTATTTATTCTGAATGGCCTTTGTATAACTACAAACCGTAACTGGTAAAATTTAGTTAAATAATTTCCTCTTCGAGATAAATGTTTCGTTGTACTATTTGAATTTGCTTCAAATATTTACAGTACTCTCAATTAGAAACTGCATTTTATTTATTTATTTAAGCTAGTTGTCATGTAAAGAGAATGTAATTTAAAAGTCACTACATAGCAGCACACCCTTTAAATATATGATTATTGCCTTATCTAATGTATCCTATAAAGAAATGTGTAAGTGAATTCCAGTATGACTGGGTCAACAAGAAGAGATAGCATAATAATATGTTTAGGAATGGCTTGAAGAAGAAGAAGAAGAAGAAGAAGAAGAAGAAGAAGAAGAAGAAGAAGAAGAAGAAGAAGAAGAAGAAGAAGAAGAAGAAGAAGAAGAAAGGAGAAGAGAAAGTTTTGGGCATGGAATACATCATATATTTTTTTATGTTGTTTTTCATTATTGTACTCCACAATTGGAGTTTTTATTTACTTAATATTCCGTTGTATTTGCTTGACTGAATCTCAATTTGTATATTTGGAAGACATTCTTCGTTAATATAATGTAGTTGTTATTAATTATTTCGGATAACAAAGAGACCTTACTGTATTCTCATCGGGATCATGCGAAGCATATTATGGTTTCCAGACAGGCTACTTTATTTACACAATTTAATCCTACTCCACCCAAGAACTACTCGGTTTTGTCTTGCAGACAGCAGCAGAAAGCAGGAGGATATCCGTATTTAAGTGTCATTCCGCAGTTCCACTCTAGGGAACATTTGGAATTTACATTGTGAAGACGGTTATAAATTGTAGGTGTCTTGACACCCTTCGTGCGGCAGCGGGTTAAAAGATATTTATGGTTCATACGACAGAAGGGATGTAACATATTTCACGCTCTGAACTTTTATCAATGATATATCTATGACTTTTCAGGAAGAATAATATCTGTAGCTTCAGAATAGTGGCACGCGCTTTCCACAATGCTTTATGTTACCTTCGTAGTGGGTTTTTGTTTACATCCGATGCCCAATATACGGCACAATGGAACGTCCTTCAACACCAGATTCCGCAGTTCTACTTGCGTTATTACACTGAAACTTTTCTCTCCCTCTGTTACTTTCTCGTTATCTCTGTCTCCCTCAATCTCTCCCTTTCCCATCAGCTCTGCCGTTCTATTCCTGTACCATACTCATCCCTGTGGATGCCTTCCCTTTGTTTCTCTTCCTCTTCACTCCCATGTACTCCTTAGCCCCCTCACACACCACACACACACACACACACACACACACACACACACACACACACACACACACATCTCTCTCTCTCTCTCTCTCTCTCTCTCTCTCTCTCTCTCTCTCTCTCTCTCTCTCTCTTATTCTCTATGAAACTGGCATGTAATAAGACATTTTCAAAACTGGTAATAAAACTGGCCTTTTAAAATTATGTTTTGATATATATTTATATATAATGTGGGAAGAGTCAAATGCCACTTAAAAATTATGTTTTACCACTACAGGGCACTATTCTATAATTTCAACTCCTGAGTGTATAAAGGACAAAACGTAAATACGGACATGGTGGATTCATAAAATATGAATTTAAAATATGGTTTGGGCTTTTCTCCGAGTTGCATGGAGTAGAAAATATGGAAAGGGAAAAGTTTGGAAAAAGAAGATGAAACCATGGATACTTTTTGAAGGAATATACAGAGATAGTTATGATTTAGTAACAGAAAAGACAAAATATGTATCAGAACAAAATACCATTGTATCCTACTTGTAAAAGTACGATACTGTGAGATACGAGAATTACTAAATAAAGTTTTATTCATATATTGCATCCCTAAAGAGGATAATCAAACTAGCATTGGTTAGATTACATGGCATGCGAATATATGAAATTGGAGAAGCGTGTTCCTATCAGCATAAGATTCAAAACTAAAAGCTCCTTATATGAGGCAGGTGCGCCACTGAGATACCAGGACGTATCATATAATTTTATTTCTTTAAATTAGTTTATATAAGATCATGTTTTGCAGTTTACTAACGATGTTTACGTAGAAACATGTGCAGCCGTCCACATTATGGGGAAAAACTGATTCCTATTTACTGTTACTAATGCCAAGAACAAAAACCTTACGTTTTCCATCAACCTAACATTTGAATGACTTCCTCTATCTAATATCCTTTTACTGATATTTTTATAAAGCACCCACAAACTGTTCTTTATAAACCCTATTTTTATATTTCATATTAATCTAGAAAAACTTTGGCAGAAATAATTGCATTACACATTTCGTTCTAGATACAATGGAGTTGAGGAAACTAGATTGATGGTCATAATTTTAAAAGCCTGCTAACTAGGAATTCCGTACTCCTTCCATGACATTGCGAGAAACAATCAAACAGCAATATGACTGTAAATGAAAATACACTGAAATGATCAGTTTAATTATAATAGATGTCTCAGAAATGCAACAAAAATTTATTTTAAATATATCATATGCTTTAAGAGATTTACATTTTGACGCAGTATGCTTTAGTGTCTCTCGAATGGTTTACCAGTTACACAATATTATACAAAATTTCTAATGAATAAAGAAGGCTTGCAGTGGTTATTCTTAGGTAATTTAAGACGCTTTATTTATCATTCAAATATCTTACACATAGTGGTATTTTCTTTACAATTATTAAAACTCATTTTAAGAAAATTTCGAAAAACCTTCCGGTGAAGGCTTGGTTGCGGAAATTTTCTTGAAAATTTTCGCATCGCATATTTAAAAGATGCTGAACCTAAATACCAGGTTTGGAATTAAGGGATATTTCATTTTTTGGTTATACTCTTCCCATTCCAACACAAACAAGGAAACTGCCATAAACAACATGGACCTTTCTTTTTACCCTGCTGCTGTCCTTGGTCAATATGACCCGATAAGAAAATTGTATTTCCGTTACTCATTTAAGTGGAATCAGTGGTGCTTGTAATTTCCTGTATTTGTTGCTCTTCATAACTACTTCTTATAAACTGTTGCATTTTTGGAAAAAATTATTTGATTTTTCTTGTATATGAAATTGTTACATTTATGCTCCTAGGGTCAATATGACCTGATTGTTTTTAATAGTCACTTAATTTAAATAATCATATCGAAACACATATGCATGGCAGCATACACAACAATACAGTCTGCTGTTTACTTCTACAACAATGAACGATGTATTGTTGAACCTCTGAATATAGCAGAATATTAATCAGTTACGTCTGATTGACTGCTGAAGGAAGACGTTACTTTAGTTCTTGCAGTACATAGTGGTGAATTCCTATCTTGGCAAAACGTTGCCTAACTGAAAGTGAGTTAGAATCACTAGGCGATACATCTGATAGCGAGGGAATTGATAAGAAGAGAACAATACTAGTGACGATAGCAGTCAAGCTACATCAGAAGCGGAAGACTGTGCTTCAGAAGTGAGGTTAGTAATGACAATAATAATTTGCAAGATGCAGTAGCAGTTGAATCGATAGATAAGAACATCAGTTGGAGTTTGGTACCCTTTCCACAACATGGAAGGGCACAGACATAATAGAAACACCTGGTCCAACCAGGTATGCTACGTCCAGAGCAAGTGCAAATCTGCCTTTCAAGTAATTATGAACAAAACCCTATGCAATATTGTTTTGAAAATGACTAATATTGAGGGACGAAGGATATGCATGATAAATGGGAAGATTTGAATGAAATTACATTGGATGTATATATTGGTGTATTATTACTAACTGGCGTTTACAAATCGTGCGGTGAATCAACAAGCAGCTTATGGGATCCAGAATCTGGCAGAGCCATTTTTCCTGCTACAGTGTCACTAACGATGTTTCGCATCTCTCGTGCCTTACGTTTTGATGATAAATCTGATTGACGGGTACAAAGCGCAAATGACTAACTAGCTCCTATAAGGGACCTATGGGAACAGTGGGTGGAAATGCTGGCAAAATTATATAATCTTGGATCAAATGTAACTGTTAAATGTTTTGCCTGTGTGAAATAACAATTACATTACATTAATTTTCATGTATTAATATATTCTTAATGCTTTATCTTTAAATTTTGCCCACAAGGTCATTATGACCCAAAGGACCAAGAGTGTATTGTATATATCAGGAGAACACAAGGGTTAAAGGCTTTTTTTAAGAGTGCCTCGAAATATGCACTTATGGTATAGAAACAGAAAATAATTTTTCCTCTACTTTGTCAATATGGTAGTGAAAGTAAAAATAATCGTTTGTATAATTTGTAGAATAGATACGGAAATCATCATGTACAGAGGAAACATTTAGACCGCTTTATATTCATATAAAGCGGACTGATAACTATATGGAAAATTTGTCAGCGATATTTTGGACAAGATCTTAAAAAAATCCACCTATTTTCATTTGTTTATTGCGAAAAATGTCTACAGCTTTAAACAAATCATCGACCTGAATGTTTGACCTCTTTCATATTTACATGACCTCCAGCGCGATTTAAACAGCCCCTGATTGGTAATTTACAGGTTAATTCTAGTATTTTGACAAACAGTTTTATTTTCAACATCTATCATTGAACACTATCCACTGAATAACATTATTCAGTACGTTTTAAACTCTCAGTTAAATTCTTCATACATCAACAATTAAGAATACGAGATGATTTTTGTTTTCGAACTTCAAATAGTTCAGTGATGGTATTATTTTTCAAAATGTCTTTGTACTTCTTGTTTAAGTGTATTATGACATACGTTATATATAGTAAAACTATAAGCAATAAATAATGGATACTAGTTTTGAATAAAAGGTATTAAAATTTACTTGCTGTTTTTAAAGAATTCCAAAACTATTATTTGAAAATTAGATAATATGTCCAAAAGTATAAAATGTATTGAAGAGAAATTTGAAAATATCTTATAGTTATGCAAATAGGGTAGAGCGACGATATAAATCTGGGAGTGTAAGGAAGAATTTTAAAAATGGTTCTATCTGCTGTTTACATTAGAAAGCCTCCCTTAGAACCTAAAGTACCAGAAGAGGCAGATGAAATTGAGCTTTAAATAACTTCAGAATAAATGAAATGTGTGTGATAAACAGCAAGACAAATTTACACTACAATGCTCTATGAGAAAGTAATTGTTGCCTCTTTTAAGATTTACCTCGACTTTGTAACTCAAGTTTGATATCAGACTAGACGCACCATGTAACTATTTTTGTTATTTCCTCTGGCAAACTCCCAATCTGTCTAGTGTTGGAGTGGTAACTCTCTGGCAAATGTGCAGCTGTAGGTTTTGGATACAATCTCAGATAAAGGTTTTTAATTATGTTCCTGCTGGCGTTTCCATGTAACTAGAGGGCGTGCATTTATACGTGGGTTGTTATTTCTGTAATGTATTAACGGTGTGCACGGAAGTTCACTTAAGTTGTTCGTTCAGACCAGCAATTTATTGGCTTACATAGTCGTAGTTTTATTAGCATTCATGCTGCAATCTTAGCAAAGGAATTATGTCATCCATGCTCAATTCATTCATGACAATAGGTTTACAATGGATTCTGAATCGTGGAACAAGCACAGATAGTTCTTCTGTTTTAAAATTGAATGTGAATTTGTAATTTGTTTTACATGAACTGAAGGGAAGATGAAAAGAACAATTCCGACAAAGTTAAACCGGTAAACTTCATGGCCAATTATCTAAAGACAATTTAGAATACCAGACTAAAAATTTTTCAAGATGTAAATGCCTGTCTTCTTAGTTTATTTTATATAATGTGATCTATTAAGAGAATATGCTTTTTTATTAAATTATGCGCGTTTTAATTAAAACTTAGTGAAAAGTGTTATTTAGGTAATTGAATAGTTTCTGAAAAATTGATCATTTGTGTCAGAAAAGTAATTCAGAGCAACTTTTTTCAAACGAACATGTAGCTGACACGTCATATGCTTATTTACTTAAGAAGCATAAATCATATTGTTTGGACATTTTAAAGTTACCTTGTTCAATAAAGATACCAAATTGCAAAACAAAGCTTTCCCTTTAAGAATGACGTAAACTGTACCCCTGAATTTCAAAGAGTATAGGAGTTATTTTTTCTGTTAAGTGATGTAGCAAAATTCAGAGTAGAAAATGACACATGTATAATTAAGATTTTAGCTAAACGTCTGAAGGGCTTTCGAATCAATCGATTACTGTAGTTGCCAGCGCTGAGGCAGAGTAACGTCAGCAGAAGGAGTAATATAAACAGCTTCTATTATTAAAATGTTTGCCCCAGGCTTGCCACTGTCAAATACAGTCTTCCGCCATTGAAATAATCCCGGAAAATGCATTACAGCAACGCAAGTTAGAAAGCATTGTATTCAACAACGCAAATAAACCGAGGAAGTAAGTGGATGTCGCACAAACTATTTTCAAAGAACGATAAACCGTACATTCTTGTTTTTGTCAATCAGCTGCCTTTGATTTTTTTTTTGGGGGGGGGGTGGGTAATTTACTTCCTCCAACGATAAGTCATATTGGACGACGAATGAAATGGGTTACATGATGCTCAAATGAGCCCAGTTAGAGTTACCCGACATTCGTCTTTCAGGATAAGAGAAAACCGCGGAAAAATCCTCACCCTGACCAAGATTCGAACTCGGGACCTCTTGCATATAAGGCAGACGCGCTACTATCTACGCTACCGAAGCGGGTGCCTGTGACATTTTTAAGGTTTAATAGTAGATAGCTACTTTAACACAGCACCATATTCCAGGGCAGTTGTTTCACGTATAACTAGATTGTTAAATATCAATAGAAAGAATGAAAGAAACAAATAAACAAAGATGGAAAGCACAATCAGCGCAAACATGTACTTTATACACATATTTTTGTGTATAGTATATAGTGCATATCTGCATAATGCATATAACTAAACATATCTGCATTAAAACAGTTACTTCTTTATGTACTCTCATTACGTATTCAATCTGAAGAAAAAAACCACGAATTACTAATTGGTGGAAGAATAGAAATACATGGACATTCCTCAGAAACTACTAGAAGAAGATACCAGGGACTTCTACATTCTTACACTGTTTACCGAATGAAAAAGCCGAGTAATTGAACTCATATTTCTCTTTTTAAGTTGTTTTTCAGCAAACATTTATAAAAAAATTCACCGATATCTTAATAAATTTAATATTAATTACTTTAAAGATGATTAAGTATACAACAACTCAGCTTTGTGGCTTTGATAGCATAGACATAGACGACAACCGAGGAACTTTAACTTGAGATGCTAGTGTAGCAAGAATGCAAGCGATTCCTAGATTTTCCGACTGAAGTATCCTGCCCCTGCAACCACGTAAGCCATTCAAGTTTCAAGTCAACTACTTTGTTAAGAACTGCTTATTTTTCTAAACTGTTTATATTTGACAACGATACAGAATAGACCAAAGTTTCAAGATTCACAATAATTAAGTCATGTATTAACTAATCTTAAGAATAAAAGATACGCAGTTGAAGTAAGAACAATTTAGATATAAGAAAATAAATCACCGAATGTTAAACAAAAGCTGTCAATACACAAACCTGCAGGAAACATTACAAATAAGCATTTAATAACTTTCCTTTATTATAAAAACGTTTGGAAATCAAATGGACACTTCGCTTAAGGCAGCTGATCGTTTTACTGTACAGTGAATCTCTCAAGAACACAAGAGTATCAATGGAGTGAATGAGAATTTTCTTTAAACCTATGTTCTCACATGCAACCATTTATTCTCAAACAATATTAACAGTGAATGGACATATTTACTACAGTAAAGCTTATATTAACTACTGCAATCAATAGAATCCTTCATGATATAGTGCGTTCTCTGTTCCATAAATTACAAATCATTGTTTTAAAACACAATGGAAAAATAATGTACCAAAAAGTTACCAATATTCCATGGACTAATTTATTAATTGGTATTGCAATGAAATTTCTAAAAGTATTAAATAGTTGTTATCGACGATGATAGAATAATTATTACTTATTTTTTCAAGTGAGCTGTCTGTGCGGATTTATAAATCTCTAATAACCAGGGGAAACAACAATCAAATTTATCACATGCATACATACATATGCTTTAATATTTCCATAAAATATTTCAGTAAAATATGTTCTAACTAACCTTTAAGGAGAGATAAATTCTATTTAAGCGTATTTTTGACATATTAAATGCTATACATATACAAAAAGGATGCCAATGCTTTTTATAAACAATATAAAATATGGAAATTAAATTTCCTTCCACATTACTTTTGTGTACGAAAACGTTTAGCTTGGTAGTTTCAGATTGAAAAAATTATTTTCATAGGCGGGATTTGATCCCGGATCTCCCGGTTTTCGTCCGGCTGCTCTTAACTATTGAGCTACCATGGTCAACATGCCAGTATGACATTAAATTCTCCAACTGATTCATATTTTTAGGAGATCTCATATACAATGAAATACATACCTTTTGTGAAATCATAAAGATATTGGAACTTATTTTATTTTTAGTGGTTGAGCAGGGATACTCAGGTATCATTAAGAATACTTACCCTGCCCAGGCTTCATAGTTACCACTGTTAGGTCAATTGATGGAAAATAATTATTCTTCCGCACTACCCGTGTGTAGGGCAAGGTTTAGAAAGGTAGAGCCAGACAGAAAAGTCCAATGTCATAGCCGGTATTTGAACCACGTATTGTAGCTCAGTGATTGAGAGCAAACGGAACGAAACCTGCAAATTCGTGATTCAAATAACGGATGACAATGAATATTTCACTGTGACTCTGCCTATTATAATAGTATATTATGCAACGAGACTATAATGGTAGTAATTAAAACGCGAATACTATTATTAACCGAGCTAACGAAGCGAAGCGAGCGTTTTAATTACCATTATAGTCCAGTTTCATACGGTTGTTTATGCCAATCATGTATCTAAAATGGAGGTTTCATTCCATAGTATTCATTTCCGGTTTGAGTGATATATTACAATCGTGAGACGTAGTACGTAGTACGCACGTGCAGAAATATTGATTACTTTCCTATAAACAGCTGTTAAAGCTTTTTTTTTTTTTTTTAATTTACGTCCTCCAACGTTAACTCATATCGGACGGTGAATGAGATGGGTGAAATGATGTTCATATGTGTACAGGGTACATGGA
This sequence comes from Mantis religiosa, assembly GCA_030765055.1. Lineage (NCBI taxonomy): Eukaryota > Metazoa > Arthropoda > Insecta > Mantodea > Mantidae > Mantis > Mantis religiosa. The sequence continues at coordinate 170,961,375 of CM060947.1, read as the reverse complement.
GCTTAGAGCTACCCGACATTCGTTTTTAAGGATAAGGGAAAACCCAGGAGAAAACCTTATCCAGGTAGCTCACCCTGACCGAGATTCGACTTCGGGACCTCTTGAACCTGAGGCAGACTCGCTACCATCCTTGCTACCGAGGCGGACAGAGCTGTTAACGTGTGACACAGTTTAACCTAAAAGAAAGTATAGACAAAGTGGAACAAATTGAATACATAAATGTGTGTTGATTTTAAAATAGAATATATATATATATCACTATTCTATTTTAAAATCAACACACATTTATGTATTCAATTTGTTCCACTTTGTCTATACTTTCTTTTAGGTTAAACTGTGTCACACGTTAACAGCTCTGTCCGCCTCGGTAGCATAGATGGTAGCGAGTCTGCCTCACGTTCAAGAGGTCCCGAGGTCGAATCTCGGTCAGGGTGAGCTACCTGGATAAGGTTTTCTCCTGGGTTTTCCCTTATCCTTAAAGACGAATGTCGGGTAGCTCTCTCCATGTACCCTGTACACATATATGAACATCATTTCACCCATCCCATTCACCGTCCGATATGACTTAACGTTGGAGGACGATATTCTCTGATATTCTCCAATCCTTGAATAGTGAATAGAACTTTTCATACATCTTTCTTGGCTTCTGTGGCAATAAGTTGTTGGTAACATTTGAGTACTTCTGCCGTAATTTCTGGGAGTGTAAGTTCAATTTTTGTTGTTGTAATTTACGTCCTCCAACGTTAAGTCATATCGGAATGGGTAAAATGATGCTCAAATGTGCCCGGGATCCATAGAGCTTAGAGGTACCCGACATTCATCTTTCAGGATAAGGGAACACCCAGGAAAAAACCTTATCCAGGTAACTCACCCTGACCGAGATAGGAACTCGGGACCTTCTGAACGTGAGGCAGACATGCTACACCACGCTACCGCGGCGAGCCAAGTGTAAGTTCAATGATGTTACTAGTGTCAGACATTTTGACTTTTTTCTAAATTGGCACTAGTACCGTTGTCGATCGAAATGAGAATAATCGACACTAACGCTTCTCAATGTTACGTAGCCACTTCTGATTGGACGAATACCAATAGTTTAATGAGGCCCATTAAAGTACTGCTACAAGTCGTACAAATACTAAAGTTTGGTGTGGTCAAGAATAAAATATCTTAAACAGTCGTTCGTTTCTGGTAATGTAACCCTTAAGTCGATAGTAAAGTTCTGTAACCCAATATCAACTTGATGGTATGTACTTTTCTATCCAGTGACGGATTATCCTTTCAGGTGTGCATTTAACCAAATAATCCCTTTTCCGTAGCTGTCCCATGCTCATTCACCTCTGAGGTAATTCGCCTTGGTACACCGAGACCGTATCTAAGCAACTTAGGGCAGAGGGCCGTGATCGCCCGCCCGTCCGCCCGCCTACGTTGACGAGATGAATGGTTCCATTATTTGCGGTGTCGTACATTATGCGGCCTCGCTGCTTTCATCTCTTCAACATTTAGACACAATCAGGTCATGTTTACCCTTTCTGCTCCAACTCCTTGATGATCTAATCTAGTGCTAATCTAGACCACTACAGAGGAAGCTGCTTGCTTCTTCGTATTGGAAAGATGCAGATGTATGCAACAGAGGATGAGATGTACAGCTTCCTACGTCCTCCTTAATATCTAAACAGCATCTGAAAACTTTAAAGCGATATCAATATTACAGATATTCCTGCAAAATAACTTGCAATGTTGAGATACTTCTATTTTCTGAGCTTTATAAGTAGATAAACACTACTAGGACTGTATTGCGGTAACTGTTCCTTTACACGGGCCTTTATATGCACTAAATTGGATGAGACATTCAATGCCACGAGTGCGGATCCCGTCAAAGGAATTAGATTTTTCAAGTACGATTAAACACTTCACCTTAGTGGCTACGTGATCACAATATTAAGGACTCCTGAATAATTTTCAAGTAATAAGTATATTGGTCTTATAACTTGTCTTTTGCCAAGCAAATGTAGCATGGAAATTACGCAAGTTTGTTGGAATAGCAATGTCTGGCAATTGCCCTACAGACGCCCCCGGTTGACTTTGAACTGCACGATTACACAATTGTTTCATTTCTGCTGACTGAACGCATGAAAGAGCAAGGATGGGAGGGAAGTTAGTTTCACACCTTTAATGTCTGGTATTAAGCTCCGGTTCAACAGATTTAACAACATCATAACCAGCAATTAGAGCAAATCTTGCCCTAACAACCAGGATCCAGCTGGCATAGGAGGTTCACAATCTAGAGTTACGAAACTACCAAATGTACCATAGGAAAGGGGATTACATATAGTTGTCTCAAATTTTTAGTAGAATGTGAAGAGACATTGGAGGGATGTGAAAATTTAGAGAATCACTGAAACGGGTAGTCCTGCGCCGTGGTGTAGCGGGCTAAGGCAGCATGCCTTGGTCCCTAGCCACGGAAAGCGGCCTGGGTTCGATCCCACCCATGGGGTGCGCATTTTAGGTCCCGGGTATAGGACCGGTGCCCACTCAGCATCGTTAGGAAAGTGGGGAGCTTACGCTAGGTAAGCGGCCCTGGTCACGGAAACCAACATTCCGGCTGGGGAATGCCGAGATGCTGACAACGTCTCCTCCCCGTATCGGTTGGCTGATCGTCTACCTCTGCCGTGCGTAAGTGGGCGTGAGGCCGGCAGTCGGGTTGGTAGGCCTTGGCCCTCTAAGGGCTGTCGTGCCATGGGTTATTTATTTATTCACTGAAACGGGTTGCCGATGGTGATTACTTAAGGGTTGTCTAAATGAAAGACTGATGCTAGTTTATATAATGATGCATTATCTCGAGCACCTTGCAGAGGTAAGATGCGCGGTTCTTTTGGTTCAGTAAGAGTTCTAGCAGTCCATTGGTAAATTCATGAGGGACTTTCTGCAATCAAAACTATATAGCCGCCTGTTGGGTGCACGCGGAAGAATTAAAGGCATGCCAGTAGCAAACGAACCCTTTCGCTGATAGTAAATAGCTTCCTGATACATGATGACATCTGCAGCTACAAATATACAGCATTCCGTTGCTTCGATCAAAACAATTAAGCACTTGGGCTTAATAAAATATATCCATTAATAATTGAGAAGGTATGCAGTATATAAACAAATTATATAAAGAATATATAAGTAAAAATATTGTGTTGCATGGCTATAAAAATAAATCAGCCTACGCATTATGTAAAGCAGAACACTGAAAAACAACACCTACTTTATATGTATCGATGCTTTTTTGTCTCTCGAAATTAGTAGAGTGCTTCAGAGTTACAAAGTTATCACAGCCGTAATAAACCATCCGGAGATGAATGTCATTTCATCGCGCTGACCAAAGCGCGATTACCATCCATCTAGGAGAAGAATCGCCTGCTTTGACTAGTTCTGTTTATTTTCTCCGGACTATATAACTGGCATATTAAGGTCATGACACTATTAAGACAGATCTGCTCTCTGTAGTCTGAAGCCGAACTTGACACTTCATGAGTCAGTCTCATCATCGAAAAGGCGCTGTTTTTCACTGCCAGCTCCTCTAAAGGATTGCAACTTTTTCTGTCCTTACATCTGCGAATCCACTGGCCTATAACTTCAATACTCCGTAATTCAACAAACAAGTGTGTTAATCTCACTCAATGATTTGGTACAGTGCTTCGAAACTTCAAGACCCCACGTGGTTTTCATAAGGTTGCTATTTCAAGTACAGTGTGCTTTAACTACTTATGAGGGTAATAAGGGCAAAATTAAAACGATAGGTTGAGAAGGGAGAAGGACTTATCACATTTTTAAAAAAATATCTATACTAATGTTACCTATACTAATTCTGACAATGAACATAGGCCAAAGTTTTACCAAGTATTTAACAACTAACGAAATACAGTTATGCAAATATCACACACTGGCGGAAAAATGCAACAGCCTTCAAGACTCTGTTCATTGAAACATAGGCAATAGTATGGGGATACTGATGCAACTGGTTGGACATATATTCTTGTGACATTTCTGATTGTGTTATCATAAAATGCTACCTCTCACTTACCTCTTCACTAAAATTAAGCAGTCCTTGATGGTGCTACATTTTTTTTCGCAGTGCAGAATTTCTTTTTCAATCCGAGTGCAACTCTCAAGGCCCTTATATACACCCCTTTACAAGGACTCTACTAAAATGTCGTTGGTGATAGTGAAATCAATTTATTTTCATTTCCAGCACAAAAAAGCTCTGAAAGACGAGTTGAGAGCAATTAATGAAGAGTGAATGATGCTGCAAATGATCCCCAAGGTTGCAGATCTCATTATAAACCCGACTGTTATCTCTGACGAACCTTTTTCTTTAAATTTCTGGAATTATCGAATGGGGAATTCTAATACTTCAGGACAAAATCAACAGAACTTACAAGTTTTTTTTAGATTTTTTTAATTTACGTCCGCCCCAACGTTAAGTTATATTGGACGGTGAATGAATTGGGTGAAATGATGCTCAAATGAGTCCAGGGTCCATGGAGCTTAGAGTTACCCGACATTCGTCTTGAAGGATAAGGGAAAACCCCGGAAAAACCTTATCTAGGTAACTCACCCTGACCGAGATTCGAACTCGGGACCTCTTGAACGTGAGGCAGACATGCTACCATCTACGCTACCGAGGCGGGCAGTACTTACAGGTTAGTATTGGGCATTAAACATTGATGCGGTGGGAAGCAGTGAATGAATGAATGAATGAATGAATGAATGAATTAATGAATGAATGTTAATGTAGAAGCGATTTGCGCTTGAAAAATGTAAATTTAAATATCATTGAGATGTACGTTAATTATAATTTTTGAGGAAAATAAGCCTATTTGTTATGTCTATTTTTTTTAAACATTTAAGCAAACAAATCTTTTAATCTAAAGACAGTATTCCTTCCACCAGTTTTGCAGCAAATAAGTTGGCATATTTATAGTCATATTAACTTTCTATAGCACAGGGCAACTTTACGTTGCACCCAACATCAATATCGATCCAATATGGAAAGATACCTTTAGACCGCCGATTTAGATAAATACTTATACCACAATGCTATAAACTAAGATGCGCTGAAAACTAATACAAGAAAAACATACACCTGCCATTAGCAAGTGCAGTATTTAGTTGTGGTTTATCTCTGCGGTGTCCGCGTATTAAAGCACTTCATTATTCCTCTTTTAAAAATATACTTTGACAGATAGTCAACATGAAAAATTCAATGACATGGCCGGAATTTGAACCACGGATCTCCTGGTTTCCGTCCAGTCGCTCTAACTCATTGAACTACCAGGCCAACTTGCCGTCATGACATTAAATTCTCCATTTAACTCGTATATTTCCCCGGTAAACAACTAGGGGCTCTCGCATTCGAGATACACCGTTTGTGGCGATTTACTATCGTAAGTACTTGAGTCCCAAGCTTCATCATTTAACTCTTATTATTTTAGTTATACGGCTATATACGGCTAGTGTGAAGAAATGATTAATTTCCATCAATTAACTAAAATATACATTGACATTAACACTTTGAGTGCTCTTTCCACGTTTGCATGTAAACAAATCCGTACTGCCTAATTTTGAGAGCACTTCTAAACAAACAAACAAACAAACAAACGGATTTGAAGTTAAATTAACAATAGAAGAGTTTCTTAAAAGAGTGTATGTTCACTGTTACACCAACTGTTTTATACTACAAGATTGAGCCACACAATAATCTCGAGAAATTTCACCTTACCTATCACTAATCACAGCTGGATCAAGGAGTACAACCAAAACAAAAGTGAAATTATCCTTAATGGCACCAAGGACCTACATACTCATTATCAGAATGAAGCACGACTACTTTCAATCTTCTAATTATAATCTACCACTATTCTTAGTCCACCTTGGCTTAATTAAAGAAAGGTTTTGTAATTGAGCTATACTTTGTTAAACTCACCTATTATTTTCGCTAAGTTTAATACAACTTGAACACCCCGGAAGTAATTCAGCCACATGCCGTAATTAACCTTCAAAAATTTTGCTTTGAACTTAGGCTTACTGCTCACGTGGACAAATTAAATTTTCAATAGAAAAAGGAAGATTTGTCAGAAATCGGATGTGTGTTCTACCTTATGAATACATTAATGAGTAAATACTGCGATGAAAGACCTAGAAAATAGCCTTCCTGATAAGATAAAAGTACTATCTATTCACTAAAAGAAGGCAAGCTAGAGGAATGTGTAGCTTAATCACTTTTGCTGTGCCTACGGTGTTTATGCTCGCCTTCCCAGTACGACAAGGAGGCCAGATTCGTTTAAAATACGCAAATGTTGTCACATAAATCACTCATGCATAATATCTATCACTATAGTTACCGCAACAAACATTAGATCTGGCAGCGTGGTTGACTCATATACACTTTCACACACTCATTTCCTAGTAAACAGATAAACAGTTCAAACTCTTCTCCCCTTCATTCGTCTCTTGCCTTATTCTGTTGGGTAGACAGTAGAAATGGAATAATGCTTAGAAGTTTTCAATGTGTGCTTATGTTTCTTAAACTGTTAAATTCGCATTTAATGAATGCTCACATATTTTGAAAAATTATATTTGCGGATGTATAGATGTATCGAAACACGTCTTTCTTTCTCATTTCGCTCCATTTTTCAGATTTGGTTGATATCAGGGTAGTTCCGGCGGATGCGGACAGATGACACAAATGCGTAAACCATCTTCTCTAGCCATCTTAGAAGTTGTTGCCCAGGCTACTAGAGACACTTCGTCACCTCGTCTCTGGGAGGTGCTGAGAAGCTTTAGTGGTGCGCTGAGTGACTATCTCTTCAACTATTAAGGAATTCCGTGCGTTTCTGGGCTTTGCTGGTTCCGCCGTCTATCTGTGGTTTTCCTTCGCCTCATTCGTTCCCCCTGGGAGCGGTGGTAGCCCGTAATTTGTTTCTCTCTGGTCGCGGTGGGTCGAGATTTCCCTCCATTCTTCAATCGCAATCACGAGTATAAGTTGCATTTCAAGAGAAGTATTTTCTACACAGCTGAAGATATGGATTTTTTAAAGATATTTTAAGAAACATTCAAATTGTAAAGTACAAAATAATTACACCACAGATAGCAAAAACGAGGCTGGCAAGTCATTTGTATGTCTCCGTCTCTGGCAGTTCATTTGTGTTTCCATATGCTGCTCCGTTTCTATGTGTAATGCGTATTTGATTACGTCATTCCTGCATTATCCCTTTTATAAGCTCTAATAAAGAATTTTATAATTCGTTCCTCCTGTTTCTTTATGCAATTTCACAAGTGCTTGACATTAAGAATAATTGTTTCGTAAACCATAATGGATTGAATGATGTAGTATTCACATTCACAATTCGAAAAAGAAATTTAATAGCTTATTAGCACTCCTACAAATATGCCCTTTTTCACTTTAGATTTGCAGGTTTTTACCCCGATTCAGTACAAATGATTCTGTGGCTAGAAAGGATTATAATTTGAAGAAACATCCTAAGAATAGCATTGGGAGTAATTATAGTGATTTGGTATTTCTATGCTAAATCATACCATACAATACTTTCTTATTAACCTCAAGTTACCTTTAATTGGTTCTCGTATTTACATCACTTACTGGTATTTTGCGTTAACCTTTCTTCTAAAAACACGTTCAGGATTTAGCTTTTTGCTGCTAGCAATATCCGTTATGTATTGACTGGAATATTTTCTATGTCAAAGTATCTCACATCCCGCCAAATGTCATGGTTCGTCCTCTAACAAGTTGTATGTTTCTCTTAAAAGATACTCCAGTAATGTATATGCTGATGAAGAATTGAACCGTGAAAGTGCAAACACAGCACCGCAAAGTGCTATATTTTTGAATAAACGAACCTAAAATATGCAGGGAGAATTAGACTGTCTTAGACGAACCGATGGTTTTGAACCACGAAGTGTGTCTCAAAACCAGAATATCACTGTTCACTTCATGATATTATGACTTACTTTTATATTTTTAAATCCCGTGAAAATGCCATATACATAACTGTTAAGACATATCCATTGTCCAGCTTTACGTCAATTTGAAATCAAGAATGTTACTTACATTTCCCTCCTAATAAGACATTTATATTTTACTTCAATTAACAGATTTGTAAATTCGTTATGATTCTCGTAATTCCATAATTTCAATTTAACTATCATAGACAGAATTGGCGAAATAAACTGAAGTGAACCACTGGAGTCAAAATGCAGAAGAATTCCGAGATCTGAAACGAACATAAAACTACAAAATCAGTGTTTATATTTTAGATGTCTCATGGGTTTTAGAGATGTACACCCCATCACACAACCATTCTATTCGTACTTCAATCGCGTAATTCCTTTTAATCAGCCTGTATAATCATTTCCCCTCCTCCGCAAGCATTGCACTTAAGTTAGTGTGGGCAGCGGGTGCCCGGTTCTGTAACGTATGTGTCAGCGTGTGTGCTGCACATTCAAAGCGTCCCGAGTTCGAATCTCGGTCAGGGTGGGTTATCTGGATCAAGTTACGGGTTTTCCCTTATCCTGAAATATAAATGTCGGATAATTCATAGTTTACAGGACCTTAGGCTCATTTGAGCATCATTTCATAGATTTCATTGACTTAATATTGGAGGACGTAATAGAGGGCAGATTGCGCATAGATATGTTCTGAATTATGAGACCTGTTAGTGTGTAGTGAGCGAGAATGAAGAGACAGTTCTGTCTGTCTCTCCCTGTGTGTGTGTGTGTGTGTGTGTGTGTGTGTGTGTGTGTGTGTGTGTGTGTGTGTGTGTGTGTGTGTGTGTGTACGTGTGTGTTTCCTCTTATTTCATCCACATGTTCCATTACATTTGTAATATTACATGTTCTGGTTTGCTTTGCTTTCAGATTAATTGTTCATATTATCTGAGATATTGAAATTATTGTGTTTTTAGATTGTGTTTACACAGTCACTATAGTCTTTTAGAATTAATTTACTTATTTAATTATTCAGCACTTTCTAGATTGATTGCGTTGACATATTCACTAAAGTCCTTTAGATATTGTCTCACAAGTGCTGGTTTGTGTACTGGCCACTTCCCTACTTTCTTGTTTATTTGCATCCTTAGTTTTTCCCTGTGGTCCTTCCATTTGATGCAGTCATACAGGATGTGATCTGTAGTTTCGTCTCCTCTGTTGCAGGTTAGCCTTCCATCTCCTGTTAAAATGTTAGTGAGGTTTGTTGATATGTTAAGTCTTCGTTCTAATCGTGTTACTACTGTGGGAAAATATTGTTTTGTCTCTTGTTCTTTTGATGTGTTTTGCCATTCTGTTTCCCATTTTGTGAGTGTTTCTTCTCGTATTTTTTTCCTGATGGCACTTTTTGGGATTCTATTGTAGCTTTCTGTGTCAACGTTTGTTGTTGCTCCTTTCGCAAGTTTATCTGCAAGTTCATTTCCTTCTATTCCTATGTGTGCTTTCACCCATCCTATTTGTGTGTGTGTGTGTGTGTGTGTGTGTGTGTGTGTGTGTGTGTGTGTGTGTGTGTGTGTGTGTTATGTGCCCGCTGTTATATGTATTTGCGTCACTATTATAGTATATTTGAATATCTCTCTAGCACAGATATGAAGGATTTAAAGTAAAATGAAGAAACTCCTCATTCTGTACACAAAGCTTTAGGCGCAAGTGTGCAAAATATTTTCACTTAGAAGATACTTCGGCTATTCACTTTTACTATACATATTTTAGGCAATCAGCCATCATGGCCATGAATCCTCCTAGTTCATTTTAGAGTTGTTTTCATAATATTTGAGACCGCAATGCCATACAGTAAGCTTCATTACTCAGAAATCCCTGACGAAGAAGAGGCCATAAATATAATTTGAAAGCAATTGAATTTAGCAAGGCACCAAGAAAGAAAGATAAAGCTTATCTTTAAGATTCAATATTATAAGTTTTCGGTTTTTGGGAGTAATTACTAAGGGGCCACTTTGCAAAGTAGGAAGAGTAAGATGGCGACAGAGATTTACAGTGAAAGCGCCAACAGACGGGAATTCCCGTAGTTGTAACGGGAGGTAAGGAACAATGGCATATTTTACTGCTGTTGGACAGTATCTTTGGACAGTATCATTTACTTTTGTGTCCTTTGTCCACCCCTTCATTCACAGAATACCAGGGAAATGGTAATTCGCTGTAGTTAGCGGTTAACAAATTTAAACCGGTTTTGTAATTCATCTACAAAGTTCATATAAGCATGAGCTCTTTATTGTACGATTGCCAAAATTCAAAATTTTAACCATGCCCAAAATAAAACTCAAACAATCGATTTCAAACATCGACCAGAGATGTCTCCGTCAGAGACTAGGTCAAACTAGGTCGTAACTGACAACCAAAGAAGAAGAAAATGCTCCACGAATGTACTCATTAGCATGAAACTGGTTTTAAATAACTTGAAGTATGCAATTGTCGTTTTTCCAGAGAACGCTCAATGATCAGAAATGCAAGAACATTCTTATGAGGAAGTAATGGCGCACACGCGTGATATTCTGCTAGTCGCTTACATCATGTGCATAAAAGGAAGCTGCAGATGTAGACATGTGTAACTTGATCGTCTTCGGTATTTCTCAGTCGGCAAATCGATTAAACTTTGATCCATAAGCAAAGTGTGATCTTCATACCATAACCGCTGCATCTGACGCTGATGTAAGAAGTAAATTATGACCAGTTATTTATGACCAGTTATTTATAACTCCTACGTTAAATAAGGAAACCTTCAAATGTTTGAAGTAAGCACAGAATAGAGGACTCAGGTCTATATATTTTGTGGGACGTTATTTTCCTCCAGGTTGCTTCACGAGGCCTCGAGTCTTTCATACGTGGAGGACGAAATTAGGCGCCGTGCATCAAAATTGTACGCAAGTTGACCCAACCACAGAAGCGCCCTTGTCAGATCCCTGGGAGATTATGACCGCACTAGACGTCGCTCTAGACAGCACCGGTTACCCCGCATGGCTTGCGGGCATCCGAGATAACTTAGGAGCTAATCCGAACAGCAGCTAAAGCTGAGCTCCACATAATCCTTCCAAGTTGCTTGGCATCAAAATCATTCCCAAAGCAAAATAAAATAAAAACACTAGGGTGCAAGGTGCTGCATCCTGTCCTTCAACCCCCAGGTAATACTTGTAACCTCATAAATAACAGCATTCTAAAAACCTACATTTCACCCTACAATATCCCGAAATCTACCTTACCTGCGGTAAAACCCTTAACGGGTGGGCACGCAGCAAAAACCTTCTGGCTGTATACAGCCAGTCAGCACCACATGGCATGGCATGGTTTGAAGTAATTCATGCATGAGTAAGATAATGGCTGAAGTATGAAATAACACAGATAGCCTCAATAAAGGAACATGTATAAAAATAGAAAAAGAAATTGAAAATAAAAATAAAAACTAAATGTTGATAGTAACGCAATGCTTTATTAGTGATTCTATCACTTAAGAACAGAAGGTTTCGCAATGTTTAAAATGAATGAGTGCTTTAAAAAAAATCTAAGGCTTCGCAATGTTTAAAATGAATGAGTGCTTTAAAAGAAATCTATCTTTCGTTTCAACATAACAGTACCACTAATGGTTTTAGAGAAGAGGATTCTGCAGGATACTTCATTCTTCGGTTGATAGCCTTTGCTGGTGTGAGGGTTAAGAATAATTAATATTGAAGCTGCCCTTTCCGGAAACATCGGCAGGTATGTGCCTTGCCGTACAAAATTATCCAGCAGAGATATCATGGAAGTGGGCGTTTCAAGGGAGATATAAATGCCACTTGGAGGAAGATAAACTGACAGGACGGTCAGATTACAGGGGATTCTGTTCCCTTCAGGGATCCTCCCACAGTGTAAGAAAGAGAAATTATACACAGGAGCATCTAATTTGAATTTCTGATCCGTGGCTAAGCCTGAGGAAAGGCTCATTTATAATTTGGAAACAAGCACCAATGTACGTGTCTGTTGGGAACCATGTCGGTGTTATGTTTAACGGTATTTACTAAGCCTTGGGCATGAAGTACTTACTTTAGTGCCCTCTGAAGCGAAAATGTTTGTATTTAAGAACGTAAGTCATGGCCTTACAAGCTGATAATGACAGCCATCGTCGGTGAATGAGGCCTTTCCTTCAGAGAATAGGGTTGGTCAGGAAATAATGCATTCCTTAAGGATAGAATCACGAGAAAAATGCCGTAAATCCACAAAATGCTTGAGGTTTGAAGGAAACATCAATAAGCACAGACAGGTGGTACACCGAATATTAACTATTTATAAAATCGAAAGCAAATAGTTCAAACTAACATATCCGTGATTAAGTAACAAAAAGCATTCTAAGTTAGGAACAAACTTAGTGGTCGTGTCGTTTCACCCTCATGTTAATTAATTTGATGAACATAAGGATTTTGTATTCAGTGTATATTAAATAACATTTTGTGTAGAATAAACTAATAAGTCGATAGCCCGCCTCGCTAGCGTGGATGGTAGCGTGTCTGCCTCGCCTTCAGGAGGTCCCGAGTGCGAATCTCGGTCATGATGAGTTACCTGGATAAGGTTTTTCCGGGATTTTCCCTTATCCTTCAAGACGAATGTCAGGTAACTCTAAGTTCCATGGACCCTGGACTCATTTGAGCACCATTTCACCCAATTCATTCACCATCCGATATGACTTAACGTTGGAGGACGTAAATTACAAAAAATAATAATAATTAATAATAATGATGATGAGATTTACAACTGATTATAACCTTTACTTTAAACTTTAAGCACAGAGTTTTGTAAGAATCAGGGCTAAAAGTTGGGCAGATTTGCTAAAAGCTTTTCAGATGAGTAACGTAACCTCTTAGCACTATTAGAGCTAAATTATTCATGGTTACATATATAAAGGCCTTTATAAAATTAATGAGCAGTTGTGGCTGGAGAACACAAAATACCACATCAATTTAGCAAAAATAAACATATGGCGTGGAAAAGCATTCTAATAAGTTCACACTAGCATTCCTGAACTATCTCTAAAATTACTGGAACTTAATTTAATTTAATCAGAGCTTTTGGGTCACTTTGGTTTGATCCCAGTCCAGAACTGCAATGATTTAATATAGGATGGGGAAGAATAGAATGGAATAGAATAGAGTCTGACGGAGGGGATTCGGTACGTCAAGTAGATTTTGATCTATTGTGCCTATGCTCCAAGTGGAGCATGCCCGCTTCCGTAGCGTAAATGGTAGCGTGTCTGCCTCACGTTCAAGAGGTCCCAAGTTAGGAGAGGGTGAGTAATCAGGATAAGGTTTTTCCGGGTTTTTCCCTTATCCTAATAGACGAATGTCGGGTAACTATAAGCTCTGTGGACCCCGGACTCATTTGAGCATCATTTCACCCATTTCATTCATCGTCCGATATGACTTAACGTTGGGGGACGTAAATTACAACAACGAGTGGAGCATCCCTGGGAGGGCGGCCGACACAAGGATTCACGCCAGTGCAGAGGGAAGGGTCCCAGTTAGAAACTCCTCAGCGGGCTAGTATAACCGGCATCCCATCCGTCCTGAAACGACCCACTAAGCCGGCCAGTCTGGAGACGGTTCTACCGGAGGAAGAAATAATTACCAGGAGTATATCATTGTGCCGAAGCACCGAGATTCCCGCCGACACTTTTATCCTGAAAGAGATGAGAAATGATAAAGATGAAATGGAGGGACGGAAATTCCGAGGATGTAATTAACCTAACCAAAAATCGCCTGGCGACTCGGGAAACCCCGAAAAAATCCATGGGTCAGGTAGGCCGGCCTTAGGAAGCAAACCCGGACCTCCATTTAGTGCATGGAATGTGTAAATGTCGAAAATCAACACTTTCTCACTGTGATTATTAGAATATCAAACATCATTGGCTACAAATGTTTGTTAGTGAAATAAATGAACTGACTACCGTATTGGATAAAATGCAGTTAAAAAAAGACACAAAATTTATTGAATGGTATCCAAATTTGTACTTTCTACCATGCAAATTAATCTGAAGTTTCAAGCATCATTACCTTTATCTTTGATTTTATAATCTATGCATTCGTGTCCGAGCCCTTTCCTGATTTGTTGCATTTCTCTTTTCGCAACTGCTATTTTGTGCATGCTCATATCTTTGGCGTTTCCGTGATAAACTGCAGTTCTGTTTATGGTTGTTTGCATAGGTCGTACGTGTAAAATAAAAGTAAGAAACCTTGAAGAAGGTGAGTCAGGCTCTTTGTTAGCTACCCGAAATATTCTATTAAAACCCAGATTCACACTGGTTAACCCCCTTTTATCTTCTGCCAAAAGTGAGTCATTGTTGTCGCGTGTGTGGCTCCAACTGGCTGCAGGAGTAATCTAGGTCTGATGTGTCGCAGACGTTTTCGAATATTCTTCTTACAGTAAACGGAATTGCGCACCTAAACAACGCCAGTTTGATCAAGATTCTATAAATAGTGAATGCCAAAGATTTTAAAATCTACATTCATCTTTTTGAGCTGGGAGATATACTGTACTCATACACAAGTTGTTAAAACAACTATTAATATTTCAGGGCAAGATGGTATGAACCAGAACAGGAAACAAATATCCAATAGACTTGGATCTTATAAACTCTACGTTCTGAGACATGATTTTTGTTCATAGGAGGTACTCAATGTGACATTCCATTCATGTCAGTGGATCTCTGCACGCGCTCTCTGCAAATGACCTGAATGATTTTTAATGTGCTGAGTTGCACTGAAGACATTGTTCTGTGATGTCTACACGTCATTCATTGCTGTGAGATTGACATATTCCTTCGTGTATCACCATAATCAAACGTCTAGGGGACTTTGGTCCAGGCAATGAACAGGATAAGGTATGTACTATATTCACCGATAGATTAGTTACTATTAAACTATGTATTGGCACATTCAAAAACGCTGTCATTCCTGCTCGAAATGTCATTAAAAGAAATGGTATTAAAAGGAGTCTAGTTCCAATTGACATTATTGCTGAGAAAAAGTTCGCTCATCTACCATTCTTTGCAAAAACATCGTCTAAATTTTGTGAGACTTCAGAACTCCTGCAAGAACAGCAATCCGAAGAGGGCCTTTATTTGGTTTTGTGTGATATTGCATCTCTTTCCTTATTGTGGATCTCACTGTTCCTAGAAATCCACTGAGGAGGAGGAGGAGGAGGTGGAGGAGGAGGAGGAGGAGGAGGAGGAGGAGGAGGAGGAGGAGGAGGTGGAGGAGGAGGAGGAGGAGTTAGGATTGTTGGACCTCACCGTTTTTCTTTAAACAGTTCAAATGCGGAACGAAATTCAGTGCAAGACAAATTTAGGACTCATTGCGTAAATAATGTTTTCACCTATTTAAGATTAAACATATTTCATTTTTAAGCTTTTCTTCACTTTTTGGAATAAGTTTCCTGCTCTGCTTCTACATAAAACAACAAATCAGCAAACGAAAGAAAGAAGAAAAGGAAGGAACAGAGAGAGAAAAAAAAGAAAGAAAGTAAGAAGCAAAGAAAGGCACGTGCATTTACACCGTTTCAAGGATAAGGGAGGCAAAGTAAGATTTGTGTGAGAAAATTGGGAGATGCAGTTCCTTCCATTAGCAAAGGGCAAGTCGCTCAAATTGGGCGGTGTTACAAAAGTTCATTTACAAAGCTATGTGATTGCAGTACGCTTACGAAATCGTTTCTGTGCTTCCGTAATTTGACAGCACACGCGACGAGAACAAACAATGTTTAGAGATATTGTTCAGTCTTCCATTTAACTGCATGCGCGATTGATTCCTGCGTATTACTGATTGGTTGGTATGCTTAGAAATGCTATGAGTTTGTCGAATAATCTCTTCAGCTTCACTCAGCTGTGTAATTTATACTTAAGGAGGAACTACGGTAAGATGAATCACGATTATATTTTAGCATGCCGCACAACTATCATATGAAGAATGATACTGCTATGCATTTTTCCTGTCTGAAATTTTTCTCCTGTACCACCAACGCAGTTTAACAACATATTAATATATGCAAATATTTAACAACATATTTTTATGGCTGTGGTAAATTACATCTTAACTTCAGATTTGTAACATTGGTGCGCCTTGTTTTTGAATCGCTTGATTTTGACAATCGTTAAATCACTAAAAAGAATATAAGAAACTTCGATCTCAGAAGACACATTAATCTGTGTAACAAATTATTAGCTTATTTTTGAAAATAAGACATGCTGTCGCATATAAGGAAAACAGTAAGCAACGGTTACTGGTTGAATATATTCACATATCCATAGATACTGATTAATAAACAACAACACTGTATTCTATTATTATGTCGGAAAGACTGTAAAGGTTGATTTCAGTTGAAATATTTACATTTAATTCGGATCTGTATCCGGTTTGAAAAGAAATGTTCACAAGGGGATTTTCACTCCCGTTACATAGTTTCAATATTCGTGGATATTGAACATTCGCTCAAAAATGTCGTTTTGGTAGAGATTATCAATAATAGCCTGAACATGAATAAATAGCAGTAAGCACTTTGAATTTTATTTCAAATGAATGTGTAAACTACTGGACACATTTTAAAGGAGGTGTCGATCGTAATGAGCTGTTTCATTCTTTAACCTGCCCCTGCGAGTGTTAGGTATTTTGCAGTTCTCTGTGGCTCGGTGTACGAATGCATTTTCTCCACGGTTGGTTGGCCATACTAATCCTTTGAGTTGTCAGCATCCGGTTAATAAATGCAGGGTGGAGTTGCGTGAAGCGAGGTTAACAAACCATTGTTTAAAGAAGCTAAAGACTTCATCGCCAGAAAAACAGAGGAATGTAATGGATATTATAAAGACAAACCTGCTTTCTCCCTCTTACAAAACGTTTTTCTCGCGAAGTCCTCTGTTGTGTTATTTGCAGTAACATATGAGAAGTTTATAAGACTTGAAGCTTGAATAGTTTGTTTGAATGAATACAGAAGATTTCTTTCAACACTAAAGAGCCACATAAATGACCAATTAATCTGTCAGTAGATTCATTAACTCGTTACTCCAAATGTTCTTCGTATGGGTGGTGGATATATATAAAATCTCTAGCGGTAATCTTCTAAAAATAGGAAAGAAATCTGTGCCAGTAAATTTTAGCAATTTTCTTTCCGGCGCTAACTTCGGTTATTTGTCTTTGTAGGTGCAGCTGTTCTTTGTTACATGTTACTTCGTATTAACAGGCGTGCTACTTGTGAATGCTCGTAATTCTCTCATGGTTTATGTCGTGGAGGTGCACGGTGTAAGTGGGTAGCACAATGTCACTTTAGTGGGTAGCAACAGGTGAGGTCTTCTAAACTCGGAAATGTTGGGCAATGTGCTTCTTATTTCGTTCTGCTCAAATTGACGGAGCATTGTACTGCTTAATTCAAACTCTGGTAAAGACAGTCTCAATATTCAGTCAACTTACATATTTTATAGTTATTGGTGACTGCAGTAGTTGTAACCGAGTGTAAACCATGCATCTAAACATGCTATATAATACATTTGTCTTGTAACTCTAGTTTTTTATAACATGATATGGACCCGTCCACACAAACATAGTTTCGTAAAATTAGTTAACAAACTTTAAAGTAATGTCTGTGAATCTTTTCTATGTTCATAATCAAAACATAATTTGGCCATATTTATCACAACATTTTTCTATTCTTTGAGAACAATTATCCCCTTTACTTTTCCGGTGTTCGATTACAGTCCAGTTTGGACATTAAATAGCCACATGAGACACCATTTTATCCTTATTTCTTCTAGATTAGCGAAGCATCTTTGGGAAAACTTCGCATATACGAGTAAAATTAATATGTGAATGCAATACACTGGCGCAACGGAAACATTACGGCGTTATTCCACTTTTCGGCTTCCTAAAAAGCTATAGAGTACTACGATGTTGGTGTATTTACTTCTTATCCAACACAAGTGAAAAGTTTTATTTAAGTTCAGATACTGTACCTAGTCCCTTTCACTTCAGCTTACACAAGGGTAAAAGACTTACCAACTGAGGAAAGTGAATATTTCCAACATAACTTCTAATCGTCATTTTTGGTTGACAATTTTGGTTTCCTTTACTTAATGGCTAGATCGAATTTGTAGTGATCAGTATGTAACTTATTTTGTATCTTCTCTTCTGCCTTAAACTATCTGAAAAGCTTGAAACCGCTGGATCTTTGACAAAGTTCAGACAGCTGTGTTCTTTTAGCTAAAACGAATCCTTTTTGAAACAGGTTTTCTTTTTTTATTTGAATTTATATTTATGCATCCTATAATATTATTTTGTACAATGCTGAATGATGAACAGAAGTATTTTATTTTTCGATACTGTGCATCATAAACAGTTGCCAGGCGTAATTAGGAACTCAGGA
The DNA here is from genome assembly GCA_030765055.1 of Mantis religiosa. Lineage (NCBI taxonomy): Eukaryota > Metazoa > Arthropoda > Insecta > Mantodea > Mantidae > Mantis > Mantis religiosa. Next base: position 170,942,943 of record CM060947.1, on the reverse strand, counting down.
CAAACTGCGTCGGACAATATTTTATACGCGATTATGTTTGATACAAGACTTCTTTCAGTTGCATGTATCACCAAAGAACAGCTTGATTTTATAATATATTACAGAGTATGGACAAGTTCAAAACAAACAAAGAATACTTTCGACAACTGCTTTCTTTTTGGAGTTCAATAGAGCTGCAAAACTAAAAATTGCTTGCGAAGCTCGATGTGGTACTCCATTTATCGACTTGAAAAGAAGAAGAAGAAGAAAAAACAATTTATAGCCATAAAAAATAAACACATTTTTTGTAGAGCATACAATTCTTTATCAAATAACATAAAATGAATTGCTAAAACATTTTATTTTACACAGAAAAAAAGCCAACAAAACAGAAAGGACGCCAGAATTTATAGGCCAACCCAACACCAATATCAGAATAATTAGATAAACATTTTCTTTTCATGTATATACGTTTTGACTAACTTCTTATAGCACTGCACTCCGCCTATATTAACGTATGCCGATTTAATTCCGTGTAAAAGTATGCACAAAACTCTTTTAAGGCTAAGTGTCAAATAATCAGTGCACTATATTTGTCTTCCATGGGCTGTGTTTAAACTTTCTCCATGGCAGCACTTGAAGAAGATCGAAACTTAAGAGACCTGCTTGCTTTTAGAAATCCTCTGATATATGATGTAGTTGTGGACGACCTTGCGTTCAAAAGGTGATTTCTTGTACATTATCCTTTCTGGTGTACATTTAAGTGAGGGGCGACTTACAAACTAAACAAGCAGTTGTCTCCCCTGGTCTGCTGGTTGTCGAGGTAAAGGTATGTCAATAAAACGAGCTACCTGAACCAGACATTCTCTACCTGATGCTGCACCTGTTCAACGGACAGTACGCGAATCCTCTATCGCCTTAAAACAAAACACTGCGAACTGCATGACCAAAACAGATGATGAAATATTTCTACGCTTTTCGTATAGAATGTCTAGACTAACAGAATAAAAAAAAAAAAAAAAAAAAAAAAAAAAAAAAAAACATACATACACAACAGGGAGACTTCTGGAAGTGGGGTGTAGTGATCTTAAATACGATCCGAAGATTCCAGAAGACATGCGCATAAGACAATATTGTGATATGTGTAATTCATGCATCAATATGGAGTTTAAATTGCCTTCAATCCACATTTAATTGCTGTACACGCCCATCTCCAAATTAATTCTATTTTACTACCTATAAGAAAGAATAAGGCATTTAGCCATTAATATACAGTGCAAAATGCCTTTTTCTTTCTTATAGGTAATAAACTCAGATTAATTTGAAATTAAGGAGAATGTGGAGCCCTTATGAGCAATGATTACTTACCAGTCCACCAAAGTGGGAAATTCGACAACCATAAGAAGTTGGGAAATCACTTTTGCAAAATGCCAACCAACTCCAGTTGTTAATGAAGCTGGATTATCATACAAAAGCTGGATTATCAATGAATCAAGGACACAGTGTGATAGCAAATACTGTTATGTTCTCCTGAATTCCATGCTCGATAAAGGTACATTTGTTAAAATGCAATACATAAGTCATTCTATTAGTTAAAATAGCTATTTTACTGTTCATTTAGGTGTGAATGTAGGTAATCCATTATGTAAATTAGTGAGATTATCAATTATGCCAATAGAAATACTAACGGAAACAGAGAGGTTTTAAACACTTGAGGAGATAGAAGTATTCCATTAAAGAACTTTCTTTTTTCAACTACGCTTATCAAACAGAATTTTGACATACTTATTGCACAAATAAATGCATTCCAAAATCACAGTTCTGAAAATAAGTTAACAGTAACTGTTAATACCTACCAACAATTTGCTTTACTTATAACATGTTTAATTGAGATACACATTGCGTAACATTCAAGTGAGTGTGTGGTGTTTTAGGGCCCGTCGACAACAAGGTCATTTGGGCCTGTAACATTCAATGTATGCACCTTTAATTTAGGTACAACCCCTGTGATAGTAGGATTAGAATTATCTGTGTTTATTGTACCTAAGTCCCACGTGGGGCATTCTCGGGAGGAAGGATAAGGCGAAAGGAGACAGAGGGCGGTCAACCCAAGGAGTCACGACAGCGCTGAGACACTCGCCCACACTTCTACCCTGATAGACACCACCAGATGAGAGATGATGTGAAATGATAATGGATATGAAATGGAGGGCCAGAAAATTCGGGGGATGTAACTAAACTACCCAGAAACACCTAGCGACACGGGAAAACTCCCGAAAAAACTCATGGGTCAGGTAGGTCGGCCACGGGAATCGAATCCGGGCCTACCGAATGCGGGCCACAGAAGAAACCTCCTGAGCCATTCCGCTCGGTCCTGTGATCTTAAAGTATCAGCATAGTCAGTTTGCCATGCACCTGTCCAGTAATGGAAACTGAGAGCTGAGTAATATATATATAATATATATAATATATATATATATATTACATAGTATACATTTCCTCATTTGGGAATGCGCGAGCTGTTAACTTCTGGTATGTCCTAAAAACGAATCTACCATAAAGTGTAAAAGAACCAGGGTGTAGGGTCCAAGAATGTAACGAGTCTAACCACGGGTCGCGGTGACTGCTGGCTGAAGCAGACTGTTTTCTGTTTCTGGCACTAATTAATGGGCGGCGATAACATTGAGAGTTAGATAGAATGATGAGAGGAGAATATGCCTTCACCACCAACCTTATAAGGAAACCCATCTCTCGAATCTTCTATGATTATATATCGTCGTCTCACTTTCTTATGTAAACCAATGAAGACATATGCGCCTATTTTTCAAGGAATGAAAAATAAAACGAAGTGTGTTCCGGTTGACAGCACGTTTATCTAAACACTTCGTACATAAAATCTCTTCCTGTTTCCCAAACGAAATGTTCTGTTGGCCTAAGTCGCGTATGTAGTTGCTTACCTCAATCATAGTATGCTTTGATACTCTTACCTCAACGGCTAGGATGATGGAATGTGCTCAGCTTGAGCCTCAGAGGTGCAATTTTGAGACCATAAAATTGTTATTCTGTTAATTATTCAGTTAACAAAAGAATAATATCTTAATATCTAGGTATATAGTTCATTCGTTCAGCTTAAATGAACGAATAAAATATCATTTCTTTAAATCACATTTCTTTCCTGTACCTCCCCGGTCTAACACCGGAAGTCCAACTCCCGCGTGTCTGTCCTCGAAATGCCTAAACATAAAATGCATTCAAAAGAGACGCAGAAATTCTAAACTAAATATCTGTTAATTGCTTTTATTTTTTCCTTTTTTACATTCTGTTTTTATTTTACTATTGTATATTACTGTTTAGCTTTCCATTACAAGATAAGTTGTAGAAAGGATTCAGTATCACCGAGTACCTTACCTTCCTGTGCATAATTACTCTTTGACATCAGGAAATCGTCTGTAAGAGGCATTCAGTGTCAAGTATGTGTCCTATCCAGCACTTGTAAATTTCAAGCTGTCCATGTATTTTATTCTTGAATAAGCGTATTATGCCTTAACCCGATCAGAAAAAAAATATCCTAGTTGATTTCCTGTATAACAGATCATCTTATGTAGAGTTCAAGAAACATTCATGATATATGCGAATAACTGCAGCGTGCTTACAACATGTTTGTAAAATCGTTTCTGAACACAAGTAAACAAGGTATTATACACGAAAGTATTACAATGTAGTACTTATGTAGTTTGTTGTTAAGCAAAACCAGAGTCAAGGCTGTCAGGACAAAGAGAGGAAATGAGAGAGGCAGTCAGTCAGTCATCAGATCACGTCTTCAACGAAAGTTCGTGGTAGTGCGGTTCTTTGCTCGCCGCATCCATAATGTGCAAAGATTCGAATCTACACCCCCGAAAACGTGATCTGCTGAGACCAACGGCAACGCCCTAAAAGAGTCTGTGCTTTAAGAGATCATTGGAAACAATTACTCAGGCGTGAGGTCAATCATAATCTACGGTAAAATATGTTTCATATGATGATTATTGAGGTGGATCTGATATAACTGATATATAAACTGATTTGAAAACCAAACTAAGTAGCTAAGGTAAACAGAGGAAGAAGGTAATAAACGGCAAAGGAGTTTCTAAGCATTAAAGCCAGGATAGAAGTAAATCAAGTTGATGTGTTACTAGATCAGAGCTAGGGACACAACAGTTAACCAATCATTCCCAATCTCGCACAATCTCTTGGTGTTTGCAGACAGCACAAAAACCAGTTTTTACGTGCTTATCAGTGAGCCTTGGTTGCTGTTATCCGCGTTCATTCTCAAGAAAATGATTTCTAATATTCATAACTTGAAACTAACTGCCTAAGAATTCCTATATCTGGTTAATGCAATACTTATCTAACAAAACACTCTGTTTGAAAACTAACTTGGCCTGAGCCCCATGTTCTTAAGAGTTTATAGTGCTTAAATTAAACTCATGTGACTTCACCTGCGATTCATTCTGATTGCTAATGAGGTCCTCATTTCGAAAAGTTTTGACAACCGCTACCTCACATCAAAACAACTGAGGATTAAAACGTATTTATCCCAACCTTTAGGCTACCTTGAGACTGACAGGAAATAACGTAGTCATCTTATTTTCTGAATGGGCCGCAAGAAAAAAGCCGCTATGGTGAGGTGTTTACAAGGTGTAGGTGCAGAAGAAATCCAAAGGGAACACAAGGACGGACCTTGAATGTGTAACCAGCCTTTCCCATTCAGCACGTAACCATGACGTAATCAAGTTTGTCTACTAGCGCAGCGGGGCCACAAATGACAACCGCAATCACGTAGGATATTCTTGTAAAAACATTCGAAACAGAATCTGGTGACCGATGTGAGCTTAACTCTAGCAGCTGATGAACCCAAAATACAGCATCCAAATCAACCCAAAGTACAGCATAACATAAGTACCTATGCTAAACATTGTGCACAACTGAAATTAATCGTTCTTCCACACTAGCCGTGTGTAGCCGATGATTTGGATAGGTGGAGTCAGATTAGGAAAAAATCAATGCCATAGCCGGGATTTAAAACACAGATCTCCCGGTCTCCGTCCGGTTGTACTTAACCATTGAGCTACTATGGCCAACATGCCATAAAAAGTTAAAATGAGCATCACAACACTACTTGACAGAAGCAGAATAATATAATTGAAATCTTTTTTTTTTTTTTTTTTTTGGAAACATAGAAACTATGTAGGTAACCTAAACATTACTCCCATTTGAAGAATTTGGAAGTGATACAACTGGTCCATCTCAAGGTATCAGTTGTTGCCAAGTGTATCATTCAAATAATCTTCTGTGTTTTCGCTCAGTCCTAATTTGTCCTAATTTGTCGGACAAGGTTGTCTGTACATGTAACATGCTTGCTTTTACAGGAAAAGAAGGTGAACAATTCAAAATTGCTAAACTCTTAATTCTATATAATTAATAGGTACCGCAGTAATACATTAGTGATTTGTAAATTATTTTAAAAATGCACAATACCTGTTAATTCTTTGAGATACAAAAATTTGCTCATCAATATTTTTCGTACAAGGGATGGTTGGCAACTCAAGGCATGCTTTGCACTTGTTATGTGCTGTGCAGGGGGTTCCCAATCGGACCTTACGCAAACATTCAGCAGTGAAATGGGGAGCAGAGGAAAGAACAGTACATTTGGGTAATGACAGTAATATTCCATCACGAAAAGGGAAAAACATGTCAAACATGAAGAAAAGTACCGTTAACGGCATTATCTACCAATATAAATATCAAGATATGATTGAAAATTTGCAACTGACAGGTGACCCGAAGGTCCTTAATAGGACTGAAGAGAGGGCATAATAAAAGTGGAAAGTAATCCACGTCTTACTGCAAATGCTATTGTTGCTGAGGCTGCGAGTGTGTTTGGAAAGAGGATCAGCGCAAGCACAATACGGAGGGTGTCCGTTATACAGAGAACATTATCATGGACGAATTGCAAGAAAAACGTCCTATGTCAACAAAATTAATAGGATCAAGCGACAAATATTTGCTAAAGAGCACCTCAGCAAAGAATTGGTCTGGTGGAAAACAGCAATTTTCTTCGACGAGTCAAAATTCAATATTTCTGGCTCAGATGGCCGAATTATATTTGGAGATAACCCAGTAAATAATTTGAAGAAAGAAATATGCAGTCGACAGTAAAATATGAGGGGACATGTTATGGTTTGGGGCTGTATGTCAGCTGAAAGAGTAGGGGAGGTAGTTTTTATAGATGCACACATGAATCACCGCCAGTATCTTCAGATTTTATAAAATAACCTGAACAAAACTGCAGATAATATTGGAATAGGAGACTGTTTTAAATGTTATCAGAATAATGACGCAAAACATACGGCTCATAATGTACGGCTATGGTTGTTGAATAACTGTCTTAAAGTTGTCAATCTTCCCCCTCAGAGACTCGACACTCCGATTGATATTATATGGGATATACTCATAAAGAAGGTACGAAAACTTCTCATAAATTCTAAAGCTGATGTGAGGAGGCGACTGCAAGAGGAATGGAACAAATTGCCTCGTTTTACTACTAGCAAACTGGTGGAGAACATATCGAGACGGCTGTCTGTAGTGCTGCGGAGGAAGGGAAGAATCACCAAGTATTAACATTCCCACATGACCTCTATTCTTTCTATTTCTTGTTTGTCTGAATGCTTTTGGATAAGAAATTTTGTATTACTATAATTACATTCATAGATTTTATATTTTGTGCTTCATGAAATGAGATGAAACTGTATTTTTGTTATCTGTATGTGTAACTGTACAATCTGGAGTGAGCAAAATGGAAGAAAATAGGTTTGTTGTTAATCTTTTGTTGTTAAACATATAACAACTATAGATAAGAGTCAACATGAAAAATTGAATGCCATGGCCGGGATTTTAACCACGGATCTCCTGGGTTCCGTCCAGTCGCTCTAACCCATGGTCAACGTGCCGTCCTGACATTAAATTCTCCGTTTGACTCGTATATTTCCCCGGTAGACCACTAGGGGCTCTCGCATTCGAGATACACCGTTTGTGGTGACTTACTATCGTAAGTACTTTAGTCCCAGGCTTCATCATTTAACTCTTATTATTTTAGTTAACTGATGGAAATTAATCATTTCTTCACACTAGCCGTATATAGGCTAAGGTCTTTGATAGAGTCAAATTGAAAAATTCAATGCCATGGCCATTTCTTCACATTTTCATAAGAGTTAAATGATGAAGCCTGGGACTAAAGTACTTACGATAGTATGTCACCACAAACGGTGTAAGGGCCGCGCCGTGGCTCAGTGGTTAGACCGCTTGGCTCTCACCAAGGCGGCCCGGGTTCGAACCCAGGCGACCGCAAAGTGAGATTTGTGGTGGACAAAACGGCGCTGGGTGGGTTTTCTCCGGGTCCTCCGGTTTTCCCCGACATTTCATTCCACCGGTGCTCCATCTTCATCTCATGTATCATCAGTGTCACCGCCTGCGGTGCCGTATGTAGTAAAAGCGGGCGTTAAACACTACACATTTCATTTTTTTTTTTTTTTTTTTTTTTTTTACAAACGGTGTATCTCGGATGCGAGAGCCCCTAATGGTCTACCGGGGAAGTATACGAGTCAAATGGAGAATTTAATGTCAGGACGGCACGTTGACCATGGGTTAGAGCGACTGGACGGAACCCAGGAGATCCGTGGTTCAAATCCCAGCCATGGCATTGAATTTTTCATGTTGACTCTATCTATCAAAGACCTTAGCCTATATACCGCTAATGTGAAGAAATTATTAATTTCCATTAAGTAACTAAAATATAACAGTTATAATTGTTTGAAAAATTCTGACAGTTACTGTATATTAAGATTCGGACAGGGTACCCATGTTACCACATAGTTTCAGCGCAAAAATAATTGTTGCTAAGCAATGTCATTTGTTGCTTATGCAATGCTAGTGAGAATGCAGCTTCCATTATTCTATAATGTATTTACAATATACGCAAAAACAAAGGATTATCTTCAGCAACTTCATTTCTTTTTCGTATTTTGTCTTCTCACACGGATTACTCTATAGATGAACTTTGTCACGCACCAGTGTGAAACAGGATGAACACAACCTTCGGACATCAAACGCACTACCCATTACCTTGGTCACTGGTTTGCAGAGTAAGTATTATGTAAATCACCAAGTGCAGCATCCCGTGTTACAAGTTTGCCGTCTGTGCTGTGTTTACTATGCGCTTGCACTTGTCTGACACTTTGAACCGCTCTTTTGTTTACTTCTACCGAAGGTCGCCTCATTATGTTCAGCCAACACGAAAAGGAGCGAAGACTTTGATTTTCTTCCGAAATGAAATGAAATGTGTAGTGTTTAACGCCCGCTTTTACTACATGCGGCACCGCAGGCGGTGACACTGATGATACATGAGATGAAGATGGAGCACCGGTGGAATGAGATGGCGGGGGAAACCGGAGGTCCCGGAGAAAACCCGCCCCAACGCCGTGTTGTCCACCACAAATCTCACTTTGCGGTCGCCTTGGATCGAACCCGGGCCGCCTTGGTGAGAGCCAAGCGGTCTAACCACTGAGCCACGGCGTGGCCCATTTTCTTCCGAGGTTATTCATTCAGTTTTGTTAGCAAAGATTAAAGCGCGCGAAACGTCCATTAATACACTAAAGTACACACAGTAGGTAATATGCCAAATATAATATTTTTAAAAACATTATTCATTTGAAAACAATCAAACGGCTAAAGCTGCAAATGCGATTGTAATGATTTTGCGTTAAACCACAGTTCTATCTTAACTGACTGCACTATATAAAAGTCTTGAAATTTGAATTGCTGGAGTTTTAACATGGAGAACATATTGTATATTATTGGATTAGAGTAAAAGGACAAGAAATTCGTAATGATATGCTGGTAACTTTGAAGACTTACCTACAAGTACTAATTTATAGTGCTTTACTTATTGTTAACTACGAATATGTAAGTAACTGTATAACTTTCTTTCTGTCTCTCTTTCATCACAAGTTTGTAAAACGCCTGCGCGCTGAGCGACCATTACTTCAATAAATAATAACATAAAGAAAATAAAAACTAAAGAAACATAACACATTTTCTATGCTAACCTGTAGTAAGTGATGTAGATTTAAATTTTCAAGGCAGTATAACCGTAATCTCTTGAAGTGTTATTACTGATTACAAATAAAATTAAGTACAGCAAAACACGTTAAGAAAATTATGTGACAAATCCCTTTTTGTCAACAATAGCTGTGCAACTCAGTAATTAAAAACAAACCAAAGTCGGTAGACATAAGCATAGTACAAGTGCTGTTGTAAGTGCATATTTACAAAAGGAGAAACGCCTTTGAAAATACAAATAATTAGAGCATTTTAACTTCCTAGTTTCTGAAGAGCTCGTGTATTGCATGCTATTTTTTCGTAGTACATAACAAAAATATTGACGCAAAAATAAAATTAGTGTCAATTCTAGCTTCCACGAACCAGTGATCGATTAGCACGCCATGTAGTTTGAGCAAGCTACTAAACAACTGAGGGTGATATGGCTGCTTACGCTGAAAGTTATATGTAAACGATGCATGAATTAAATCTAAATAACTTTTAACAAATAAGAAAATTAAAATCGACAGCACCGAAAAATTTAACTATTAAATTTGATTACTGTCTATAGTATAAATAGGCTGCGTGGTTAGACGCGACCGAAAAGTGACATTCGTGGTGGACAACATAGCGCTGGGGCGGGTTTTTCCGGGTCCTCCGGTTTCCACCGCCAGCATTCCACCAATTGCTCCATTATCTTTCCTATCACCTCATCTCTCTCGTACTTTCACTTTCGGCGTTGTGCCGAATCTCTGTGATCAGGAAACCTCTGATCCACAACCCGTTGCCTATGGGCCTCGAGGTTGCGCGGTTCCGAAGGCCCTATGTTCCACTTGGAAGTACAGGAATTCATAGTGTAAATGGAAAAGCCACGAAGAGTAGGTATTTCAACTTCCCGCTCATAATAGCATGAAGGGAACACGCACCATTGACAAAGATATTTCTGCAAGTATCTAATCTACCACCTAAAATGACTATAAATTGTTTACTTCATGCAGGTCATGGGCTGTAGGTAACTAAATGGTAGGGGTGATTTGTATGTATTGACATTATTAATTAACTTGAATTATCAATTTTCCTTAAGTTTAATTGAAATAAGTAAGAGGCAAATAAATTGTAATCGGAACAGGATGAACTGTTTATCCTCCTTTATCAGCAAGAATTGCTCATGCAGGACCTGCTGGAGTTGAAAATAATGCTGAACGACTTGATCTTATTCTTTCTCATAAATTGAAAATAAATATAAATAACTGGATATATAACAAATTTGAACCCTATTTGCTATATCAATATATTTACAAGCTTATGCATTCAATACACATATTACATAGACTTTTTCTCACCGTTTAAATTATACTGTGATCTATATAGATTCACTAATGAACCGTTATTTTTTGGCTATGTGCTACTATATTTTTGTATTATTTTGTTATTATTTCAGGCATAGTTCTGCTATGTTTTTACTTTTACAACCTACCTCTGCATTTGTTTACTTTACTTTTAATAATTTCTGTCCATTACCCATGGTGCTTAGAGAAATTATTGTATTTTAACCAGAAATACACATTTTGAGGCCCTCTGTATTAACAAGCATTAAGCTTTATCTTTTAAGTTAATTATTTTATTGTTCTTCCGTTTCAAACTTAATTCTTTTTAATTTTTCTTAATTCTTTTTCATTTAGAAAGCCCACTTTTAAACCTTTATTTTTTCACATAGCTATTAAAGCTATATGCAGAACTTGATTGCTGTGTAAATACATAAAAAGTATAAAACCAATAATTTTGTCTACTTCAGTACGTACATCAGATAAATTTAAGCTTCAATATAGTAGTAATTTATGTTTGTTTCTATGTTTTAAACAAAAGTAATACACAGCAAAACTTTATTTGCCATGATTATTTTCGCTTATATTTTTAATAAATGATAAAGGCGTTTATGACTCTCTTATATAGTGAACAAAATAAGCTCAATAAAGCTTTTCAGGTCTGTTACTCGTCAATTCTTCGTTAAAATTCGCTGCTTTGCCGTCATGCTCGTTGAGTGCCGTCAGTTGCCCTACGTTTAATTTTAGAAGCTGCGTTTATGGGACGATCGAAAGGCTGAAAACAGAACACCATCGCTCGCACATTACATTATGGCAAAACCGGAATTATTGGAAAGCAGACGTGTATTTTGTAATATGTATATCAACACTTATGACAGTTTTTAACTGAAATCTTCAGATTTCATATTTTTCTCTTAACTCGTGCAGACAAATGCAATCAAAAACAAAAACATGCGAAAAAGTATCTGATGTCTTGAATTCTCATAACTTCCTCTAACAAATATTCTTAAACAGTTTCTTCTTTCATCTACTTCCCGTTAATCAAAGTAAACAACATAGAAATGCTTTTATTACACATTTCCTAGTAGGTATAATGGGAATAGGAGAATAAAGTAGGCTTAAGCTACGGTCATATATTTTAGAGCTGGTATGATAATGTAATAATTTTTAAAACTCTTTTTGTAAACAGAACAAAAAACGGCTTCCTATTTGAAAAACTTTACAAGTACAGTAAAATTCAAGTGATGACCAGGAATACAGTTAACTTTAATGCACTTTAACGATATCTACATTTTTTGTGCAATAAGATTTTCTGCTTACCTGTTATGTAGAATGAAGAGAATTTCAGAGACTATTTCCAGAAAATTAAAGATGAATATGTCATTTCTCACAAAAATAGTTTAAACATATGGTGTTTTAATTAAAATCGTTAAAACATTTTTGAGAAACTAAAATAAACCAGAAATTTTAAATGAAAAAGGTAGTTTGGTGTAGAACAGATTTTCTGAAACTCTTCTTGTTGCATCCAGAATGTCAATGAATTTAAATATCAAGTTTGATATTTAACCCACTCTTAATTCTGTAGTTAATGCTATTCTGACACATACACAGAATCAAACAGACACACACACACACACACACACACACACACACACACACACACACACACACACACACACACACACACACACACACACACACACACACACACACACACACGAAACTTTAATTGTTTTGTTTCACCTTTACAGTGAAATTAGGCATCGAATTTGAGTGAAATATAATACTCCTATCTTTGGACCAAAGTCCCGTTCTTGTTCTTAAGAAATCTTACTTCATTTACTGAAATATTTATTTTATCCTATTAATACCTACATTTTCACTTCTATACATTAAATTATGACTCTGATGCAATTTCTGTATGATGAACCGTAAGAGGAACACAAGGGGTGCGATATTTTTTATCTGTGGCATAATATTCTGAATCAGAATTCTGATTGTACCAGAATATAAACAAATTAAGTATTTCTCGCCTTGCTCCTTGGAATTCAAGAGGCCTTTTATTATAGAAAGACATTTTACTCGACGGTTGCCCCTAGCTATGCGCATTTTGAAGTTATACTCACATTTCTGTGATGTATTGTTGTTTTTGTGCCATGGACGTCCGTTAGCCCATTAACAAAACAGGTAAAAATCCCAGGCACGAGTGCTTTCCCTCCCACAACCTTTTCTTTTATTTCTCTTCTGCCCTTTACAGCTAGAATACCTCCCCTAAACTCAGAACAGGGCGTTAGCAAGCCACTATCACCTGGCACAAAACTCATTCTTCTTTTGATTAATGGTACTATTAATTGCTCCTTAGAAAATAAAGGCAAAAAGGTTAGCCTACGGGGTAAACACTAATTTGTCATAAACAATTATAATTCTAAACGATATTTTCAAGAAAGGGTAAGGCTGAAAGCTCTTTTTAAGAACTTCTGTCTGCAGAGGTAATGAATGAAATGGATGGAATGATGCTCATTTGAACTTGAAGTCACTCAAAAACTTAGAAAGCAACCAAAATTCGGTCACAGACCTTTCAAAATAAAGGGCAGACGCGCTACCCTCACCAACCACAAAGTAGATGAACCAAATGAATGTCCAAATTGCTTAAACTTCCGATTATTTTCCTTGTTATTGTTTCTTCTAACCATTTCATTAGAAGTTATGGAGTACCCTAACAACTACGTAAAACCACCACATTAAAAAAGATGTAAGTTACATTTTGCAAAAGTTGAGTTATTCACGAAATAAATCTCTAAGATATATCCTGGATATTCATTTCCAGGTACTTTGAGTACATTGTATATCAAAGAACGTTGTATATCACTTCAGTGTTCCAAAAATGCTCAAGCGAAACGCACCTTAAAACAATTAAATGAAAGACTACGTTGTACGACAACGACGTTATAAAACTGAATACAGAATGAACATATTTGGTTTTACGGAAGAAGTCCATTACTCCTTACCCTGCAGCCTTACTCCTAGGACAACAATCAACTGTACTAGTGTTTTGCTAACGTAAGTGTGCAAGAAAAGTAACTTCGGATTCGTGTGAACTAAGTTATTTATGTAATTGCTTTGTAACCTTGTATTTATATTAAATAAAATGTGTTTTCGGCTAACCCAGAATTTTACTCCGTAATAAAAATGCCGATTGTGATTTCTCTGATATAGAAAATCAGAGAATATGGAACAGAAAAAGCAACATAAAGTAGAGGAGATCGATTACAAAGCTCCAAAATATAAAAAGTATTGACGATTCAATTGCATAAACTTAATAAAGTGTTGCAGTTTTTTTGGCAATTATACGAAGTATTTCACTTAAAATACCTCCTTAAAAGTCTTATCCCTAATAGCACATTCTCTAGTTTTACTTACTTGTTTATTTCGTTACAATACAAATATATTTTTTCAAACAAGCTATATGAGTAAACATTATGACATAGTAAATTTATTTTGCTCTTTGAATATATTTTGTCACCAAATACAAAGTTGCGAAAAATTAAAATTATTAAATAAAGGAATGTGTAGGTAAAATTGGTAGTAAGAACCATTAAATTCTAAGCATATACTTACTAATAGCAGACACGATTGTTTACTCTCTAAACCAAGGTTTGCCAAACAAAGGCCAGATGCCTAAGTCGGCCCGCGAGTTGCTTTTGTTTGACCACCTACAACTCCGTAATCATTAACTTCAAACGATTAAATGAACAATTAAGTGTTAAGGTTTTAGACTGATATACAGTGAAATGACCTACTGAAGGACCAAACACAAGAAAGCTAACTTGAATTTCACGATTATTTTTTTATGTCACATCGGACAGTGACTGAAATGAAGCTGAAATTATCCTAGGCTCCATAATGCCATAAAGCTTAGAGTTACCCAAAATTCATCTTTCAGCATAATCCTGAAAAAAAAAACAAAAAAAAAAACTTTTGAGATAACTCACTCTGACGAGATTCGAACTTGACACCTCTTGAAAGAGTGGCAGACATGCTATCATCTATGCTCTCACCAGGGCGACCCGGCTTCTATTCCAGGGGGCGGGTCTTCTCGCCGTCATTCCCCAATTATCATTTCCATCATTTTCTTTCCATTAATCTCGCCCTCATTTTGTCATTTACTTCTCTCGCTCTCATACCAGGCATCGGGCTGATCATCCATCCAAGTATCTCTATCTGATACAGAGTTTGTATTCCTCATCCCGATGCTGCCTAAAGGCATAAGGGATAGAGGAAGAAGAATCGTCTAACTGTTAAGAGTCTAATACCACGATAGTGATACAACTAGAGAATTTGAAGAAGAAGAAGAAGAAGAAGAAGAAGAAGAAGAAGAAGAAGAAGAAGAAGAAGAAGAAGAAATATTTCAAATCACTGTCTTCTTTCATAATGGATCAAAAACTAGAACCATATGTGTCTGAAATTAGAGCACAGAAAACTTAGTTTCATCTTTTCATGAATATGAAGTTCTAACACAATAAAAATTGCGTAATAGCTGTGTGTGTTTGTATGTGCTGCTTTCTCTGATTAACACTGCCATGACCTTGAATGAACGACTGGTCATTTGTTAAATGTATTAAATCGGTTACTAATATGTTGATTTTGGTTTAATAGAATACTGCGTTAGAAAACTTGTGATTTGTGCGTGTGAGTTTATTTCCTGTTTTAATATATTTTTTATGTAATTTAAACGTTAAGCCATATCGGACGATGAATGGAATTGGTGAAATGATGTACAATGAGTCCGGGGTCCATGGAGCATCGTGTGGGTTCTCATGCGATTCATTCTCCGAAGGTTAATTAATGTAGCCCCGTTATGAAAAGTTTGGCAACCTCTGATCATTAATGGTCGTTGCTTCATAACGAATCACATGTCAGCACTACCTTGACGAAGCAAGATGTCCGTGTTTTGAAGACAGCGGCTTGCTGTTAAAACACCACGTTTTTAGGAAAATCGAACATGCACGATCAAGTGTAACGGTACGTATAAATCTGTATGTATTCACATTTGTAAATTCCTCTACCCCAGTAATCTACAAACTGCAACACTCTTTTATATGCTGCATGTTAATAGTATCAGCATGAAGAAATGGTTTTAGTGATTTCATTGCAGATACAAGGAGAATAAGGAGATATCAAATGTTTTAAAAGTAGATTTATGAATGGGTGGGTAGCTAAATAGACTCCGTTCCGAAAAATGAACAAAGCATAAAGTAGGTGACAGTTCAACCAATAATAAAGAATATTTCGGAAGTTTTAAATGCCACTAAAACTGTATTTGACATCAGCTGTGTAGCTCTAACGATAACTACATTTTTTGTAAAGCAAGTTTTTAACTATAGCATACGGTTTACATAAAAAATATCCAGTCAGAATGAAGAGTATTCGCAGAACATTTAACATATCATTTTATTTCTATTCTATACACTATTTCAAGAATATATTTGAGAGAATGAAACTATTCGAAAGCTTTTTCCTGAAGGCTGGTTTGGCTTGAGGATTTTCTTGAAAACCGCATTCCGGAGTGATGCTGAAATTAAATCACAAATTATTTGTGTTGATGCGAAGGTTCTTTTTAATAATTTTCTTTGATTGTTAAGATATTCTGTTAACACACTTCACTCATGCCATGCGCGCGCATGGACCTTCCTCTAAACGACAGTTTGGGTCTTCTCACTTCTCAGTACTGAATTTTTGGGTGAAATGCAATGCTTCCTCTACTTACTGTGGATAAGGAGTAAAGAAATAAAAATCTAGATCCTTGTTTTATCTTTTGGACCCTCTTTAACTTTCTCTGTTTTGGCGCGTGTTTCTGTAGGTCCCTTTGACCCGTTCCGCTTTGTTACAGCTGACAGTTCCTAGAGGTTTGGGATTATGCATCCGGAGCCTTCGCATTCCTCAGGATAGTGGTAATCCCATCTTTAACTTTCCATTAATTTATTAATTATAACACTAATTGAATTATAAGACGAGTAGATTGTGTTAAATGTCTGAGTTACAAACGTCCCAACATGCGGATTATTCCATCAGGTTGAGGGTGATCCGTGGCAATATTTAATTCCTTTCTGCAGGGCATACCGTCAACTTCTGCAAATTTGCCTAGCATTTGTATTTTATAAAATACCATATAAATGCTATAAAACTAAAATAGTCTAATTTTAAGTTTTTCCGAGTGTTTCTGAATATTTAGCAAATATTTGTCAACGTATGGTAGTCCCGTTAAACATAAGTTTTTAAGCAGTGATGAATTTTCAAAGGTAGAACAGTCATAGAAATCGGCAGGTTACTTTAAAGTCTAAATAATTAAATAATAAGCCTTAAATATATCTCTTTTGGTTATTTGGCTCCTTAAACGTAACATCACTATATAAAGTAACAGAAAACTGGCGACTTTACTCCTACATTATATGCAGCCGTTTAACAATTTGATGATCAAAACTGGTTAAGCAACTTCTAATTTAAAGATTGCCCTGAACAAATATTTGCAAACGAAAATATATTCTGTTTAACATACCAATATGAAAAATCTCAAACATGTTGAATGTTAATTGTGCCATTATCGTCTGCTTTTTATTCCCTTTTTCATATTCTTTTATTTCCTTTTATTTTTATTTTAAGTAGTAAATAACTTAATTTTTATAATTAAATAAACTGCAATTTATTCAATTTATACTGACGTTGCTGTTTACTGTTTATGAATGGTAAACAATTAAGCAGTAGATTTAAAATAGGAGACGTAATCTTTAAACACAGTTTTATTTTCGGAAACCAAATCCTTTCCATTTCGTAACATCAGCAACATATAAATTGCAACAGATGAAAATTATAGGCAATCTGGAAATATAACAAATATAAAGTTATGACTTTTGAGGGTGGATTCTAAGAAGATCAAAAATAATTATGATAATGAAAGAATACAACAGGTTAACTCTGATCAAAAACTGAACAAATTTCGACATCATGCATGCACAGAACAAGCAATTAGGTTCTATGTACTTCCCACAGTAAGTTTATTATTGTACAGTAGAGATCATGCGTCCTTAAAGGATCGCTTAAGCGTTTTTCGAATCAGAAATGCCATTTCTCAGACATATATCAGGATATACATTAAATGATCATATTTCTAATGTTCAAATATGGGAGAATCTAACCATTTATGGCAATTGTTCGGCAATTGAATCACATAAAACGAATGGATGTAGGTCGATTATGTAACAGTTTATGAGCTCATTGTACCTGAAGAGTTAATAATTGTGGTTGTAATGAAAGTAAAAACATAAAATTGTGCTTCATTTAGTAAAACCACCTAATTGCAGTTCCTTAGATATTTATATTTTCTTCCACAAAAATGTGAAAAATTGTATGGTAGATGCTGAAATATTTTAAGAATGTCTGACAACGAAAGACTTTTACTCTCATAACATTATCTCCCCACTATTATCTTCTTTTACACAGCTTCAGCAAATTAACGTTAAGAAGACTTACTGTCTATCTAATTCATATTTATTTTTGCAGAAATAATATCATTAGATATTATAGATACAAGGAGTAGAGAAATCCGAATATATAGTCAGTTGTGGGAGTCATGCACTAAAAGGTCTTGCTTAACATCTGATGGTGAAAGCAATTCAAAATTATAAAGGCAATGACATTTAAACCAAAAATAAGTGTTAGGTGTCACAAAAAGTTATGTATTAGAACTCAATTTTGTTTTAAAGATATCGACATTTTTCATTCAGTAAGTATTTGTCTACGTTATCGGTTAAAGCAAAATTACGCAAAATTCCTTCCAAATTAAGAATGCTTTGCAGGATATTCCTGAAAATTCAAAGTATACACTTTATTTTTGTAGAAAATGTCTTAAATATGTGGTGTTTAATGAAATTCGTCTGAGACCTTTTATGAAAAAATGAAAAGTATCAAACCCTTTTTTCTATTCAAAGGGTGGCTTGGGTGAAGGGACCTTTTATTGCACGTTTGAAAGATACTTAAATGCCAATTTCTTTGAGTTTTCTGTTATTTTCTTTGTTTTTAGACTATTCACACACATACACCAAATGAATTTTTGCGAAAATATTTTCATTGGATTCAGGAGACCCAAAACTGCATTTCTGGTGAAACATCATCTTAGTTTTGGGTGGAATACAATACCTCCTCTTACTGGATAAACTGCAAGAAAAGCAAAAATAAGTTACATTTCCCAAGGTCGTTAGCGGTAAAGTAAATTCTTGAATAAAAACATGACAAGTTGGATTTGTTATCTTAAATGAGGAACGACTTGTGAGGAAGGTCTCCCATGTCAACATGTTGCAGTGGAGACCCTCCTGAACCTGTCATTTCCATGATCACATCAACAGTGAGATGACGAGGGTATTCTGACAAATCATCAACACAAACACAGTGCCGCTCTTGCGGACAAGGCATATTCCCTTATTTTGTTTCTTATCTCTTCCTTATGAATGAAAGTGATGTCATACTTAAGTATATCTTCTTATGTAATGCTCTGAGATTACAGCAACATGTTTTAGATAAAGTCATAATCGCTATTTTTACATAATAGGCGTTGTTTTTATCTTGTGAGTTGTAAACATGTACAAAAGCACTGGATGCACATTGTCTGCTTGCTGCAAACAACTGTGTTTGCAATGGACCACCTTGGTAAAAACGTGTTAACATCCACATGTGTTCGATGTAGTATATTGCAATACAAATGCATCTTTGCAGAATAAGTAAGAAGTTTGCACTTAACACATGTGCTCTGCATATTATTTATTATTGACCATAATGAATAGGAGAAACACTCACGTAAAAACAGAATTAATCACTATAAGCTGTCCAAAAGCAGTATCAAAGCGAATATGCGAGCTAAAAATGGATTACTCCCGTGGTAGTCTTGACATGTCCAATAGCTGAGATGCTCATGCGCCTAAAGAGCTATTTATATCCTACAGAAAGTAAAGAAGGCATTATTTAAAATGTACAATTTAACTATCATGTATGATTATTGGATATTTCCACAGTAAATATCTCATATAAACCTGGAGGGTTAAATACGTAGTAATATCTGAGGTAAGAATGGAAAAGAAAAAAAGAAAAAGAAAACAGATAAAGAAAGTGGCCCAGTGCAGGAATTTCAACTTTCCAAGCATGTAAGCAGGAAGTGTATTGAAACATTACCGAGGATAGGTATATGTTTATTATGTATCTAGTGAATAGCATGAATTTGGTAGCCTAGTTATGGCTAACCACCGGTTTTACACCATTTGCGGTATTGTAGGTTAACTGTGGATAATTCTCCTAAATTAGTTTAATTGTTCCACAGTTAGCAATACATTGTGCCAACTACATTGTTTCTTTAATGTGACCTAGTTACATTAAGTTTCAAAGCAATTATCATAATCATCGCCTTCATTCATGAACAAACACGGCATCTGTTCTGGTTTCACTGGTCGAGGCATCTTTCACGCGATCTTCCAACATTGCTACGGCTTTCGGTCTAAAATGTAGTGTTTAGCTCGACATTCTAATGCCTTTCAGGTTTTTCATGTGAATTGCGTAACCATTAACTTCACCTATTGCTAGACGAAAATCTAAAGAAAAAAAAAAGTTGAAATGCAATGTTATAAAAATCTCTCCTTGCGAACTTTCTAAAACAAAAAGTGAAATTGAAATTTCTATTATTTTATAGAATTTTCTGCTGTGAAAGCTTTCTGGTTGTACCACATAATGTATAAATTTATTTACCTTACATTCAACGTCGTATTATATGCGATCAAATACTGAAGTTAATTTGTTGTGACATGTTTGCTTATAAAACACTTTAGCTCTTACTAGCCGTTTCCCTTAATAAGCCGTTATCCTTTTTCTTTGGTTTCGTTACAGAAAGTAGAGAAAATACTGGATTCTACCCAAAACTTCGACATTGACACTTCGCCGGAAACACACATTTTGAGGTTTCCTAAGATAAAAGTAATTTTAGAACAAGTCTTTCTCTCTTTCTTTGATGTGTTTGAGTTTGTGTGCGTAGAAGTGTGTGTGAACAACCAAAATATGAAGGGGAATTTGGTATTTAAGTTCAGTATCTTGAATGGATGCAGCCCGATGATTTCCTAGCAAATCCCCCGACTTGAACATTTTCCTATTGTTTTAGTTATGTTCCTAAGAAAATGGTCTTAATGGTCTTTGATTAAAACACATATGGCCCCGTAGCTCAGTCGGTAGAGCACCTGCCTGCCGTGCTAAGGGTCCCGGGTTCGATTCCCGGCCGTGGGGTTGGGGATCTTTCTCCGACCAAATTAATTCACCATCTTCCCCAGAGTCTGGAAGTATGAATGAGAGTGTGAATGTGTGCGTGATCTAATTATTAAAAAAAAAACCAAAGATAACGAGTTAACACCTTCAGTATGTTCCAAAGGAGAACGGCCGCCGATATGACCATAGAACATGGAAAAAAACAAAACACATATGCTTAAAATATCTGCTAGTAAACTAGATGTGAGTTATGCTAGTTAGATGTGTATATAAGGGCGCCCAACTGCAGAGGTTATCAGCGCCATTCTGTTTAATGTTCAAATATTTATTTTCTCTTAAAGTGGTAAGTTGCTAATCGTTTTTATTATGCAAATACCATGAAACTTCAAAATAATGACAAAGTGACGCGTCACTGTAAAATTCTGCATATTGGCTTACCTACTGTATCCTTAAAAGAACAATAAAATATGGACATATATATGGTTATCTCGATTGACAGTAAGAACTAGCTTTTGGAAGAATGATTTGTGGTCATTTGTAGAGGAGATCGAATTGATAGTGAAACATTTAAAGACTAGTCGCAGGCCTAAACATCCCATTCTTTTTACACGACATGGCGAGAAATAACTATGATTTTGTGTCTCTTAACGTTTACTAATCATACAGGCTTATTTCCAAGAACTTAAATATATGCATTTTATTCTCATGGAGATATCTTAAAAATATAAAATTCTATTCAAAACCATTAAAAACACATTTGGGAAAATCGAACATTTCAAAAACTATTTTATATCAAGAAAGCTTGTGTTGGTGAGATTTGTTTGACAATTTTCGTGTTGTATTTTAGAAGTAATTTATTTTTATTTCTCCCTTCCTTACCAATGCTGGTGTTGGGAGTCGCTCGGGTTCCCTCAGAGCCAGGGAGCCGATGCATTTGACCTGAGATACCAGGGTTGAGGGGTCGGCCCAACGCGTGGGATGATGAAGAGATGAATCATGAAGCAATTGGTGGAATGATGGTGGGGTAAACCGGAGGATTCGGAGGATATCCACCCCAGCGCCATGTTGTCCACCACAAATCCCACTTTGCGGTCACCTGGGCCACCTAGGTAAGAGCCAAGCGGTATAAGTAAAATTAAATTATTTTGTTTGTTGATGACGCTGTCATTTACCATAATGATAACAGCGACGCCAGTGTGCCGAAATTTCGTTCCGCAGTAGTTCTTTTACACGTCAGTAAATTTCTGTCGCTTTTTTAAAACATAAATCTTGGTCAGGATTTAAACCCGCGATCGTGAGATCAATAGCAGTTTTGAAGGCCACTGAACCTGAGTTTGATACTTGTCAGGACTTTTTGGCTAATGCTTTTCACGTACATACACAAACAGATACTCTGCCTTTACTAAAATGCTACATTTAGTCCTAAAATGTTCAATTACGGAGATATATCAGTCAATTATTTTTGAATAGAACAGAATACTTTTTATGACAATGGTTGAGAGAAGAGAGAACTAATAACTTACAACTTCTGAGAACCTGTACAAAGTGATCAAAGACAACCATAGTTAACGATTTTGGGCTCCTTGCACAACTTGTAATGTTTATGGCTTAAAGACTGCCTCTACAACAAGCTCTTTAGAACAACAATCCCATGTAATGTGTTATCTGATCGTACCACCTTGGAGAAGAGCTATTACCGCAATTTACATTCATTCCACAGGGCATCTCTGTGTACAGAGCGTATAACTGCGGATTTTAATCTACCTACTGTGACTAAACACACACGTTCTTGTGCAGGAACTTTCCCCAAGTGTTAGTACGATACATCATAGTGCCCCAGACGGGTATTCAAATTAATGACCGTTAGTTGTGCTGGGTGGCTATTAACAGAATGAAGATTTGGAGCCGAGAAGCTGCGTGAGGAATTCGATTAACTCCACGTGAAACCTGTATGATTCTGTGTTGGAGGCGGTAACTTCAAGAAACCAAAGGTGCATTTAACCCGCGTGAAGTTATTCTCCACGCTTCCTTGTAATTTACTCAAAGCCCGTAGTAAAGAGAAACGTTTACTTATTCCTCTTTTTTCCCTTTATTTAAGATAAACTGCTTTCAAGTGCCCATGGGCTTCAGATATAATGATGATGTACGAGGTCTTGCAGTCACAGCCAAGGACTGACTGTACGTCCTCCAACATGGACAGATAGCTAGATAATTTATTGTCTATTGCAAAACACTGCACAGACGGACTCTTCCTTAACGTATACAACAGGGATTCTTGAAAGAGTGAGAGGGGAACTGCCGCGCTAAGAACCAATAAACGCATCACTTCAGCCAATGGAATGCGCAGAAATCACAAATGACACATGTTATGTCCACGTGGAGTAATCAGTGCGTTATCTGAGAGGTTACTATTAACAAAGATAAAGCCAGGATAACGATTCGAGCAGCACAATAATACCAGTTATTTGTTTCCGTTGTTTTCACGGTAGCAGTTACACTGTAGTTAGCAGCAACGCTTAGCTGTAACTATGTTTTATTTAATGTGAACGAAGTTGATACAGATTTACTTTGCTATTTGATGCAATACAAAAAGAAATATCTCTATCTGAGTTAACATTTTCATTA
The DNA here is from genome assembly GCA_030765055.1 of Mantis religiosa. Classification (NCBI taxonomy): domain Eukaryota; kingdom Metazoa; phylum Arthropoda; class Insecta; order Mantodea; family Mantidae; genus Mantis; species Mantis religiosa. The sequence goes on along the minus strand of CM060947.1, from coordinate 170,919,586 downwards.
TTACTGTGATGTATAATTGCAAATGCATTTCCGTTTGTTTCTACGTCCGTGTATATGTAAAAATCAATTATGTGGGAACCTGAATATGCACGTTACCGATGCGGACATAGTAAACGAAAATATACCATTATTGCCAACATAAACATCACTGAGGGTAGACATAGGTAGATATAAATAATAACTTAAAATTATTCTTTTCGGATATTAGATTAGCTAAGATCAATACATTCTGAAAGGCGATTTTGCTAGAGAAGAAAGTCATGCACGCTCAAACGTACATTATTATGTAAATATCACAAAATATCAATTACTCTGTGTTGGCAGTTTTCTCATCAGATTTATATTCGATCGACAATCACATTCAAGATCTATTGCGGAAGAGATTTATACTGCGTATTAATAACGTGCTGAGATAGCTAATTCCTGATAAATAGGCAGATTTGTTAATATTTACAATTTGTTTATGTGTAATACAAAATATTTTTAATGAATTTACTGCATACTTAACCATGTGAAAGAATGTTTGAGATGTCATTCAATAAGCAATTATCGCCATTAATTATTGTTTCCTCGTTTATCCATAGATTAGCGTTTAATGCAGTACAAAATACAATTAAGGCTAGAGTAACGTATTAACATCCACTTCAATAACTGGCCATACACACGGCTTACGTGGCTATTGTATCTGGGTACCTCAGTATCGCCGTCAATATCTTTCGAATACAGTTGCTCTGTAGGACGACTGTATTATCTCATTTTTGCGGGATAGTCCAATATTTTAGTACTTTTAAAATTGCCACTCACGGGATATTTGTGCCGAGTTTTCCTCAATTTTTGCTTGCTCTTTCTTTAATCAGGTTTCCTGCCATTTACCTCCTTTTCAAAATAAAGTATTATTGCTCGTTAGTAGCATTGCTCTACAAATTATCAATTCCCTAGTCAAGTTCTCTTCTCATCGTGTTTGTTATTGGTTAAGATGATGGGGTCTTGTTGAGTAACGAAATTTTAAGCAGAATATTATAAAGCTGTGCAATAAAACAACCCACTGATTAATAAAGCCTAAAAACTGACAAATTCTGTCTGACCTATCCCTTTCAAAATTTAAATGCGTCTCTCAGATATTCTCGTTCCATATACCCTGCTTATAGAGACGACACCAATGTTACAGATTCGTTTTCTTTTACAGTAAATGTGATTTTAAAAGCTCTTTATTCCACTTTTAATGCCGATGTTACTGAGGCATACAAGTAGATTTATTTTCTAACATTTATTTTGTGTGTAATTTCTCTGCAATTCCTTACCATTGTCATGTAAAGCCATACGAATTTTATATCGGGAACACTGATGGATGCGATCGTTCATCACCAGCTTCGCCAGATACCGTTATTAAGCACAGTGTTTCATTAGCTGCAAAGTTTGAGCCCAGAAAATTACATTGGCATTCTTGAATGGAAGGTAACCAGGTAACCGGAAATTGCTTACTATGGGCGTATCATGGATCAACCATTCATAGCTGGATTCATTTCTGCTGCTGATGTCATGGTACCTGTCAGCATTTATAAGTCAATGATTCTGTATTATTGGTGAAACCGACCCATAGTGCTAAGTGTTCTACTGTAGCTAAAGACTTACTGAATGCCATATATATATATATATATATATATATATATTAACAATGAATGCAACTCCTTAAAGTAAAAGGTTTGTGGTAAAATACTGTCCCCCTACCATATCCGTCCGTACATAAGGATTTTACGAAATATTCCCTCTTGAGTGTTTACGTTTGTACGACTGATTCATGCTTTCATTCACCTGAGCTCATTAGCAACAACATGAAGGTGAAATGAGCAGCTAAGTACGTACTAATTCGGGATGAGTATAGAATATTTTAAAATCAGACTGATATCGCAAGTAAAGTGATCACAGGAGTAAAACGGAACCAACTCCTATCACCAAGTGGGGAAGATACTCCGATGTCTCTGATTAGCTTCAGTTAAATATGAGTTGATTCTTATTGAATGGAAGCGGGGTAACAACGAATTCTACTCCAGCCAATGAAGGATTGATGTTAGGAGAGGTGGATACATGATGAGCATTTCGGTGTTGCGATGTCAGTCTAATTTCAAAATTGACTATTACTACGAGTGTGTAGGGAAACATTTACTGTGATTAATGTAGAGTGGATAGAATACCTTTTTATTTATATTAGATAAATTGCATTATATAAATGATATAAATTACAGAAAAAGTCGCCTGAATGCTGTACCACAGATTTTAGATATCTACAAGATAGCGACTGCCCAAGTTCCCTATCTTTTCTACCTTCTCTACCTCCTAACTAACTCGGGGCACTAACCACGTCCCATTCTCCACTTCTGCCCTCCCTATAGTCGCCCATTGTGGGTGGAGTTGGGGGTTGCGTTGGTCGGATTGTATGTCTTGGCCGTACATGGGCTATTATGCCACCGAGTGTAGAGGACCACCTATCTCCTACGTCAGTAATGTTTTACATTCTATAAAATATTGATATCGAGATACATTGCTACTGAACATATCCCTGGACAGTAGGTGCATGCTAAAGTATCTCTCATCTACAACGGTTTCCTTTAAATGATATCTGTGTGCTTTGAGGTCCATGATGTGTATCAGTTCCGTACAGATGCTGTACCTAAACATTCAGAGTAAAAGTCATCGACAAGAACAGTTAAAAGGAAGCTGTAGAAAAGTCTACAATAAATATATTAACTAATAAAGCAGTTGAATGTGCATTTTGTTATCTGCAATATCACTTAGAAAATGAAAAATTCGTTCTACCCAAACATTTCAAACGCAAATTAGCACAATGAGGTACCATTTCCTTGGACTAAACATAAAAGGTAAACGAGCATTGCTCATAAAAAGAGTAAAGCAATCCTGAAGAAAGGACAGTTCGACAGCGTCTTTCCTGGGAAATAGAGAAGCTATTACAGGTATTAAGGATAATGTAAACTGATCTGGACAGTATATATTTACACGTCAAATTTTGATATCCACGTGCTAATTAGCAAGTACATTCGAAAATAAGAAAAAGACCCTCTTATTATTATGAAAAGGAAGTATGAATCCAAAATGTACTTTAAATAGTAATGTTGGTATTTCCATGGGTGGAATTCTTGGGAGTGATAACAGAACCTGAATTAAGGGAATCTTCGTACTGATATGTTATCAAGGAAGATAGGTTAGGTTTTTTTTACGAAGTCTACAAATCAGAGTGGAATTGAGAGTTCGATTAACAATTTATCAGGAATTTGCACACTTGCATCTTTGCTATAGAACCTTATTATAATTATAGCTCAGGTATTTATTTCAACTTCAAAAGAAAGCACTGCATATTACAAATGGAATTCAAACAGCATTATAAAGTCAGTTTTATTTTGTATAAATGCGTATTTTCTGCTTGTATTTATACATATAACTACTTATTGTTTGCTTAGAACAACATAAACTATTTTAATATCGCTGTTTAAATTCATGATTTCATGACGAGAGATACAATTTTTGTCATTCTTCTCAGATAAATTTTACTTAGCAGGATACAGAATTAAGAATTTGTTATTTTAAAATAGTACATTAAGAACTATTTGATTCAGAATTTCTTTTATGGATTAAATTAATATTTGATTCGTGTCAGAGAATTGTAATTATATTTTATTTTAGTAACTATACATTATCTCTATCAGACAAATAACCATTTTATACGAATATTGAAAATGAGATATATAAATGTTTATTTTACTGCATTCCCAAGTTAATCATGATAAACACTTGTAGAGAAACACTTCTTAATAGCATGAAAATATTTAGAGTAAATGTACATTGTGTGATGCATGTACTTTTTCTTTGAACCTGGCTATTCATAAAACCCACTGTCACATTCATTTCTAAAACTACCCATTTTTAGATACAGAGGACCTTAAGCGTGTATTTTCGGTGAAGCTTCGGTATCTATTTTTGCTGTACTGTAATGCCTTTGGGCTGTTTACTAAGAACATTCCCAAGTAAGGTGGGGAATGTGGCTAAGGGTTGTCGAAAAACTTAAAAAGGATAAAGTTAATAGGAAATTTAACGACGTTCGCCTCGCCATGGAGCGCACCTGCCTCACACTCAAGACATCTCGGTTATTGTGAATTGTTAAGTTTCCCATATCCTGAAAAGTCGAATGTCGGTTAACTGTAAGCTGTAAATACTCGGTTTCATTAGAACATCGCTTCACTATTTCATTTATTGATCTACCAGGTTGATGGGTATCAAAACTGCTCGGGGAAAAAGGAATAAAAAGCGGTTTATTTTAAAGAACGGAACATTCTTGAACAAAGAGACAAAATGCGAAGATCATGCCTAATTGTGTGATGACTACAAGTGAGTTGGATGTGAAAGTAAAACCCCATTCATATTCTTCAGCATGCTTTCAGTTTGTCAGTACTTTCTTTGTTGACATAAAAATAGATTTCCTTTGAGGTATTGCACAGGATAAGGTTATAATTTTTGTCGCGGAAAACAAAGACGTGACATTACTGAACAGCGCTAGACAGGAAGTACTTATGTTTATTTGAAATTCGTCCTTCAATCGAAAATAACTTCGTATGACGATGCCTAGCTTTAAGGTGCATGTATCTCATATGTTACTGAAAAATTAATATTAAGAAAAACGCGGCTTCCACATAAGAAATACTTTTACAAATTTAACATTCATTATTAGTTCTTGTTCTCAGAGGAGAACACAGGAAATATTATTCAAATACTTTATGATTTATGATACACTTGCCGGTTTTTATTAGTTTTTATTGGCTTTCATTTCATTCAGTAATAAAACAAACTATTATAGGATACTGCACTGGTGTACACATTTATTTCTTTTTTTTTTTTAATTTACGTCCCTCAAAGTGAAGTCATATCGGACGGTGAATGAAATGGGTGAAGTGCTGCTCAAATAAATCCGGGGTCCATGAAGCTTAGAGCTACCTGACATTCGTCTTTCAGGATAAGGGAAAACCCCGGAGAAAACCTTATCCAGGTAACTCACCCTAACCGAGATTTGAACTCGGGACCCCTTGAACGTGAGGCAGACACGCTACCATCTACGCCACCGAGGTGGGCAGGCGTACAGAATGTTCCATTACTGTGACTTTCGCTTTTATCACACCGTACCATTTTGGAATATTGAAACATCGCGCGACAAAGTCATCAACCACAACTTACCACAACTTTTATTCCTTAGTATTTGTTTCTTGCTCCCCCCATAGAAAGGGCAAACTGGCACTGCTTAGAGTGGTAGATTAGGACGGCAAAATTTCAGAGACCTGAACAAAAAGGATGGAGCTTCCGGCTGCAGGGGAATATTCATTGTTGCACACTGGCAATCTTGGAGACTTTTTTGTGGCATTAGTCATTCCTGAGATACTTATTCCATTCTGTAAGTTTTGCATTACTTAATTTCGTAAGCTTCTCCCACTATTCAGTTGCTTTTGCGATTAGATGGAATTTTATAGCTAGCATTTAATAGCCCGCTTTTTAAAGATTTGACTATATTATCACCCTCCGCATTATCTTTATATCTACAATCAAGTGTATAAAGAAACTATATCTGCAACTGTATTATACTTTGACAATAGTGAAAAATACCCTTCTACAAGGATAATTTGTAAGAAACTGTACAATTAATAACACTGGTTAAAGGAAGTTATGAATACATTACACTTTCACTTCCTCTGCTACGAATTTATGGTAAATAGGGAAAGTATTCAATCAAAAATTCGATATCGCGGTTTCACTGGAGGTATATTTTTTGGAGAGCCCCTGAAGCATTTTTCGAAAAGATGAAGTTTCTTTGAACAGCAAAACTCCAAACCGAAAACTAGGTCGGTACCAAATTTGGTATTCAAGTTCAGTGCCTTTCAAGAATGCGATACGAAGAATTTTAAAGAAAGTCCTCCCCTTCCCAGACTATCTACCCTTTTCAGGAACCTTTTGAGAAATATATCATTTTCTCAAAAATAATTCTAACCATTTTAATGAAAATAACACATGTTTAAGTGGTTTTATATGAGTAGGTAATTTTGAGAGTACTCACTCAGGTTCTGTTGTTGAAACTTCTGGAACGTTTTCGGTCACTCTTAGTAACCATCTTCAGCTGCCATTACTGCACCTACTCCTATTGTGATATTTAGAATATACATATTTAAGTATTTCATGAGAGATGTAATGAGTATCTTAAATTTTCAGGGAATATTCTCAAAAGTACCCTTCATTCTAGATGACTTAAATAAAGAAACCGGGCGGGATGGCTCAGACGATTTCGTCTCTGGCCCGCATTAAGGAGACCCAGGTTCGATTACCGTACCCGACCTGCCTGATCCATGGTTTTTTCGGGGTTTTCCCGGTTTCCCAGGCGAATGCTGGGTAGGTCAAATACATCTCCGAATTTCATGTCCCTCCGTTTCACCTCCATTATCATTTCATATCATCTCTCATCTGGTGGTTTCTTTCAGAGTAAAAGTGTTGGTGGGAGTCTCGGCGGTGCATGATGGGATGATATGCTCTGAGGAAAACACTTTCTCCTCCGGCGGGACGGACTTGGTCTCTGAGCCGGTCTAGTGGGCCGATTCCGCAGCGCGGCAGGCGGGATGCAGGTTGTGCAAGACTGCCTGGAGTATCCTACACTGGGGAGGTGGCCTCCGGTCTCCGAACCCGCCTCGTGACTGTTTCGGGGCCACGGTAGGTGGGATGATGATTGGCCTAAGCCCACCGTCGGGGAGTTTCTAACTGGAGGAACCCCGCCCTCTGTACTGCAGTGACTCCTTGGGGTTGGGCACCCTCTGTCTCCTCTCAGCTCATCCGCCCTCCCGCAGACGCCCCGCTTGGGGCATAAGATAAGGGATCTAGTCTGGTTGTCGTGCCAAATCCCTTCCGAATAATCCACTACTATTAACATGACATCAAGAAACAGACACAATCTTAGCACACAAAAATGAATATTTTGATAAACATAAATTAGTTAATATCCATTACATTTTTCATTTCTCTATCAAGTACATAGCCCGTGAGAAGATATTTATTCAACCCAAAAATTCGACGAAATTTCTCTGGAAATATGTATTTTGGGGATTCCTGTTTCCTCCCTCCAAAAAAAAAAAAAAATCATTTTCAGAAGAAGTCTCTGTATCTTTGTATCGTATGTAATGTGCGTGTGCTGTTCCAACAGAATAACTAAAAAATGAAAACTCGGTTTATGCCAAATTTGGTATTTTAAGTTCATCACCTCCAAGAAGAAGATATCCTTCAACCCCAGATTACACACACTTTACATGGAACTGTTTTTAAAAATTCTAACATTATCAGAAATGGCAATAACGATCTCGATCATGATATAATAATTTTCATGACAACATTTTGAATTTTCTAGGAATGTCCTCAGAATTTCTCTTCACTGTGGACGATTGTTGCATCACTAGTAGACCATAAGAAACAAACGCTTTCTATAAAAAAAGAAGAAGACCTCGTTAACATACACACTTTAGATATATAAATGAAATGAACTATGCCGATATATTCTTTGTTATTGGTTTGAATTTTTTCAAAGTTTATGTTTTTCCTAAAATGGGAAATCGTTATTCGTTTCTTTGTGTCTTGGATATCCAAAGAGAATGGAATGTCAAAGCCATCACTTAGCGACCTGCGGCCTGCTCGTTAAAGATTTGACTGTCGTTTAAGTTTATTATATTTTCTTATTCCCATTGTACTATAAGAAAATATTGATAAGATCAATTTACAAGCGTCTATCTCGATTAACATGCAGTAAATAGAAGAAGAGGAGCTTTTAATTTTTTTTTTTTTTTTTTGCTTGTTCGATTTATACCCCGCCTTTAACTACTATGGTCATATCGGCGGCCGTTCTCCTTTTGGAACATACTGAGGGTGTTAACTCGTTATCTTTGGTTTTTTTATCATTGCATCACGCACACATTCACACTCTCATTCATACTTCCAGACTCTGGAGAAGATGGAGAATTATCTTGATCGGAATCGAACCCGGGACCCCTAGCACGGTAGGCAGGTGCTCTACCGACTGAGCTACGGGGCCAGCCCCTTTTAAAATTATTTTGTTTAAGAATAGGTATACACATCAGATTTTTTAAACTCAAATCTCCAGTTATTCTTACTGCTTCTCCGTTACCGTTTAAAAATGCCTTCATAATAGCTGAAGCAGTTGTGGGAAGAAATTAATTGGTTGCAATTTCACTGCCAGCACAGACTGCACATTAGAGAGGAGACTTGCGTAGGTCCAGAGCTGCAGTTGTGAGTGAGTGAAGGCAGGATTCTCCGTTTCATTCCGACTTATTTCCCTGTACTAATAAAACGCTAAATGCATTAAGTGTTTCATGCGAACTGTGATGTAACGTAAGCGGCTATATTTAGGGCATTTTGCTTGAGGCTCAAAAGCCTTTAGCCACCTGCTGTTACCATTATCTATCTACCTTAGTGGCCTTGTGCAAGTACGACGTCTTATTCTTTTTACTCTGGGCCGTGAAATCATGCAGGCCACAAAATAAATACATTGAAAGCACTATGAATCGTGGAAACGAGCTAGCTAATCAAAAAACACTATATATTGTGTAATATTAAACGAGTTAACCTTGCTTATATTAATAATTACTATGTTACTAATGTAATAATTACTATATATTGTGTGATTTCAGTTGCGTTGTTTAAAGGTTAACATCTCCTAACCAATGTCTCCAATAATGAACTAATACTACTTAGGTGTAAAACACCTCTGAACACGCTTAAAATAAGTATAATAATAACAATAATAATACCGTTACCGTATTGTATGTGTGCTCAATGCCCTGCAGTGTAAGGTAACTCTGCATACCAAGGGCCCGTGGGCTCGCATAAAACGACCGCATTGTGTGTAAAAATCTCTTTGAGATGTGACGCCCATCTTTATAAAGACAGGCTTGGTTTCCTGTAATCAGTAATCTGCATCTTCGGTAATATCACCAGTACTGATAGTTTTTCCCGGTAATTTAATTCAGGTTAAGAATGATATTTTGTAGATTTAGTATAAAATTGAAGCGCTTAAAATGTTTCGAGTTAGATCCTTTCGAATTCCCAGTCATCCTTTTAAACAGAAGAAAAGAAAACGCCCTCATTTGTTTACATTAAAACAGAGACATAATGAGCTTGCTTTTATTGGGTAGCTCTGTGAACAGTTTTACAGCAGCATATTTTAAAATTCAATAGTGTTCTGAAAACTGCCTTGCTGTTGGTCTTTGGGACATCCTTTAAGTATGTCAAGCGTTAATATACTTCGTTCACACTGCATTAATAACTTGAAAAACTGTGTAACAAAGCGAATTATTCCTTTTATCGTATTCCTGCTTACTGTCACCCAATTATCGGAAAGCACGACCAACGGCAGCTGAGTAGGGGACCAGAGGAATCCGGCCAACGCCCACCCATTTATCTCAGTCACTGAGGGGATGATTAGGGAAGTGTCACTGGTCGCTGGCCGCCTCTTCCCCCTTCCCCTGCCGTCTGGAACCTTCGCGGTGATTCACTGAAACCAGAGACTTCGAGAAACAGTGATATCCCTATAAAGGGGGCTGCAGTGAGTGAGTTCAGTCAGTGCTTGACGAGCAGCGTAGGAGCGCCGTGCTAGTGAACGGACGAGAAGACTGTGAACGTGCATCGGAAGAGTACGTAACTGTGAGCGTGCAGTGGAACTGTAACGGACGAACTGGTGAATCGTAATTGTGTGCATTACCTAATTCTGTGTAATTGGCAAGTGTTCAACTGTTAGTTGGTGGAAATAAAGAACATTTTGAATTTGTGCAATTGGACTTTTAATTTCGCGAACCCACAAAGTCACATTACTATCCTTTCAGCATGACAGTCTGCCTCTTTTGAATCTCACATATCCCCATACATTTTAAGTTGATTCCGCTGTGGGCCATTTGAAACTTTGAGACGGGTACTGTTACATTAAAAGGCGATAAGACTGTTCAGGTGATTTTGAAATCTTAATTAAAATTTTAAATCTATTACAATTGAGTATTTCTATTGAGAATTTTATTGATATATCACATGACCAACCCGGAATAAATGCTTTAGATCATGTCAATCACAGTTTCTATGTCATCATCACCTATTATTAATATTATTATTGCTATCAATATTACTATTATTAATATATTACAGAGTACGTATTTTTAAAACGTACTTTATTAATATAATATTTCATTTTACCCTTTTACTGGTGAAAATAAATGTGCCTCAGATTCTCTAAAGATAAAGTTGAAAGCTCTAGCTTATACGTTTACATTTGATTTCACTAATAAAACATTTTATTTATTACTACACATAAATGCTAATGCCTTTCAGTGTTGAAATTAAGTGATGAAATTTGTATATTGTTTTGAAAGTAGCTCAGGGAAATAGCTATGAATTGAGAGCTGTTTGTGATATAGGGATAGGTGGTATATGATTTATTTTCATATTGTTTCAAAAGCTAATGAGTTATAATATATTACCACTTTTAACTACAACCATGTATATCCTTTTAGGCATCATTAGTGATACAAGCGTCTTAAATAAAATCCGGAGTAAAGATCCGCTGTACAATTCAGAATGAGCGATTTTCATCTGAAGTGAATTTAATTTCATGAAGCATTTAGTTTCTACAAATAGAAATCATCTGCACTGCATGTTGACTTGAGTTTAAACGATTGGAATTCCTACTGGTATCACAGTTTTATTCTCACCCGCGCTAATAATGGAATTTCTCCAAGATGAAATGACTTCAAGCTGGAAGGAGCACTCAGAAATGGTAGCTGAAGCAAACTGTTACGCAAAAAAACCTGGCGGTATACTCATTATCATTAAAATGCGTAATTATATAATTCACATTACACTGTAACGGGTTACAATAAATGATACATGTGTATCATTCATAGTGAGAAAAGGCTTAAATTTCAAAAGCGACATAATACGTTAAGTTACAAAGTTACGCTGATTAACAAAAACTTTACTGCATTTAAATTTCACGTTCCATAAGAAGTGCATTTTCCTGAAACAAGCTGTTCATAAATACAAGGGTTTACTTGAATATATTCCAATGGAATGTAGGACGCCTTAAATTTCCACAAATTTGCAATGCAATTAGGCATGAAAGGTCAATCGTTCATCATGCGAATTACACTTGAATTAAAGAATGGCGTATGCTAAGCGTGTAGCTGAAATACCTACGTGCACCTCAGACGGCGGGGCAATAAATTTAGTTAAGCCTTCCATAGCTGCTAACCCAGACAGCAGAACATTCACTTTTCCATCTCTTGCGCACTGCCCAGCTTCAATTAACATTCCCGGATCTCACTAGGATCGTGATTACCTGCTCATTGAGACGCACTTTCAAAGTGTTGCTGTATTCTAAAAGGTGTGCAAATGGCATATAACACCGCTGCCTTCATATTCGTTTAGAAAGGAAAATTTCTGTTAACTTATTACGACATCTCATTTCAACTAGAAAATAACGTTAGAAAGTGCGAAATGAGTTAATATCGTTGAAAACGAGTCTGAATTTCGTCGACTTTCTTCTTGTCTTACGTATACATTTGTTGAATTAACTTGCATGTCTGCAGCATGCTGTCTGGCGGCGCCCTGGGCGAGAGGTTACATTCCTCGACTCTCACCAAGATGAACCGGCTTCGATCCTAGGGGACTGTGTGTGGATTTGTCATGGAGAAAGCAGCTTCTGGTCGGGATTTCTTCAGGAACTCCAGTTTTTTCCACTATTCATTTCAACAACTGCTCAATACCTTCTATTTTGCCCTCATTTCATATTATCACCCTTTCTACCTACTCCCTCTGATCCAGAGCTTTTCTGCTTCTTACAGACATCTGATCCCATTTATAAGCTCTGGGGAGTGTAATCTCAGGAGAATAAACAGAGAAAGTATAAGTTTACAATATCTACTAAACTGCACAGTATACGCTTTTCTTTAAAATAATTTTTAACAATGTCCCAACATTCAACTCTACTAGATGTTGTTCTGTAGGAATTCGACTACACATTGGCATGAGATGTAAAAACACTTAAATGACATCTGGATCAAATCTAAAATCAGTTGCATTTAAATATTTTTAAATAGTACTGCCTCTTGTCATTTTATACTGTGAATTCTGCATCATCTCACACGCAAAAGATAAGAAAAATATCAATTCCACACTCTGAAGTAATACAGAGATAAGCTTAAGACCATCTTTTACCTGAAAGTTTGTCTCACAATTGGTACCAATGTTTATTATGAGAATTTATATATGCTCATATGTTTCTTTCAGTACAAATATATACAAGTTTATTTTCACCATATTTGATTCGAAAAACTTTATCTATGAACTATGTTTTCAGGAAGACACTTTTTCAGAAAATAATGAACACAGCTAAATTAAATTTTAGATGCTATTGTGTATCTACTTAATGTGAGCAGTGTAGTTGGCCATTGAAAAAAATAAGAACTGATGCATTTTGATCAAAAATGGAATTACTAATAAAAGCATAATATCGTCCTTAATAAACAAACTATTGTATAATAATATGTAAGTCAGTTTACAAGGTATACTTATGTATAATCTTAAATAGTGGGCCATTGATTTAGCAGATTTAACTTTGGTTGTTTAACTTTTATTGTTGCAGCTGCTGTAATAGGTCACTTATTATTTTTACATCAAACAGGTTCAAATAACCCTTTAGGTGTAAATAGAAATATTCCCTTAAACCGCTTTCCTTAATTATACCAAAAGGCAATTTCCAAATTATTTCTTTTTAAAATTATTAATCTTACTCTCAACAATTATGTATCAGAGCTCATTATTGACTCGGGCCTATTCTACATTTATTATAAATCACTGAAGCACTAACATCACAGACAGGTAGCTAGACTTCCGAGAAAAAAGAAAATTTATCCCAAAATTGTATGGCAATATATTGCTTCTGAGAAATGCTAAATTGTTATTATTATAATCCATTTTTACTAGCCCTTCAGCAAGCCATCTGGATTTCCAAGTATTATCGTCCCGCTCATTGCACCAGAAGTTAGTTCCATTTTACCACGCAAACTTTCAGGATTCCGCAACAAATATTTACCTCACGATTCCAGACTCTGCTTAACAAGAGTCGTCTGTACATACAAGTCACATAATTTTATCTGAAGCGGTTGAGATAAGTGCATTTAACATGAAAAACATTCTACTGCCTTCCAAGCACGCTTCTTATCTTTCTTCCTCGCTCCATAATTGTTGTGAACTTACAACAGGTGCAGCATGGGACAACAAATTGTTTCCCTCAACAACATACTCCTGTTTCCACTATTCTCTTTGTAATATGTGGCATACAGGGTGCTTAAAGAAAATGTTAAAACATAAACGAGTTGAAAATGACCGTTGGTCCACTTCAACTTAAATATTAGGAAGTGTAAAACAAATGTTAATTGCATTTCGCTATTCCGTATTGGAAATGTTCTTATATTTTTACAAGTGCTTACTTTTTAAGCATCTTTCATTGCTTTCTACAATTCATAAAACAGAAACGATGAACGCAATTATTCAAAAAGTAAATAAATATCAAATTTTACATTTGAATCAGGCAACATTTATTAATTCTCAGTGCATGTTTCTTTTTTAAAATTTTCTCATCTCAAATTGCCTTATAAAAGTCGTATCTTTTTAATTTCTTAAAAATGATAACATTTTGATCCAATATATTAACATGAAAATTAAAAGTATACCTGAATTTTCTACGAATGAGAAGAGAAATGCTGCCCGCCTTTATAGCATATGTGGTAGCGTGTGTGCCTCACTTTGAAGAAGTCTCGGGTTCCGATCTCAATCCTGGTGAGTTATCTGGAAGAAGTTTTCTTTCGGAATTGTCCCTTATTCTGAAAGATGAATGATGGCTCACTCTGAGCTCCATGGACCCTGGTCTCATTTGCGCATCATTTCACCCATTTCATTCACCGTCCGATATGACCAAATCGGTTAAAGGATTTTAAGAGAGTGAGTGTGTGTGTGTGTGTGTGTGTGTGTGTGTGAGAGAGAGAGAGAGAGAGAGAGAGAGAGAGAGAAGAGAGAGAGAGAGAGAGAGAGAGGAGAGAGAGAGAGAGAGAGAGAGAGAGAGAGAGAGAGAGAGAGAGAGAGAGAGAGAGAGAGAGAGAGAGAGAGAGAGAGAGAGAGAGAGAGAGAGAGAGAGAGAAGAGAGAGAGAGAGAGAGAGAGAGAGAGAGAGAGAGAGAGAGAGAGAGAGAGAGGAGAGAGAGAGAGAGAGAGAGAGAGAGAGAGAGAGAGAGAGAGAGAGAGAGAGAGAGAGAGAGAGAGAGAGAGAAGAGAGAGAGAGAGAGAGAGAGAGAGAGATGAGAGAGAGAGAGAGAAGTGCTCCTCAATCCTGTTCAAAGTTATAAAATTTTGTAACCGAGAGACCTTAAGAGATGTACAAAAGCTTACTTTAGATGGAAGTACACCTTCTCAGAATATGTCGTTCAAAAATATTCATTGCTTTTCTTTTGGCCTTACCGGTAATTTAAGCAATATATCTGAAATATCGCTCTCGTTTTTATGAGCTCATACAAAAAAATATGTATTATGTAATATCACGAGAAGCATAAAAGAAACATTTGATTACGTCCTCCTATGTGCTTTTGTGTATCCACAGTTAAAAGTGTATCGAAATCATATGTAACAACATTTATCATAATAGAAATTTTATGTTCGAAAATAATAGTCACTGTAACACAGAGGTATATTTAAAGTTTATGTGGAACTGGCCTCGTGTTATCTATTACAGTTTGCTCTTTCACTATTGTTATTTCTCAGAACTCGTCTTGCCATATTACCCCAGTCAACTTATTGGAATTTGACAGTTAAAATATGAATGAAAAAAGGGAGTTTTCAAAGTATTCTGCAGTAGTTTCCAGTAAACATGATTTGTAAAAAATACACCCTCTCTCTCTCTCTCTCTCTCTCTCTCTCTCTCTCTCCTCTCTCTCTCTCTCTCTCTCTCTCTCTCTCTCTCTCTCTCTCTCTCTCTCTCTCTCTCTCTGGAAGATAGTAACTTCAGTCAACGATTTATGAATTTAATATTCTTACTACGTATTTTATTAAAATTATAGTGTATAGTAACCTTTAATAACCGAGCGGGATGGCTCAGGCGGTTTCGGTTTCGCATTTGGGAGGTCCAGGTTCGATTACCGTGGACAGCTTACCAGAACCATGGTTTTCTTCGGGGAGTTTCCCAGGTCGCCAGAAAAGTACTAGGTAGGTTAATTACAGCCCCCGAACTTCCTGTCCCTCCATTTAATCTCCATTATCATATCACATCATTTCTCATCTGCTTGTCTCTTTCAGAATAGAAAGTGTCGACAGGAGTCTCGGCGCTGCATGGCAGGATGATTTGCTCCTGCCCCCTCCCCCATTTGGGGCATCAAGGCTAGTTGCAGTGCCGAATCCCCTCCCTAGGATTCCGTCCTATTGTATCCTTAATTTTTGCTCTGCTCCAGTAAAGTTAATAAGGAAAGAGAATATTACAATGGTTTTTCAAGTTTCCACATATTTTAATCATATTATACCTTATGGCAGCTCCTTGAACCTTACCTATATATAATTTTTTATTTTCCCATCTACACATGTTGTATTACACCCAAAAATTCAATATCAAGATTTCACTGGAAATATATGTTTTGAGGGTCTCTAAAAACAACAAAATATGAATACTTTATTCTTTTTTTCATACATCCAACCATGAAAGAAAACAAATAAGAATACATATTTTATTTGTTAACAACGCTGCCAATTGCCAGATCACGTGAGCGCCTCCGGTGTGCCGGAATTTCCTCCGCAATGGTTCTTTTACATGCTCATACATTACTAACGTGGAGCTGTCGCTCCAGAGCACATCAAAACCATTGGTTTGGGCCGGGTTTGAATCCGCGGCCTTGGGAGAGAACAGCAACTTAGCCACCAAGAGCAATACGAGAAGGAACCTCAGAGTCTTTTTCACATTGGGAACTGCTCTTAAAGGTTTTGACTCTCACTTATGGTCTACTGTATTCACATATTTCCTTACACTTACAAGAAATTAGCTATAACAAATTTCTGCAAATGTTAGATGTTAAACTCTTTGAATTATGTATTTATTCTTCGCGAAAGTAATAAGAATAGTCACAGAAAACAGACAGCTCAAAGCCTAAAATTCAAATCCGGTGGGATTATAAAATAACCTTCCAAAATGATAAATCGCGATCCAAAATGGGACAACTGGGGCGAATAGAAGTAGTAATTTAAACAAATTCTGTTTATTATTGCTGTAGTTCTATGTTTTGTAGACAATGGTGGTACATAGTAAACAAAGTGGATATAAAGCGCATAGTGAGTGTGCTGGGTTCGACCTTGAAATGTGATCATAGCGCCTCGCCTCCAGCACAATGTAGTACAAAGTGGCGAAGCGGCCTGATAAAAAAAAAGCAAAACAAGTGACTGTGGGTGGTCCATTTCCATTGTGCGGGCTGTCGCAAACCGCGTACTGTCCGTATTCATCTGCAATAACGTAGGATTAGTGTATGGCGATGTGAGTGACCAAAACGTCTGGGTTATTCTGCGCCTTCATTATTACAATTATAACACTGCTTGGAAAATATTAATTCATTTGCTCAGTTTTAGCGTAGACAAATGGAACAGAAGTAATCAATTTGAATTAACAAAATTCGATTCAAATACTTAAGCGCGACGCGGAAAGCATTTAAGAGTTACTTCCGGACTTTGTCTGTTTCTTGGGGAGTATTTTTAAAAGTACTCTGTTGTTGATGCCAAATGTCTGTTCATCAGATTAATAGCTACCTATATTTATTCGTTATTTTAGTTAATATAGTTCTCCGTAGTTCCATGTTAAATGTTAAAACATTTAAGCTTCCTGGTAACAATGTCGCGCCATAAAACTGGCTTAGAAATACAATTCCAACCTTGCTGTTATTTTTCTTCTGTTACATTTATACGCCTCCTTTAACACTAGTCATATCAGCGGCCGTTTTCATTTGGAACATATCTATGGTGTTATTCATAGATGTTGGGTTGCCGGTACTTTGGATTTTTCTTTTTCTATCATTAGATCAAGCACGTATTCACACTTCCAGACTCTGTGGAAGATGTGGAATCATCTTGGTCGGAGAAAAATCCCCACCCCCAGCCAGGAATCGAAACCGGGGCCCCAAGCAGGTGCTCCACCAACTGAGCTACGGAGCCAGCCCGCTGTTATGTTTTCTGAGATTTTTTTATTTATTTCATATAATTTTGTTTTATCAAATTCCCTTTTTTTCCTGTTACAGATCCAGCGACTGTATTGATACAATTTTAGATGTTCTATTGGTGGATTAGATGAATGATGGCTTATAATATAATGCCTCACTATGACTTGAACCTAAGCGTTTTAACCTGAACTATATCGATTAAAGGATAAACTTGATATCGTTCTAAAGAGTATTTATTGTACAAATTATGTAATAATTCGGTATTTTGTTAAGTTATATTTCAGTTGTGTAGAAGCATGTTACCTTTAAGAAAAATAGGGTTCTGCAGAAATCTATTTCGAAAGAGTACGCGAATAACTGTAACACTTATAATTAATTTATGTATTATCTACAACTTTAACACAAAAGATGCCATATTTTCGTCTGAAGGTACTTATTTCGCTACAGTTGCATTTATAGATTGTTTATTCTTTCCTTTTTACTTTTGATCGTCTACGTTCTATGTCTAAACGCAAAGCTGTTTCCAGCTATGGAATGTCACATTATCTCTCCTATTTACGATATACGATGCTTTACAATTCATTTGCTTTATAATCATAGTGTTAAGTTTGAACACGAAGGCTTAACTGCCTTAGGACATCGTAAATATGTTACGGCTTGCAGAAGAAATATCCCAATGTTCATTGCTTCAAGGGTAGCCTAGCCCCTTGAATGTAACCGGCATTAATGCCCTAATATGATCATTGTTGGTCATTTTGAAAAGCCTTCGGACTTCGAAGAGTTCGGCTGCACGTCGTCTGCTGGAGTCATTTCACGTTGCCAATGACCTGCTTTAGCCCGCATCGGTAGCGTGGTGGTAGCGTGTCTGCCTCACGTTCAAGAGGTCCCGAGTTCAAATCTTGGTCAGGGTGAGCTACCTGGATAAGGTTTTTCCGAAGTTTTTTTCCTGAAAGACGAATGTCAGATAACTAAGCTTTATGGAGCCTGGGATCATTTAAGCATCATTTCACCTATTCCATTCATTGTCCGATATGACTTAACGTTGGAGGACGTAAATAAAAAGAAAAATATGACTTGCTTAAGGAAAACAATGCATCATGTTATGGCAAGCATCCAGATTACAAGGTAGTTGTAAATAATCGCATAACTCAATGAATTCTGTCTTGCTGGATACGCTTGCTTTAATACATCAAGAGTAATAAATAAATATATAAATAATAAATAAAGCACCACATTGAATACACGAATAACACAAAGATATTATAATAAACTTATGAAACTCCAGTCTTGCCAAATTAGTCATTGATAGAATGGGTTAAAATGTCCTCTAAATGTCAAGAATTCCTATCCAATGTCATAGAAGGAAGACAAAAGAAGCAAGCTGGTCAAAGAAATTCACTTACTAAAAAGTGTCCAAGGTCCAGCTGCATTAACCACGTGGGAAAAAATCTTTATAAAGAAATATGAAAGTAAATTGTTTAATTTCGATACTACCTTTGAAGACAACCCAAATTTCAAGTTCATCAAGATACCGACAGAGACGCACCTATCACCTCCGAGGAGTTTACTGAACCGGCATCCATTAGTCGACAACAGCTGATGATGTTAGGAAGATCCTAACGAAACGCGTTCTAGGTAAATACTAGCAATAAATGGAGCATTGAGTATTAGTTCGACTCAAAATTGTATTAATTTTGTGCTTCATTGTATCATAGTCCTTAAACAACGGAATTCATAAACTTGTTTAAACAGATGCATACTCTGTGGCGATTATGAAATTGGAATCAACTTTCGTTTCTACGTAATTTAATTGTTTATTATTTACTTTTTTGAGGGGTGCATTACGTGGACTATAGTTAAAGAGATTTGGAGTTTTGTATAAGCATATAGAAAAAAGCTGTTAGTGATAAAACAGTAACCAAAACGACAAGCTAAGATTTATTCAATTACGCAAGTTTAGAAGACAGAGTACATCCAATTGTGGATAATTTAAACCTTCTCTCTCACAATCTTGTGACCTTGAGTGAAGATTCATGCAAATTTATTCGTATATTTCTTTTTATGAGTTGTCATACAAGGACAGAAAACTGCTCTGCACTTTTCTACGTTTCAAGTTCTTTTCTTTGATATCAAAAGAATAGTTTTGCTTCATTCTAGAGCAACTGACAAATCGTATTTAACTAGCTTTTTAGTGAGCATTGCAATTACTATTTCCAGATCCTGGATAGAGACGATCCTGGCGATATAAATAGGTTTTGATCTGACGGACGAAAATATATAAAAATTAAAAACCGTTTATACCAAACTTCTTCATTGACGCCTCAGTTTTTACAACTTCTCAAATTTATTTCGTCGCCAGATATAATAATACCTATATGTCAGGGATATAAGATATTGGATATAAATTTCAATTTCTTTTACGCATATAAAGCAATTTTGTAAATTCATTCGTGAAGAAGTTATTAAAAATCTTTAAAGAAACTCAGAACACACAAAGTAAGCTTGTTTTTTTCTGTTTATTTGAATTATTATCTTCTCCTCCGTTAATTTGTAGGAAATATACGTGTCAATTAGGCTATGATTTTAACTAAGGTATATTAATCACTCAAATAATTTTGTTTTCACTAATTCTCTTTAGGGAAAATGCTAATTAAAATGAACATTTAGTATGTTTATGAAAGTACTTTCCTAATTTCATGTTAACGTTTAATGCCACGTATTTAGTTTTGTTTTCTGCTGGGGGGCTTTAGAATTACGATTACTTTTCCGAAATAATGATTCACATCTTATCCCAATGATGCGTGATCTCTTGATGGGATTTTCTCTGAAAGTGGAATATTATAAAGCTTAAATGTTATTTAAAATCTGAAAACACTCATATATACGTTATACCTATTAAGGGCACAGACAAACATAGCTTTTACGATGCTGTTGCAAGTTTATTTATTTAAAAGCCAACAAAATTTCTTATCTGTTTGGATCTGCAATGTAAATAAACTTTTTCTCCTTAAATCAACAGTTTTTTACCGCTATAGATCCACATAAAGCAACAACTTTTAGAGCCTAAGTAAAATTACATTGTATCATCCAACAGTCATCTAAACATACTACATAAGCCCCTATTAGTTCATGACGAAGTAGCAGAGAGTGTAGTCCCAACTGTCGTGCTCTTTGTATTTATTACGCATTTCCAGAGTGCAGACAAAAGACAGTCGTTCTTGTCTACCCGCATCGAATCAAGTTGTATTTCAAAAACAATTTAGAACCAATCTTACGTTTGTTTTCCTCTTATTTATAATGTTATTACATCCTTCATCTTAAAACACTTTTCAGATAACCAATTTGCCTTTGTGGTTTTCAAAACAGCAATTAATATCCCGATTATCAACTGTTAAGAGAGCATTCAACTGTTCAATATGCATAAGTATTTAACCTCTGTGTAACTTCATGGGTGCTTTGGTTAAGACTTGAGATAACAAAAAACTAAAGTTCTCTTAGGATAACCTGAAAACAGCAGAATAAAATAAAGAGGTAACGTAAAAACTTAGGTCACTAAAAACTCATACTGTTAGAATAATTACTTTTGTAGAAGTTCCCACAGTAAAATAAAATTGTGCAAGGACAATTCCATTTGTCTCTCTCCTTCCAAGTTCTAATAAAAACCAAGGTCACGTCATTTTTTCACATCTCTTAGCACAGTGTTTGCACCACATTCAACTTCAAACTTGGATAAGTACGTGTATATCCTTGTTCTTGCAATACTTTGAATGTTAAAAAGACAACTCTACACCTCTGTCATGCTGCATTCTCGCCAACCTCTTGGCTTTGAGGTTCAAAAGGTTCTAGCTTGTACTTGCGTAAATGAATGTAAAAATAAACCA
The DNA here is from genome assembly GCA_030765055.1 of Mantis religiosa. Lineage (NCBI taxonomy): Eukaryota > Metazoa > Arthropoda > Insecta > Mantodea > Mantidae > Mantis > Mantis religiosa. Next base: position 170,898,376 of record CM060947.1, on the reverse strand, counting down.
TGCTAATTAAGAAAGAAAAACACAGCTTTGAATTGTATATAACCACAGAAGAGCGATTCATATAACTATATTATGGAGTGCAGAAACAGGCAGTAGTAAGTGTAATTTAATTTTAATTACCTGTATACCTCTATGACATTTGAGGGGTGACATGCTTTTTACGTACAGCATACTGATTGGATAGCATGTCTGTAAACCCAGGAACAGCAAATATGATATATTGAATAGTCATGAATTTATTCGGTTCCAACTTCATATATTTTGGACTGTCCTTGAACACACCATGAGCGCTTGCTTGCAAAATTTTGATTACTTCTTATTCTTATATCTTCTATTTTATGTCGCATTAATTTTCATAACTGTTTTACGTGTAGAGTAAGTGTTACAGCTCTGGAATTTAATGCTAAGTTTTGGCTGGTTAATTAAACAGGCAGTCATTTAAAGGTCCAAAGTGTGCCAAGTTCTGCGATAAAAAACATGATGTAATATCTAAATGTATTTTTATTAGATGTGGGAAACACAGCGCTGAAAATTGCTTCAATAAAGGACAAAATTGAATTTAAAAAGGGTAACGTGGACCCCATTCATAACCTCATTTTGCCCATTTTTCGGTGGGTTTTCCCAGTATCCAAATACATACCGATCTGAGCCCGCCGTGGTAACGTAGTGGCAGCATGTCTGCTTCACGTTCAAGAGGTCACGAGTTCGAATCCCGGTCAGGGCGAGTTACCTGGATAAGGTTTTTTTCGGGGTTTTCCCTTATCTTGTAAAGAAGAATGTTGGGTAAGTCTATGCTCCATGGACTCCGGACTCATTTGAGCATCATTTCATCCATTCCATTCATCGTCCGATATGACTTAAGTTGGAGGACGTAAATTTAAAAAAAAAAAAAAAAAAAAAAAAAACCGATCTGAATGTTACACTATGATAATCCCACGTTCCAACCAGTAGATATTATGCAATTGAGAAGTGTCTACCTGGAATTTACATTGACGATGAGTACCAAATCCCACTAAACAGAATTTATTCGATACCAATGTCGACTATTTAATTAAACCAAACAATTGTTCTACAAAATATTTATAAAAATATAAACAAGAAAATGTTTAAACATTTATGCTACTTAAAGAAAAATGTTACAAAACTAATATAAGAGATCTTGAAAATCATCTACGCACGCAATATTGTTTATTCTTTCTACACATCTAAAATTATAATTTCCACTTTATTATTCCTCTCCACAAGAAGGTTTCAAATACCACCTGCAATACCTGTATTTGATACAACAGTAATTATTGAACTATATGGGCATTTTAATAAAGTAAGTGGTGCCCATTTATCTGGTTGCAGATGGCTCTGCGGTAAAGTGCGAGATTCGTATTCCATCGATCATGGGCTCGATTCCTCAGACCGGCCATTCTGATGATCACTTTTACGTATTTTTCTCTGGCTGGCAAGTACAATGCTGGGGAGATTTCTACTACAAAGTTTCTTTCCATCATTTTCTAGGTTTGTTTCCCCATTGTATGTTTCAGGTAGGCTTAGAGGTTGTGTACTGTTGGTCGGTGACGGACAGATGCGCAGATGTCTTCGGTCCTGTCGGGTAGTAGTCTTCTCTGAGCCGCTTCCTATGACCAGAAGGAAGCATCCTGTTGGTGTATGTCCGGACCATTAAGCTTACCATCGTTAGCCACCCGGTTCTTCTGTACTATATGGACTTATAGTGCCCTTCGGTACCTTCACCTCATCCGTTCTTCCGGATAAGCATAAAATATCCGAGTTCAAGAAAATCTCCCCTCTCCACCTAACATTAACATGGAAGATTTTTCGGAGCTTTTGATTTTATAAACAATGGCTTGGTATGGAGAAGAAGAAACACTATTTTCTGGCACTGCAAAATGCTCAATAAATAACAAAATTTATCCATTTCTGAAAAATTTCAATAAATCAACTGTTTATTCTTCTACTGAACGCCTTGAGGCACAATTGGATAGTGTGCTACAACTTCAAAAATTCCAATATTTTAAGCAGCACACGCCATATTTAAATATTTCATCATATTAAGACTTTTCTTCACTGGGTCCAATGATTTCATAATTCAGCATGCACTTATTCATATTCCCATTTCTCAGACACCATTTAAGATACCCTAAATTCATTTTTTCTGTGTGTTTTCATGATAAATACTAAATTTAATACAACAAAAATAAACCAGTGGCTCTTGGTTTGCACTTTTAACATTATTTTTACTGTAAAAACTAAATTTTTCGGAGCACATTAGGAAGAGTTAATAAATGCACACCTACATATTGATCAACATTTCCGTGGAAACTTTCATAAATGTTATTTGTAACAATAAAAATATCGTGACAATTAGAAGTTAGGAGTTCTTAAGAAATGTGCACCTGAACGTGTGCATGCTGCATAACAAAATGAATGAATATATTTGAGATAAGTGTGTTAAGAAAATCTTTCCCTAGATGTGTTAAAATCATTTTAGTTAGCTTTATATTATGAACAACTTTTGCTATAATTATTTATAGTTTGAAAAATATCGGGAGGAGATAGTTTCGACCTACCCTTTCTTGCTGGAGTTGAGCACCGCTGGTGTGCACAGTTGTTCGCAATTCCATTGGAGTTATAATTAAAACAAAACGAAATATTTATCACTTCCTTGAAGCTGTTTCTCTTGGAACATTTTGAAAGAACCAGGGTAGTTCGTATTGATAAGAGGAGCCACTGTGTTGCAAAGTAAACATTTTTTTGACAAAAGTATAACAATAAATCATATTCACTAGAATATTTTACAAGGAATATAATCTTAGGTACACATTTCCTTTACCTTTTATAAACTGTCAGGAGAGAAGTATATATTGTTTGGAAATTATTGGAATCTGCAAATATGTTATGCAGAATTTAAATTATTCTAATACCTTATTTTTGTACAACAGAAGAGCAAACTTTCAACTGAGCAATAATTAAATTCTTTGGTAAGTATAGGGATGAATAGTTAGATTGAATTTTCTGTGTAATAGGTCAATGTAAATATTACAATTGGGGCACCTATCCGAGCTTATCTGACGAAACGAAAGTTAATTTGCAGAAATTTAACTGCATAATTTTCAAATGTTTTCTTGTGAAAACAAGTGCATCAGAAGAATACTTACTTGCAGTAGAGCGATGACAAGTCGAGTGTCACCACTTTGGACGGAGATGGTGCTGATTGTTGTTGTCGGAGCCTTATTGGCCGAAGGAGGCGGCTCCTCCACCTCCATATCCATTACCTCGAATTCACTTCACTCAACACTTCGCTTGTTGTTCACTTCACAACTGCTCTCCCCACACTGCCAGAGAAAACGTGCTCGTCTGCTCTATGGTACCGGCGACGACCGCTAGAGGCGCATCCTCCGCCCGCAGCCTCCCTTCCTTACGTAATTTGATACCTCAGCGGTGCATAGTAATTAACAGAGGTGGGAATAGGTCGACGCTATTCTGCTAATACTCTTACGTTGACTTTGTTATTCGCACGTCTTTGTCATTTTATTCTCACGGTGCATACTTCCAAGTAAGTATAAAAATGTACTCCTAATTTGTTCATGCGCTAGATCTTTCTTATACGATCTTCACAACGTGTTATTTTTTTAATACGCTTGCGTTGGCAATGAGCAATATCACCTATAAAATTGCTCTACAAAAATCCTATGTATTACATTTGCACAGCTTTCTCTATAATTTATTATTGGGTTCTTATGAAAACTTATTTTTCTACCTAGATACCTCATTTTAATTTGGATAAATATTTGCAGAAACAGCTACTTTATATAATTCTTTAGCAATATAAAGGGAACAGCAACAGTACACCGAGTACTCCCGTTATGTTTTACCCTAAAATTTCTATGCTCTTTCCATTCAATCGCAGAAGTTTGGCAGGATTTAAAAGAATGACAAATGCATTTAAAACGTTATTTGTTTCTGCTCTAGATATTTATTACTTATTAATTGAAGAATATAAGTTATGCAGGATTATATAATAATCCTTCCGAATGGACAGAACTTCACAGGCTTTTCCTAGAAAATTTAAGATATGTGTGTGCTTTTATTTACTGCTATGCAAGAATATGATTAAATAACCTAAAGGCAACAAAATCAAGATAGTGACGTAAAATCATAAGAAGCGACTGTTAATAGAAAACTGTAAACGATGATCAGAACCACCCAATTACTACTTCTTTTCATAATCTGGAAGTCATGATAAGGATTTATGTACGAGTTACCAAGCAAGGGAGCAGAGGCAGTCGCACTTGTGATTGGCATTCGAAGGTCGTTGGTTCAATTCCGCCGCCGTCCCTTCCTGACTCCTGTTTTTAGGGGAATTTTCAGGGTCACTATGCGAACTAGGAGGATTAATATGTAATATCTTCGAATTTCACTTTACTTCAGCTTTATCCTGGTTGGCTTGTGGTATCGACGTTGCATGGCAGAGAAAAGGGATACTCTTCATAAATTCGTTCTCCGGAAAGGGAATTGCCTCTGCCCGCCCCCCCCCCCAACCAGTGGGATGCGGAAATTTGTAGGTAGGCCGATTGTACCAGCTGCCACTTGGATAAATGTACGGACCGTGCTCTTTGCTTTATCGAACCACCTCATCGGCTGCCCTCTACCTTCTCTCACCTCATCCCACGGTTGCGACAATTTCTTTTCCCCATAAATTCTTCATGCCAGATCTACTCTAACGCTATATACAGCACATATTTAAGGTAAATACTCTAGCTGTATCTTCTTAGTATCTTGATTTTTTTTTAACAAATGCTGAAAATCAATGTTTTTAATATAGGTAGATCTGTATAAGCTTTGAAATGTTAGGAAACGATTGACGTTCATTTTTAGTGCATTGGTGTCAGATGTTGGGCCCAAAAGCTGTCCAGAATTTATTTTCTAACATTTACATCCAATAAAAGAATTTACAGCTCTCCTTGCTTTGCAACATCTTAGCTGTATTTTGCAATTAAGCTATTCAAAATTACTGTTTAATACAGGAGCTTCATAAGACATGAAAAATCCAACGCATAACAATACATAACTATTTTATGGCTAATATAAAAAGAACCTTGGTATTGGATCAAACCATTGGATTGCACAACGCTGTAGTGACTACAAAAGCTAAAAGATTATTATATATATATATATATATATATATATATATATAGAGAGAGAGAGAGAGAGAGAGAGAGAGAGAGAGAGATTATATATAATTATATATATTACATATATAAAATTTTCTACTGCATGCAGGGAAATACAAATTAAGGCATTCACATTAAATGGCCGAGTGATCTTCTGTGCATATGAAAATTTTGATCAATATAGGCACCATTTTAGTTAATTGATGGAAATTAATCATTTCTCCACACTAGCCGTATATAGGCTAAGGGTTTTGATACATAGAGTCAACATGAAAAATTCAGTGCCATGGCCGGGATTTGAACCACGGATCTCCTGGTTTCCCTCCAGTCGTTATTAACCTTTGAGCTACCATGGCGAACATGCCGTCCTGAGAATTTAATGTATCCTTTATAGAATTTCTGGAACTAGTAACAGTTTCACTGAAATTACGCCGACATACAAAACTAGTCCTGTTTTCTCATATTTAAATTGTTTTTTATATTTTTTTTCTCTAAAGCTGGCGTTAATGGATCATTTGGTATTCCAGGTAATATTTTCATTATGCTTTTGTTTTGATGTCGATCGCTCAGTTTCCTAAGGCAGAGAGCAATCAAAACAGTATGATTTCAAGAACGTTGAAAATACATTTATAAATCTCTCTCCCTCTCTCTCTATCTCTCTCTGTGTTTGTGTGTGCATGTGTGAGTGTGTGTGTGTGTGTGTGTGTGTGTGTGTGTGTGTGTGTGTGTGTGTGTGTGTGTGTGTGTGTGTGTGTGTGTGTGTGTGTGTGTGATATTAAGTAGTTTAAGTAGTTCCTACGTAATTTTATCTGTTACTCAGAAATGCCTTCCAACGTTTAAGAAATTCACTTTGAAACGTATAGAGGTATGACGTCATCCAGTATATTAGTGGTATATATAGGTAATATATTATAGGTATTACATTATATATGGTATATATACAGTATATTTAAACAAGTGGTCTTTTCTCGACTTTGATTGTTATCACAGCCGGCTACGTGTTATTTTAGTCTCACATAACTAAAGCCACTCCTGAAGATTGATCATAATTAACAAAAATAAATAGGAAAATATGATTTTCACTCATTTGAAGAGCTGTCATGAAAAGGAGTGATAATGGGATGAGACAGCCGTTTGAACCGATACATGAGGTTTTTAATAGCATTACTTAAAGTGGTTATATACCTATCTCCCTTATTCAAATGTTATTAAGCTCTGTATTTTGCGGCTGTACATAATGCAGGAGAATCAATGATGAATATTAAAAGCTTTTTTGCTGTTGAGTTTCATGCAATTTATGTAAGTGACGACATAACTTTACGAAATTTATTTAACAACGTAATAATCTACGAAATGATAAAAGTAACTTGCTGTACTACTTTTTGAAAGATAATAACAGAGAGGCTATAAAAAGTGCACAATTTTCGCTAATTTTTAAAATTATATTAATAAGTACGTGAATAATTGTCTAAGTTAATAGAGTCACGCATTTGGACAAGAATTTCTCTAAATTACAGGCATGCTGTTAGTGAAATTTGCATTTTATCCTTTCTTCTCTCGTTACTTGTAATTATATTATAAGATATTAATCAATCACAGCCACATTCTCAAACGACAGTTTATAATTGACTATCAGTTGTAACACTACAGTACAGGCTGAAGGTTGCTAAGGATCAGTGCCTTTAGTTTGGTGGTAAATGCAAGTCAGCAAAGGAATTTATACCTTTAATAAACATTTAATGAGTGTACGTATATTGCTTTCATTTCACAGCTCCTAAGTCTGATTAACCGCTTTTAAATTCCGCTTAATGTGGACAAAACACCTCATTTACTGTAAAGGCGTTCAAGACAAGTATTAACTAGATGCATTTCAGATTTCAGCCTTCACCTCCATCCAACCTCAGCACTTTTTTGATTTCAAATGCTACCTATTCATATATTATAACAATAACGAAATTGAATTGTTTACGCATTTAATTAAATTCTTCTCACATCTCATATTTTCCTGGCAAACATTTGGTTTGATCTTATTACGATGATTAATTAACGTTCTTTAACCGGATAAGTCATATCGGACTGCGAATGAAAGAATAGATCGAAATGACGCCAAAATCACATTTGGTAGGTCCGTTAGAGCTACCCAGCATTCGTCTAAATGAAATTGGAACTCTCCATGACTGCGCTTGTTAAAGCTTTGGTGTTTCGAGGGGCAGGGGATTATGGGTTTGAGTACTGCCTCTGGCATGCAGTTTATGGGCTCATAAATGTGGATATACGTATGTAAATAAACAATAAAAAACCATGAAAAATATAAAAATAAAAAATATAACGGAAGGAATAAATCGAAAAAAAAACAACAAAATTTTGGGATGTCTTGTATTATGCGTATAAAGGATAGTCTGGGGAATTTCCTTCTTTTTTTAAGATCTTCGTGGTCAAAGGACGCTGATTTAAATAACGTACACATGAAAAAAAATCGAAACTTTCTCAATTTTCTCAAAAACGGTTCTTACGATTTTGATTAAAATATGTTGGAGCTAATTTCATGACAGATGAATCATCTGGGAAAGTCCTCGGAAGTCCTCTTAATTTTGGATCAGCTTTGCATAACTGGTAAACCGTAAGAAATAAACAACATCTTGCTAAATAAGAATTAATGTAGATTTCGTTAAAACATCGTCGATTCGAAGTACATTTTTGTGCAATAAACTTTTTCCGAAATACTCTATTTTTTAATTATTTTAATTTTTAAATACTTTATCGAATAAGGAATCGTTAACGGTTTCATTTTTATGTCCTTGACATCGTAAGAGAATGGAATTCCAAAGCCATCGCATAGCGGCCAGCTCTTTAAAGATTTGACTGTCGCTTAAAGGCTACTGCATTTCTCTTTTATATTATGCCTACAAATAAATATGAAATAAACAATTTCTACAAATATTTATCGATGAACATGAAATAGAAGAATAAGGTTTGTAAAAGGGTTCCTACAAGGGTAGAAGAAGTCATGTGAGTACAACGTATAAGATCTTTTACATGATTTAAAAGCACAACACGGTAATAAATTTTAATGAAGCTTATTAGTATCTAGAGTTTAAATTCAACTTTGATCCTCCTTTTGTTGGATACAATATATTTATAAATTGTTCCGCAAAAAAAAAAAAAAAAGTTTCGGCTCATTATAAGCATTGTTTTGTTCTTCATATTCTAAAAATAACAAGAACTGTTGCATTGTTAAAGATATAATTTGAAAAATAGTTGGGTTTGAAAAAAGAATAGCTAATGGTCACAAAATACCCTTCAGTCCTTTAACTTTAAATATCCTTTAACTTAAATGGCTCATGTCCTTTAAATTATCTGAATATAACTAGATATGTACATTGATAAAAGAGAGAAACTAATTGCGTGCACATAATTCCTCCGATTTTAACCTTAATCATTGTTATGCCAAAATAATGGAGTTAACCGTCTAAATACTCTGAATTTTCGTAAATAACGATTTGAAAATTGTGCCATTATATTTTTTTAAATGTAACATTCCGCTGTAACATTTTCTGAATATTGTATGCAGAGATAATTCGTCCTGAATACAAGGATGACGTGAAAAACCATTGTATTCATCATATCCTGCATCACCTCCAAGTAGAATATAGATCACAATTTGCAAGCATTATCAAAGAAGAAAGGATGTCCGGTCACAACATCTTGCTAAGTCATTCACAGTAATTGTACTCCGAATTTCTCAGCAGTAAGATAAATTGGCTATGAAGAAAAATCTATACAAATGTTCACACACTTATTCAGAGATTAAAGAAGTAATTTGTAAAACAGAGTAATTGGCAAGGTACTAAGAATATACATGTGTACAAAGAACTCATTTATCACCCGCCGAAACACTATTCCTATGTAGTCAAACCTTGAAATAGTTTGCATTGTTGACCAAAATACATCATTTGTGAGCTGCCAAAATTATGTTCTTATTACGCCTTTGGGAACCAACTCTATAAAATGGTTGTGTAATCTAGAGTAAGGAAAACTGGAAGAATCGTATCATTTTTTCCAAGCTTCTTTTATCTGAAACATGGTCAGCATAACACAAAATAAAGCAAAAATGATAATTCATGGTCTATGTCAAGCCATACAAACAGTTTTGCCTCGTGTAACATTTTGATCCATTAAAATATTCTTTCTTTATTGAAATGGACAAGAAAATTGCAATATTCATAAATAAGGACTGACATAATGAAATATTAATTACGAAATACAAATGATTAATGATTCAGGATATTTAGGATAAAAATTAACGACAAATAATAATCTTTCTGTTTCTTATTAGTGGCCGGAAAAAGACAGTACATTTCCGTGGCAGCCATGGGAGATTAATGGGAGAAAACTAAAATCTAATGAAAAAATTAAATAATAAAAACTTACTTCAATAGCTTTGAAGATTATGACACTATTAATTTAAGTACATACAGATTAAATTTAAGTTATGTAAGTTAATTTTAATTTAAACATAAATTCCTAATTGAAGTATATGGGTTATTTTCTATTATATTTTTGATGTTTTGATATTTATTTGTACATTTTCCATTACACTTTCGCTACAATAACTTTAACATTGAACATGCAGTATTATACATCCTGTACAAATACATGAAAATTGCTGACTCAAGATTTACTCGCTGACTGAGGTACCCTGGCCATAAACCTTTGGTTTTCCTGAGTAGTTTGGTGTCATTTCTTCTTGACCTTCGCTTCTTTTATCCCAATCCACTTTTCTCTTAACCTGTATAAGAATTCTCCTATACATTTATGTTTCTTTTCTACCATGCCCGTTAGCATGCGTAACGTCTTTGATCACACTGTACTATTTCTTATCCCGTATTTTTTCTCCTGTAATTTGTTAACTCCTTACATTCTATGAGTAATGAATAGTGCTCTCTTCGTCGCCACAAAATTCACATATCTCTACCTCATTACTTCTCAATCCTTCCTACTCTCATCCATGCTATGCCTTCTCTTCCAGTTTTGTCACACTGATCTATATATTTTTCCCTACCCCATTCTGTCTTTAATTGCTTATAAAATTTCAAATATATCTTTTCTTCTATATCTTTCCCATATCTCCTGTCTATCTATGTCTTGTACTCTAGTTTTCACTTTCTTTCAAAAACCACTATAATTTATCTCCTCTGCTCTCCATTGATCTCCTATGCCTATCTTTAATATCATTCTTTCCAATTCCGACCACTAACTATTTGTATTTTTTAATGCTTTTCTGTTGCTTCATGCACAGATTCAGTAAGTCCCCTTTCTGCCCTTTAATACACTTATACCAGAATTTCAATATTCTCTCTATTATTATTCCCCTCCTTTTTGCATTACCTAACTTTAGTAACGCCACCCTCTTGTTTCCGATTTTGGCAGCCCTAGTAGTTCTTTGCAAAACAATCCGTACCTAACCATCTGACATATCCAGTTTATGTTTACATATTCTTACCGCTGACATTGCTGCCCATCCATTAGCTATCACTTTTCTGGTTTGTGCAGCCATCCTCCACTACTACACATCCTTACACCTAAATAGTCATACTCGTTTACCCACTTCTACCTTTAGATCTATGAACTATTCCCCTCCTTTCCTCAGTATCGACCCTCTTCTAAATACCATTTTTTTTTTTTTTTGCTGTTTATTCTTACTCCCCAGTCAGCGTAAAACCTATGACTTGCCTCAATTGATTTTTGTGGACCTATTACGGAAATTCTCCTACTGTTAAATAATTTGCGTAAAGTAAACCAGGATCTCTTTGTTCATTATTATTGGGCAATGAGATTGCTTTCCTTAACCTTCTCTATTATGTCGTCTATAAATAAATTGAATAGTATAGGACTCCATTTGTACCCCTGTCTTAAGCCTAACTTCTGGTCGGCCTCTTCTGATAATACATTCAACCCACATCTTATTCTGAATTTCACCCCACTATAAATTTATCAATTTCGTTTATAAACTTCTCGCTCACGCTTCTTCTTCTTCTTCTCTTCTTCTTCTTCTTCTTCTTCTTCTTCTTCTTCTTCTTCTTCTTCTTCTTCTTCTCTTCTCTTCTTCTTCTTCTTCTTCTTCTTCTTCTTCTTCTTCTTCTTCTTCTTCTTCTTCTTCTTCTTCTTCTTCTTCTTCTTCTTCTTCTTCTTCTTCTCTTCTTCTTCTTCTTCTTCTTCTTCTTCTTCTTCTTCTTCTTCTTCTTCTTCTTCTTCTTCTTCTTCTTCTTCTTCTTCTTCTTCTTCTTCTTCTTCTTCTTCTTCTTCTTCTTCTTCTTCTTCTTCTTCTTCTTCTTCTTCTTCTTCTTCTTCTTCTTCTTCTTCCTTCTTCTTCTTCTTCTTCTTCTTCTTCTTCTTCTTCTTCTTCTTCTTCTTCTTCTTCTTCTTCTTCTTCTTCTTCTTCTTCTTCTTCTTCTTCTTCTTCTTCTTCTTCTTCTTCTTCTTCTTCTTCTTCTTCTTCTTCTTCTTCTTCTTCTTCTTCTTCTTCTTCTTCTTCTTCTTCTTCTTCTTCTTCTTCTTCTTCTTCTTCTTCTTCTTCCCTTTTAATTAACGTCCTCCAACATTTAGTCATATCGGACGATGAATGAAATGGGTGAAATGATGCTCAGTGCGTCCGGGGTCCATGGAGATTAGAGTTACCCGACATTCATCTATCAGGATAAGGGAAAACCCTGGAAAAACCTTATCCAGGTAACTCACCCCGACCGAGATTCGAACTCGGGACCTCTTGAACTTGAGGCAGACATGCTACAATCTACGCTACCAAGGCGGGCCCTTTTCTTCTTAATTTTTCTTTTCTTCTTAATTTCCATTTTAAAGCCCCCTGTTTATCTATCAAAAGCTTTCTCAAAATCCACAAAAAACACATACAATCTCCCCCTTTTCCTGCTCAAATATTTATCAATTAACATCTTCATTATAAATACATTATCTATAGTTTGTCTTTTTCTCCTAAATACAGCTTGAAATTCTGATATTTTCTTTTCTCTTTCCGCCCAATCCATTAGTCTCTCCGCTAGTATGCCCGTATACATTTTCCCAATTATAGATAGTAAGCTTGTAATTCTCTGGCCTATTCATACTCTCCTTTCATTTAAATATTGGTGCAATCACACTTGTTTTCCAGCAGTCAGGTAATTTCCTACTATCTTTCATCTTATTAAACAAATTAGTTATGTTCTTTAATCCACTTGGTGTTTCCCATACCCACTTCCAAAATTCCCCTGGGATTCCATCCATGGCCACTGCTTTACCGCCCTTTAAGCTTCTTATTTGTTGAAAAAACTTCCGTTTGAGTAATTTCTCTTCTAATATCTCATCGTCTATCCTCATGTTTCCCAACTGTATATTATCTATATTTATCCACTCCCTTTCTGAAACTAGGTCTCTAACGTACTTCAGCCATACCTGTGATGTTATCTCCTTTTTCACCCCCTTCTGTTTATTCACTTCACTCACCATACCCCATATTCATTATTATCTTTTTGTTGTATGGCATCCTTCATTTTCTTTCGGATACTATCCTGCCACTTGTTCTTTTTTTCAATAATTTCTTGTACGCTTCTCTACTTATTACCATAATCATCCTATCTCTACCCTCCCCGTTCTTCCCCAACAAGCCAGGTTTTAAAACTTCCCTTCTTGCTCTACCACATGCTCTATTTAAGTATTATTGTAATTTTTATATTATAAAATACTATGTGTCTTGTTTTCGAAATTTCTCATAAATAGTAGCCACCGGAATGTTATTTCTTTTATTGTCAAGAGGTTTGCTTTATCTTGTATTGAAACTAAGGAATAAACTTGATATTTTGAATATAAATAATTAAAATAAACTCAAGCATGGATACTGAAGAAGAATGCAATAACATAGTATGTGCGATAAAGCAAGCAGATACGAAGTAAAAAAAAAAAAAAAAAAAAAAAAAAAAAAAAAAAAAACAGAAGGAAAAAACATAGAAGAAAGGTGTGAGAATATGGAACGTGAAATTAAAACGGCTATAGAAGAGAAGAAGGAGGCCTACTTACAGTACTTGTAAAAGATAATAGAAGAATCAAGAATATCATATAATGAAAAAATGAAACAGGTTAAAAAGATAGTAAGAGAAGCCCATCAAAACAGCTGGGACTGATATGTATCTAATTTAGAACCAATTTGCATGGTCATCAATGGACAGCATATAAAATAATAAAACATTTAAATAATCCGAGAAAGAAGCAGCATATATATGAACATCAATTACGGAGGAGCAATAGATTGAAATTTTTAGGCAGTTATGGTGTAGTGAAAATACAGATTGGAAGAAGCAAGTAATAAAAATTTAAACATAGACAAACTGCAAAAAGAGGAGCTAGAAGAATCCCTAAAGTATACAAATATTAGAAGGGCTAGTGGCTCAGACGGAATAAACTCCGAATTAATTAAATATTATGGTACTTTTTAAATTAATATTATTAAATGTTCTTGTTATGTGCTGGAAAAAATACAGCATACTAACTACATGGCGACAAGGAAAGGTCAAATCAATTTATAAAAAAGGAGACCGAAATCAACGATCAAATTATTGACATATAACCTCTAAGAAGTGAATAAAAAGTATATGCTAGAATAATAGCCAGAAGAATACAAAAAATAACTGAAAGCAAATTACGAGAAGAGCAGAAAGGGTTTCGTAAAGGGAGTTCTTGTACATATGGAAAATATAGATAAAATAAGAGAAAGAAACAAAGAAACACATCTATTATTCACAGATTATCTAGAAAAAGCATTTGATAAAGCAAGTGAAGAACTACTCTGGAATACCCTGGAAAACAAATGTATCCCCAATCAAATAACAGAAAGTGTTAAGAGCTTATATTACGAGACAAATGTGTGTATACACACGTTGCTAACCATTAACATAAAGAGGTTTTCAAAATAAACCAAGGAGTGTGACGAGTGTATGCCCTATTCCCCTATTTTATTTAATATCTATATTGACGACTTTCTATTTGAATGGAAAGACATTTAAATAAGGAAGAAATTGACGATTAATTGACGATAAGGGTAGAATAAATGCCCTGCTATTTGCTGTTGATGCCTTCTGATACATATTTCTAAATATTTAATTCAATCTGCCCTTTAGAACAAACACAAACACACTCTACCGTGTAACTAGCATTTTACCATTACAAGTATAGAGTTGTCCTTGATAATATATCTCCACAAAATAAAAAATAATCTTCTAAAGTCTAATCTAACATTTGAAAGCTCCTCACACACACACACATACACACACACAACACACACACACACACAACACACACACACACACACACACACACACACACACACACACACACACTAGAAGAAATAAAGAAAACTAAATAAAATCAACAGAAAGCACTTCTACTTATGGCATGAACAGCTAACCTCTCACGTTATCAACCTTGAAATGCATTGCCACTGGAACTGAAAAGCTGCAGGAATATAAAAGGTTTTAAAAGGAAAGTTGGTGAAAATTTACTAAAGGCATATTTTGATAGCTGACAAACCATCACTCATTTATAGCTGGATTGATTAGCTGACCTGGTTAAAAATTAATATGTGATAATGTCTCATAGAATATGTAGCTTTCTGCAAGGTTCTCTGCTCTTGTTATTTCTTGAGTTATAGCAAATATTTGTATCTTTGTTTGTTTTATATATGTTACTTTTGTACGGTAGTTAATTCCTAATATAAAAATGCATTATAAATATTGTTAAGGGCTGTTTGTCTGCCATCATTTTATATATTTTTGTACCGTTCCCTAGCATGAGCTTCGGCTATTGGGAACCTCTTCAGATAATTATAAAATAAAATAAAAATAAAAAAATCATATTCTTTGATAAACAAAGATAAGGTTATTAAATAAATTAGATTCTTGACGAATCAATCATATCTACTTCTCTACTTTCTTTTCTTTTTTGAATCGTTGAATGAGCTTCACATGGAGAAAGGCAAAGAATGTATATCTAATTTATACCATTTTAAATACAGACATGGATTTTATACGAAAATAACTCTAACTTAAAATGTGTATGCATGTGTTAACAGAATAGGGCTGCGATCATCTAGTATCAGAATCATACGTTATTACTAATTAAGAAAGCAAAACTGATGTGTTACATTCTCTATTCTTGAACATATTATTTAAAAAAAGTTTATACCTCTATCTGCTACATGTGAATTGAGATAAAAATTGTCTTATTGTTATTTTTATTGTAGATGCAAAGGAATATGGCAGTACAGTAAGCTTTAAGTTACTGAAATGTTTTAAAAGCTGCCTGCTATGTGATGGTTGTGAAATTCCTTTTGCTTGGCACGACTCAAGGAGATAAATCTAATAATAGCTTTCCATTTCAGAAAAGTATAACTACTGAAAAATTCAGACAAACTACAAGGAATATATTCGACATTTTTATTTCACGAAAAAATATATTTGACCTATATTTGACATGTTTTAACGAGCTGTACAATTACTGTGTAGTAATTGAGGATATTCCATAAAACTCAAGATATACATTTCATATTTAATAAGAATATCTTAAACTTATGGAAGGCATTTTAGTCAGTATTGTTAGAGAATTTTGTAGAAAGACCAAATTTTAGAAACTTTTAAAGGTAGCCTGGAATGGGGGATTTTCTTGGAAATCTTCGTATCGCATCCTTGGAAGATAGCTTAAAAACCAGGTTTGGTGTTTAACGCTTTTGAGTTACGCTCTCCAAAGAGGAGAGCACACACACAGACAGACACACACACACACACATACACAAACACACACACACACACACACACACACACACACACACACACACACACACACACACTCAAGAATCTTGTTTTAAGAATGCTTTCTTTTCAAATTTATGGAGTCCCTAAAATGTATTTCCGGTGAAATCTGGATATCGAATTCTTGAGTGCAATGCAATACCTTCCCTACTTACTATGTACACGTAGTACAGAAAATAAAAATGCATTCTTTAAAAACATTACTCTCTGCCACGATCGGAGATCAGCGAAAAAAAGTAAACCTTTAGTTAGCATCTCATATTCCCTTATTTATTTTAACTTTTGTCAGCAGTTAGCAAAGGAACTTGCACAGATAACGAATCATTCGTTTCGTGTCGGCATTTCCAAACGGCTGGACGATAGGTATCTCGAGTCTCATCACGTGTGGTTTTGCTTCAAGCTATGGACGTGTAAGAACAAGGCTCAATAAAACCAGTACTTTGTTACATGAACTGATTTAACAAGTTTAGGGACAGTTCAGGAAATATTACCTCCTTTGTTGTCAAACAGGATTCCACTATCTAACTCGTGTCCAATGATGGTCTTTAGGATAAAATGTTGGACATAAATGGGTCCACAAAATAAGATACTTGATTGAATAACGCATGGCTTTGTGTCACCTTTCGCATTTTGGAAACGAGTGGCATTTGAATGCATTTTAAACAGGTATAGAAGAGATACAGTTGAGAAGAACTAGAGAAATATTAATAGCTAAATTAAATAGAAATGTATTTAGAATTAAAAGCAATTCCATTCGATGAGATAGAGCGAAACTAATTTTGAGATTACATGTATATGCAATGTAATTGATATACCCGAGTCTAAATTGTTATAAGTAGAGCCCGGATTTGCAAGCACAATCAAATGATAAAATAAGAAAGTAAATAATCACGAAAAATGAAACAAATAAGCACAAAAAATAAGCAAATAAAAAATAAAAATATAATCATAAACTTATTGTTTGGTAGAATTATTACCTTACTCAGGCTTGTTACAGTACACGGGAGAGTTATCTTGAGATGTTTTCCCCATTGGTACTCCGCTTTTAACTGCAATGATCATATCGGCGGCCGTTCTCCTTTGGAACATATCGAAGGTGTTAACTCGTATTCGTTGGGTTTTAATCATTAGTTCACGCACACATTCGTACTCTCATTCATAATTCCAGACCCTGGGGAAGATGAGGAATTATCTTATTCGGAGAAAAATCCCCACCACCGCAGCCGGGAATCGAACCCGGGACCCCTATGAGATTTTCATGTGTGAAGCTCCTGCGTTCTTCAGTGAAAAAAAACTTTTATACTGTTAAAAGCATCTCTCAACGTCGCATGACGTTACTGGAACATGCGGAAAGCGCCATAGTTGTTTTTGAATGAATTTCCCTTAGACATATGTTTCTGTATCAGAAGGTTTTGTGGAAATTTTAGTGTCTCATAACCAGGATTCTTCATTGATATCTTACTGTGTTTCTCAAAGGCAGTTTTAGCAATACTGTGAATCTCTGAAGGCAACGTTACTGAAATTTTATACATCAAAGAAAGTGAATGCTCCAAGGTATTATTTCGAGTTTCCAACTGTGTTATAATAGCAGGTATGTTGGAGAAGCGTTTATGGATGTACTTTATCTTATCTTGAATGCCAATATTAGCAAAACATTCTTGAGCTGTGGCGATGAATGTAATCTTCTGCATCTTAGATCTTCTGCATCTAAGGTGTACAACACTGTTTATTTCATTGAAATGTTCTGCGTAGAATGACACAGCCTTTAGCATCTCTCATCTATCCCTCCATCTCTCATATCTCTCGATCGAGTTAAAACTGGCTGAGGAGGTAAAGATAAATTTGGAAGGACTTCATGAAATTTTTAAACTCTAATCGATGACAGTACACCTTCTTTACGCTAGAGACAAGAACATCCACGTTTTAATATCGGCTCCTCAATCTTTCGGCGAGACGATGATGGCTATGAGTGAATATTTACTTTTAAACTAGGCTAAAATTAGGATAAAATAAGTTATTTTAATTAAAAAGCATAACATAAGCAAGAAAACGCCACATTTCAGCGAAAAAGCATGTACAAGCATTTTGCTTAGAAATTCCGGCTCGAGCTATATCATTTCGGCACTTTGACTACTTTGTATCATATAACTGTTACCATCTCTGAAACTCATGACAGTCCTCGCGCGTTCCCTTCCTATCATATCCCACACTAAATAATTATATCTTATGTTATGTAAAAGAACACAAAAACTCTTTCATTGCAAGGGTGAGTGCCTGAGCTGATGAACACTTATGGGGGTGAGGAGTCTATGTGCACAACGTGTCTTCGAAGTCGATCGCCTCGGAAACAAAGCGTGGTTAGACCGCTTGGCTCTCACCAAGGCGGCCCGGGTTCGATCCCAGGCGACCGCAAAGTGAGATTCGTGGTGGACAACACGGCGTTGGGGCGGGTTTTCTCCGGGACCTCCGGTTTCCCCCGCCATTTCATTCCACCGGTGCTCCATCTTCATCTCATTCATCATCAGTGCCACCGCCTGTGGTGCCGTATGTAGTGTTAAACACTACACATTTCGGAAACAAAGCAAAGCAATTACCAAGTCTTGTTTTGGATTTTAAACATTTACTATTTTAACAGAAGCAATGTTTGGATGACACGATTCTTGTATTCAGTTATTGTCAAATGTTCATACTTATAGAGGTTGGATTGAGCTTTTGTGTTTTAATTGAGGTAGGAAGAACCTTGGTTTAAATGAAGGCAAGGATCTGTAATCATGTTTATTTAAAAGTTGAATGAATGAATTCCTGTATTTTCTTTACTAGGACTTGCTGAACCGCTCAACCTCGAGGCCCATAGACGACGGGTTGAGAATCAGAGGTTTCATGATCAGAGAGATCCCGGGATGAGTGATCAGCGCAATGCCGGAAGCGAAAGTACGAGAGATGAGGTGATAGGAAAGATGTTGATGGAGCAATTGGTGGTATGCTGGTGGGCGAAACCGGATAACCGGAGAAAACCCGCCCCAGCACCAAGTTGTCCACCATAAATCTCACTTTGTGCTCGCCTAGGATCGAACCCGGGCCACTTTGGTGAGAGTCAAGCGGTCTAACGACTCAACCATGGCGCGGCTAAAAGTTGAATGGGAAACTGAATTAAAAGATAGTACTAAAACATCATATTTGTCGCCTTATAAGGATATAGGTCAGTCTGGTGGTAAGATGATAGCCTACTGATCCTAAGGTTGGAATTCACACCCAACCAGTCCGATGCTTTTTAAGTGCGCTTAAAGGACAGCCCCATGAGTAGATTTACTGCCATGCAAAGCTACTACAGGAAAACATTCAGGCACACTGATAACACTGACTTGATCTTGGCAATTAAAGTCGTCATTAACAAAGAAGATAATTTAATTTCCTATAAGGCTACATGTAACATTCGTTTTTTTTTAATTATCTAACTACTTTTCACAGAATCCTATAAAGGATTCATTAATCCTACTCAAATGTTACACTCAGTCTCTGACCTCTCCTCAATATTTCTTAATAATTGAGAAAGTACAATTTACTTGCTTATTAGAATCTAGCAGAATATTGATATATGAGATGCTATTTTTAAATCTGTATTGCTGTTTAACAAAACAGAAGAAACTTCTTCGTGGGAAACGTAACATGGGCAAGTACAACAAAGCTCTATAGAACGTAGAAAATAGTGCATATGCTAAAACAATAGGACAAAGAAATACGCCTAATCTAGAATGGAATCGATGGTACCCAGAGGAAAACGTAGTACAGATTCTCGCAAAGTAAACGGACGATCTTCTGTGAGAACCAATTCCAAAGCACATTAGCCGTTATTTCTTATTGAGTGAAAGTAATTTAAGTAATACATTACATTGAACACGAACTCAAAATGAGCTCTTGTTGAGGCTACAGACATGCGATTGAGAGAGTTAATTGCTTAGAGCACTTGGAAGGTGTTCAATTTGGATGGCGTCATCGTAAAAAAGTACACGTGCTCTCCCTTAGGCTGCAACTACAGGAAAAAGATAGAAACTTGTTTTCTCTGAACGTATAGCAACATTAGCACACAGACTATCTTCACTATAGACTGTCACTGTCCCATTGTTACGATTGAACGTTCTTTCCTTTTGCTTATCGGGTTTTAGAGAATGCTTATTTTTCATATTTTTATAAACAATGGAAACGTATAGATAGTAACATTTGGAAAGAAACAGGTTTAATTTATAAAACAGTAGCACACCAGAACACTGTAATTTCGGATATGGAATTCTTAAAATCAGTTTCAGGATTTCGTTGTTACAACAAAGATAAATGATCTGATAAAACAGGAGCTTAGAATGTAGATAATATAACACAAAAATGATTAGGTTACTTGAAAAAATGAATGAATGTGACTATCCAACTCCAACTCGATACTCACAGGCTGTTAACAGTCAGAAGGTTTTTGCTGCGTACGTACCCAGGTTTTGGGTCTGACCGCAGGTTGAAAATTTTGATGATTACAGGATGAGGTGGGATTATTTTAATGAGGAAATTTTGATGAGGTAGCTTTTTGCTCCTATTTATTTTGTACAGGATGCCAAACTGCTTTTTTGTTTACACCCTGGTGTTTTATTTTGATATAAAGTGGGGTAAATTTTGTAGACAAACAGCTCATTTGGAGATTTTTGAAATTAAACTTATGCTGCTGTTTGGATTAACTCCTTTGTTACCTCGGGTGCCCGCATGCCATACGGGGTACCCGGTAAAGCCTGAAGCGGCGTCTCGTAGCGTCGTAATCTCCTAGAGACCGAAACAGGGCGCTTCTGTGAGCTGGAATTTGAGCGTAGAATTTTGTTGCCCGGCACCTAATTTCGTCCTCCACGTATGGGAGAAGAGAAGCTTCGTGAAGCAACCTCACGGGGAAAGAACGGCCCACAGAATAGATGGATCGGAGTCCTCTATTCTGTGCACGCTGAAGGTATGCTATCCAGTTATCTGCAGCCATGCCCCAGATTTCACAGGCGTACAACATGAGTGAGATTATCAGCGCTCGAAAGTTGTGTAGCTTTAAGCGGACTGGCATCGAGCCCGAACCCAGCATTGGATACAGAGAGGCAATAGCCCCCTGTACCCGTGCCGATAGTTCCCTGATGTGTCCGCGGAAAGTTAGGCCTCTATCAAGTTGAACGCCCAGGGACTTGCTGGAATTAGTCCACTCTATCCTTCGGCCTCTAAAGTGGAAGTTGGGGCAGTCAGCGGGGGTGTGGCGCTTTGTAAGAAGAATGGCGTGGTTTTTTTTTCCGGATTTACGGACATCTGCCAACGCCTGCACTACTCTTGTGTGAGACGGAGGTGTCTCTGGATTGGGTTGAAGGCTCTGAGTATGTGTCTGTTTTTGCAGAACAACAACACGTCGACCTGCCATTTCGACCTGTGGTTGAGTTGGAAAGTCTGCCATGAACACACTAAAAAGTGAGGGGGATAGTACAGAGCCTTCGGGGACTCCGCCTCTCACGGGTCTCAGAAGGAATGTGACTATTGTTTGTCGAAGAAGCATTTTGTTATTTTCTAAGGGGAAGCAGGATTGTTAGCTGTTTTTGATTTTGATGGACCGAAACAGAATGAGCCTGTGGACCATACTGATTAGAATGATGTCCTCAAGGAGCACAACGAAACAATTACTCATCCAGTTCTATTTTAAATGAATAAGCTTCAGATTTTTTGAAAAGGGCTACTAAATTTAAGAGACGGTTTTAACTTCTATCCTACCAGTATTAAATCTTTTTGACTTATGATCCTCTATCTCAGAAATTACTTAAGATATCACCTCCAGACGTACATTTTCTAAGCTCATTGATCTCCTTCAGTAAAATTAGTTTATTACTGAAGATGTTTTTCATTTCTTAATTATATCATACTTTGTTAAAATTCATCAGTAAAAAACTTAGATGTTGTTTTTATAACCTTAAAATTCAATTTACTGTTTGCAAAAGTTTCTGAAAAAAATAGTACACTAGAACAAGAGAATGTCTCCCAGAAAAAGCTGTTCGAAGCAAAAATGGAGCAAACAAACTTCTTGTATTTCTATATTTACATTTTTCTATGTATTTTGTTTACTCAAGATGACTTAAGCAAATAAAAGCTGCTGTACTTCGCAGCAGTATCAGATTACAGATGAAACATATATCGTCATCATCATCATTGATTTCCTTGGCTTTTGACATTGGCGACATCAATGACATTCTGCATGATATAATGACTAACGGAATTTTAAGACCTCTTCTTAAACTATTGAAACGTAAAGAACAAGTGGCTTTAACTAGACTAAGAATTGGTCATTGCAAAATCGCGCATTCACACATCATATCCAAGTATCCACCCCCATATGTGAGATGTGTCAGACAGCTTTAACAACTGTACATACCATCACTAAATGTGCCAAATACACAAAGTGGCGGACGGAGAACAAGCTACCATCTGATTCTACTGTATTTAATGATCCTAAAATGATCTGTAACATTCTACAATTTATAAAAGACGGTTCATTATTTCAGTTGTTGTAATTTTAGTGCATCACTATTGTTCTCAATATTGTACTGTTATTAATATTCTACCAAACAATGTTATAAATTATATCAATGTTATATTTAGTGTTATATATTAAGACAATGTTATATTCATATAACATTTTGAACATTTTATCATGATGTATTATTATGTTAACATAGATATTATGTAATTATTTTGTGTAAAGTCGCAATATGACCATGTAGTTAGCGACTATAAACAAGGTTGAAATAAAAATATATCTCATTATTGGCTTAGTAGGTCAGCCAAAAGAACACCTGCTTGCTGTGCTAGGGGTCGATTCCCGGATGGGGTCCAGATTTATTCCTATTTTCCCCAGAGTTTGGGAATGTGAATGTATGTGATCTAATGTACAAAACTACCCCTCCTCCCAAAAACACACAAGTATCCACCATCGCCAATGGACAATGAGTTCTAAAGGGAAAATGTCACCGATAGGGCCCTGATCAAGACATGGTATAAATGAAAAAAAAAATCCTTTATTACTGTTGGTACAGATTGTGATGCTATAGGTAGTAAATACATAAGAAATAAAAGTTTGAACTATTATTTATTTAATTTAACTTTTGAAATATATTAAAATAAAAGTTTAATAAACATCATGAAGTAATTATATACCAAATTGTATCATACAACTTGTTTCATACTTGATCTGAAGTTGGAAATGTTTAGTTTTGTTTATTCCTTAACAGCTGTTATTTACAGACCGCTACATACATAATCTCGTATTAGAGGGAGAAAGATCCATATGATGTAAATCCTTTAACGTATTTTCCCCAGTTACATTTATGCTGAATTATGAATTTAAGACTGCGTAGCGTCCTCCATTCAAATAAGGTTTTGCTGTCACGATTTTGTAATACTGCTATTGTGCAAGAGCTAGAAGCTACGGGCTACGTTGAACATAGTGTGGACTTGAGCAGATATTTAACTGATTTTAAACGACAGTGAAAACGTTCATTTAGGAATAGGTATTTTAATACCTTTGGTATATTTTGTAAAGGAACCTGTCCTATTATCATTGATTTATAACGCACACAACAAAAATTTCAAAGCAACCTTCAAATGTCATATGAAATAAAAATGACCTATACTATTCTGAACTTCAATTGCGCTTTTGAAATTAGAAGTGGGTATGGAACTGTGTAACCACATATTTTCCTGAAATATTATTACTATATGTGTTTGTGAATAGCAAGAAATGGCTTTTCACTGTAGGATTTCGTCTATGTTCTGAATTATTTCCTCCTTTAGTCACCAATACAAAAATAAAGTTGTTAAACAGATTAATGCGAAAATATAATCCATACTTTCTGTAAGATGATAAAATGAGCATGAATGCCTCGCTTGAAATTATGGTATACATGCATCATAGTGACAAAAATCTAATGTGTTATATAACATGTGTAACGTTATCCATTATTACACACTTTATAGCTTCTCTACAAATTAATATTAAAATAAATTGTCCTTATCTTCATTACATCGAATATTAACAACGGTTATGGAAATATTTCCAATAAAAATTTTTTGTAGGTGTTAATGGAAAGTACAATAGATGAGATCATACTCAAATCTTTGAATAGAGTGTTATATGTTGACCTTTGCATGACCTCGAAAAAGTTGTCATTGGTATATATCAAAATACTAGACGTTTTAAATTTTCGTAATTTGTTAATGACACAAATTGAATATTTTAATCGGATCCTTCTCTTTCTGTAATAAGATCTTACAGTTGTACAAAACTATCAAAATTTGGAGGAATTTACTACTCACTGAAAAATTATTATAGTGTACCTAAAATGTACATTTTAATGAAAATCACACACACACATACTTCTAAATAGCTGTCTATTTTGGTTTGCTTGGACTTCAAAACTTATGTTTACGGTGAAAATTCGATGTTAAATTTGTGGCTGGAGTACACCCTAAGTAAGTGTTAGCAAAGGCAGAAGTTCAGTATGAGCGCCACTGCTCTTTATGGAATTCTAATGCTTAAGTGGGCTTGGCAAATAGAGCTAATAGCTTCTATTGGGATTTCTCTACGGAGAGGATTCGGTGCGTAGGTCACCATGCTGGGCCCATTGTGCCTGTGCTCCCAAGTGGGGAACCTTCGGGAGGAAGGATGAGGCGAGAGGTGACACAGTGCGGCCGACCCAAGGAGCCACGACAGTGCAGAGAGCAGGTTCCCTACAGTTTACTTGGATAGAGACTTCCCCCGACAGGTCAGGATAACGAACACGCTCCCCTACTGCGGGACGGCAACGAGCCCAGCTGCAGAGGACCAAAGGTCCTCTGACGGTTCCGACGGTTCCGAAATTGTCCCAGCAGAGGCACGGAGGCCGACAACCGACCTACCTAAGGAGGAAGTAGTTTACTTCAGAGCATATCATCCCGCCATTCACCACCGATAAGCCCGCCGACACTTCTACCAGCAGACCAGAGATGATATTAAATGATAATGCAGCTGAAATGGAGTGACAGGAAATTCGGGGGATGTAATTAACCTACCCAGCATTCGCCTCGTGTCCCGGGAAACCCCCGAAAAAACCCATTGGTCAGGTAGGTCGGCCACGAGAATCAAACCCGGGCCTCCCGAATGCGGGCCACAGACGAAACCGCATGAGTGATCCTCAGGTAACCACAGCCAACCTCTGTAATCCTCAACCAACAATCCAACATCTTCAGCCAACCTCGTTAATAGTTTCTATTGCTTTCGAATTTAAATAATTTCTCTTTCCTTTGGTGTTTTAGGAAATGTATTGCTAAAATGCCAAACATACTGCTTAACATTCATCTATGGAATATAATTTCAGAAGGTTGTAGGGCTGCTGGGAAATGTCACATTTTTGAAGTCACCAAACACACATCACTCTCAGCAGCGTATGAAAAACAAATGCCTGTGTGTCTAATTACCTAAAATTCCCCGTTTTCGCCATCTGCACGAGACTCCATTCTATGTTGGTCATTTTGTAGCAATCACTTAATATTTGTGAAGACAAATTGTGGCCTATATCTGTCAAACAATGTTACATGAGGAATTAATTCTTCAGCAGTCTTTCTAAAGAATGCGAAATAAAAGATTACAAATCTTGACAAGTCTCGCGTATTTTAGTTTTACAAAGGCCGAAGGAAGCGCTGTGTAACGATATCGAAGCGAGTATCATGATGAGCTTAACGTAACCTGATGTAGCTTAATAAAGATAAGGTAAACTTGGCTGGGGCTCATGTGGGCTTCATACACCAAGGATTACCCCGGAAGGGAGGAGGGAGGTGAGAGGAGATAGAAAGCGGCCGGTCCAGGAACCACGACACAGAAAAGGGCAGCGTCTCCACCAGTACTAGATTGAAATCCCCGACAGCGTCAAGTACATCTGGCACTTGTAGTGTACCAGTGCACATGCAGAGGAGCCTCGGGAACCGGTGGCCGCCCCTCACTGGAGTAGTAATGATTATGCATCTATATTTAAAGGCACTCAAATACTTTGTCATTAGGACCCTTATAAAAATGTAATAGAAATGTTAAAGTAAAAATAAGTTTCTTGTACAGAATTATAGGCTAGAGACAAAGAAGAAGTGCAAAATAAAAATCCTAGCAAAGGTTTTGCGACATTGTGGGTCGAAGTTTTGCATAAAGCGTCACTTGTACCTGAAACACGACGTAGAGACAGGTCAACCCTGAAAGAAACAAGCAGATAAAACGTGAGGTGAAATGATAGATATAAAATGGACACAGAGAGAGGAAATTCGCGAAATAAAGATAATCGTCTCTACATCCGCAGAGAAATACAATTTATTGCGATATAATTGCAATATGCAATTTATTAGCTTCAGCGACTCGGTCGAAACTGTTAAGCTTAACATAACAGGAAAAAATTAACATCATCTTACTTTATTTGAAGTCACATTAACTCCAAACTATGTATATATATACTTCCACGAGTTAAACGCTTTACGTTAAACCGGGATATTTCAGTTGCATTACGTATTATAGCAGGACACTAAAGTATTACATTGTTAAATTTTTGATTGATTAGCATTACTTCATCCAACTCAAATATTTGCCAGTCAGGCTTTTCCTTCTATTTATGTTTAGTTTCATTGTAACCAGAATTAAGCTGAACTTATCAACTTATCACTAAACAGTAATCCAGGTAGATGTGCGATATAATCTACAAAATTAGGATACATTTTTCCAATTCCTTGACTTTGTTATCCTACGGAAAGCAGGTTGGACTCAAACCTAACGCAAACAAATTGACAATAGTTATCTTACTGAAAGCTAGGGAGCAAGTATAAGAGCTACATCTACCGGGTTTAGAATATCTATTAATGAGCAGTAATGGCACACTAAGTGAGGTAAACGCTCCCAAATACATTTGTATTTTAACGTTATTTCGTAAGGTTCCATTACGTGGCAACTTGTCACGTTACGTTACATTGCGCTACGTAAAGGAACTTAACCGCAAGAAACACATCTTCATGTACCAACAGTTCCATAATCACATATAGAGCTGTGGATTTCCATGGCTCAGATTTCAAGATTTTGTGATAATATGCCGAGAATAACGCTAATGTGTTTTTATTATAGTTTTATGTTTTATTATCCTGATACGTGCATTATACTCATTTAAATAGCATATGTTACTTACCTTTATTTGAAGAATAAGCATGTCAAAAGATGTCAAGTTTCACAAAATCCACATTTTATGTTTTAAGAAAGGATGCTAAGGATGGGTCCATGCTAGTAGATAAATATTATAGAGTTACATAGTCTTTATTTTCTGACACAAAACATAAAACATAACACCACTTTTGTGTTAAAACATGCATTTAAATGCCAAGCAAAACACATTTTAAAACAAATGAAACAAAAATAATAATTATATATGAAATAGCGAATATCTCGCTTATTAATTCTTAAATGTTTCTTAAACAATCAACACGAATGAGCAAATTATAATTAATATGGTAGTCATCCATACTATTGTTAAAATATCGCTTATAGAGAATTCTTGGTTTATCTAAGTGTATTGCTCTTGGTTGAAATTACTTTTGTAAAGGTAAGGGAGAAAGTTATAACACACCGGCTTTCTAAAAATATGCAGTTGTGCCATAACCTAACACAAAATACTTGACAAAATGTTATCAGAAGCAATAGACACGCAGGTTGTTCAGGTGGGTGTATGACGAGCTTTAAGATGTGCTAGTGTCTAACGGCACAGCTTTTGCTTATAAATGCCTATTCAGTGCTGCTCTGATACTACCTTAATCTTTACCTAAGCAGCCGGACCAGACCGCATGGGTGTTATCTAAAACAGACTGACAATTGCGCAGCGCTAAACTGTGATTGGGTTATCTCTATATGACTATGTTCTCAACTTCTCAGAACATAAAATTTGCAGGTGAATTAATTTTTCAGAAGAAGAAAATATTTCATTTTAAACATTAGATTATTGTATAAAGTTAAAAGCTATGTTAAAACTAAGTTTAACTAAGTTGAAGACAGCAAGAATTGGGTAAATCAACTGATATCAGTATATTGCAAGCTGTTGAAATCGTTGTCTTAGTGTACTACATTAAATCTGATTTTATAATATTTGCAAAGGCTGCTGGGTTTGTAACAATTTATACAAAAACGTAATTTTAACCTAACCTTTTCATTCTTAGCCGACGTTCTGAATTTAGTTTGACAAGCATCTGAGAGAATGAGATAAAGGAAACTGAATAATGATCATGCATGAAGCTGTTTCCAAGGGATTGTAAGCCAAAGTTATTCTATTTTACACCAGCTACATCTCAAAATTTGTCACATTTTCGTAAGTAAACACTGTCTTAGGAAAGGGTTCATGCGACTGCTCATTTTACCCATATTGTTAATATAAAAATTATATCAGCTAAAGGAGAAAAAAGAGGAGCTTTTTTAAGGATTGTTTACCTGAGAAGTTAGTGCAAGTTTTTAAACCACGATAACCCATAAAAGCAATACTCTTGTAAACGCAGAATGCTCTTCATTTAAATAGGGTTATCAGTTCTTTAGAACTTGAACATCTTTTCATTATTAATATGCTTCAGGTGTGACAGGAAAACCACATAAGAAAACAATTCTGTTACATAGACGTTAGCTTGTATCTTTGCCATACCTATCAAACAATTTAAAAATATTTGAGTATGCACACTCATATAGAAAGAGTTTGTGCATACATTTAATAATTGGTCCCCATGGTTTCTGCAACTGTAGCATGCTTCATTATTAATTTAAGGAAGCTGTACAGAACGAAACATTAATACCACTGATAACCCTATATATAAATAAACTACCTATATTAGCTATGAGACATCAGCAACATCACTTAAATTAAATGAAAGACATTCACAAACTAGGCAGTGGAATT
The DNA here is from genome assembly GCA_030765055.1 of Mantis religiosa. Lineage (NCBI taxonomy): Eukaryota > Metazoa > Arthropoda > Insecta > Mantodea > Mantidae > Mantis > Mantis religiosa. The sequence goes on along the minus strand of CM060947.1, from coordinate 170,869,360 downwards.
TGAAATAAAAACACTACACATATATTTCTACTCCACAAGTCATGCCTTAGAAGCAGTAATTTGGAAATCATTAGTTACTGGAATAGGAATCAAAACATGGCACAAAGTAAATCGTCAACTCTCAGTCAAATACATCAGTATATTGTGCTCTTGGTTAGAATTTCGTAAGTTTTGGAATGCACATTGAAAGAAATGTATATATTGATTACTTTAAGGCTTCACAACTGAAGTAATTATCACTGTAGGATCTTTGTTGCAAATGTTCATTATAGAAATTGTCCAATAGTACTACAACTTCAAAACTTTGAACTACTTTTCGAAGTTAAAATTTGATGTAACAGTTGTATGTACTCGTGGTTTCGTTTGCTTTCCTTAACGAAAATTCACATATGAATGTTTATGAGCACATTAAGCCTCTTTCGAAAATATAACAACGAGAAATCACGATACAAATAGAAATTAAAATTCGTCTATTCTGCCTACATTTAGTATGAAGTGTGTAGGTTTAAAATGATCAATTCGCACTTGATAACAATAGCTATTTGCTAAAATCACATGGCTGAGTTTTCTCTTCACGATCTAAAAGTTCTAACGGCGCCTATCATACCCTTTGTGCACAGTGTACAAAAACTGAGGCAGTCTCCTTGAAGGATGCTTATCCTGAAATTCTACATTCAATTACCTTTATTATTCAATCTCCTACATGTATATTTGTTATACTCTTCACGAACTCTGATCTTCATAGAGGGAAATAGACCTTTAAATAAATATATTAAGCTAGAACGGCCGCAATACAGTCTTATTTAAAACTAAAACATGTCATCAGCGCATTCTAGGGTACAGGAGCAAACCCTTTTAACCTTTATCAGTACTATAAGAACTGGGTAGAAGGTTTCAAAACTATATTAGATGCAGTCATTCTCTACCTCTATGTAAATTACTAAGCACCGCTCAGTCTCTCAGGCTAACTTAAGGATGTTTGTGAATTAGCACAGGTTTTTATAATCTGCATTTCACTAATTTCTCTAAGTGTGTACACTAACATTGTTGTGCATGTTTATCTACTGTTATGCTAATATCTTATATTATTCGATAGAGAGTAAATTGCTTTACAAAATAGAGTGTTTAGCTTTTGTTTTCTTATATATGTTTCTTATATCTTCTTATTATGTTTATCCTTTTCTGGTCAATAAAACTGAGTGTTAAGTCGACATTAAGGAAGGAGCGCTGGCGATCAGATTTTATGGCATTGGTATCTCAATTAAACGTAAAAAGTAGAAGGTGTCAAATATGCTAGAACTTTTGAAACAACCGTTATAAAGGCATTAGAATATCTTAATCTTAAGTAGCGTTTAATTCACATTTTAACATGTTATGGTTATATTACTTTCCTTTATTTTTGTAAGAGGAATAAAGAGACTTGCCAAAAAGCTATGAAAGCAAAACATTATTTAGGTAAATCATATTACAAAGAGATAAAAGGGAGGGGGGCGTGGCAGCAAATTTCAACTCGTCTAAGTGCTCGATAATTTACCGGTTTCTACATTAATATGCTAACGATAAGAACAGGAAATTTCACAAAAAGGATTTGAACGTGTAATTCATTTGATATACGAGTGAAAGCTATAGGAATATAAATTATTTCCAGAATTTATTTTATGCTTGCTTTTCTTAAAATATGACCCGGAATTTTAAAACCAGTTACATGGACAATATTTACGTATTTATTTGTCAAAAATGTAACGCCAAAGAACATTTTCATATTCAGCATTTAAAACAAATATAAATCCGTAAAAGTACATAAATATCTCCACTCTAGATGTAATGTGCACATTACATGAATGGGAGGTAAAATGTGGTTAAATGCGGCTTACTAAAGACATGGTGCTAATTCTATATGATTCCTTTCTATTTTTATAGCTATAATGGATTGTTAATTCTCATTGAACAAACAAAAGAGGTATAAGGAAGTAATCACAAAACTGAAAAACTTTGAAGCTTCAGATGTGATGTGTTTTTTATTTTATGCTGAAGTGCACATTCGCTATTCCAATTGACTAAAACAAGGCAAAACTTCGCAGTACCTGATATATTTGCACTTTCTTGACTTTTATGAAAACCAAAAAATTTAAATCATTTCTATGAAATTAATTGAGGTAGTCTAGACTCTAGAGGTTAACATACCAATGGGATGAAGTTTCCTGTCCTTCAAAAAAGAATGTTATAAGGGCTGAAGCCAATGAATTATACGATGTAAATAACGACATTCATTATTTACGGAGAAAAGTAAAGTAGCAAGAATAGAACTTAAACAAGAAACATTAAATGGAGGACATTTTATCATACGTTTATTAAATATGAAATTAAATTCGTTATGTTAGCTGCATTGTTTCGTTGCCAGCCTATTAGAATATTTTCAATTCTTTAAACTGTAAGACAAAGGGGTACATCGTTCAAGTTCTTCTAGGGAAGCAAGCCAGGTGAAAAGACGATTAGAAATCGACGTTTCGGGAGCGTACATCTCTCCCATCATCAGGATATTTATTAAATGTTATAACCACAATTAAATCACTGGATATAACACAATTATATTATTATTGTGCTATCCAGTTATTTATTTGTGGTTATAACATTTAATAAATATCTTGATGATGGGAGAGATGTGCGCTCCCGAAAAGTCGATTTCTAATCGTCTTTTCACCTGGCTTGCTTCCCGAGAAGAACTTGAGCATAGTTTCAAGTTACAGTTTCAGGCCAGGAAATTTTCAGGTCTTATTTTAAAGGGGCACACCGTGTGTGATCCGGATTGTCCAATATTTGGGGGAATCTGCTACAACAAAGTTTCTTAAAAAGCATGTTTCTTAAACCGATCACAAAGAAAATTACTCCGGAATCAATTTCAAAACATGTGTTATATTCATATAAATGTATTTGCTCAGTACCAATTATTCTACCATTCTTATAAAATTTTATTTTTTCCCTACATCTTATTAATTGAGATCACATTTACAAAAGTAGTTTCGTTACACACTTCGTTGCAGATATGAGGGGATACAGTAGACTGAAGTGATGGTCTTTGAAATTACATGCTTAGTTTTTGATATCGCGGGAAACAAAATAATGTTGAGACAGCATTTAAAATACCGGGATAAAACTCTTGGAACACACAAAATTGTAATGAATAGCTCAATAATGCCAAAAATATATTTTAAACAAATTATGTTTCAATCAGATCTATATTTTTGGAGTAAAAGCTTTTATTATATCTTATAGTTTATCAGTTTCACAAAATTATGCAAAATTCATTTAGAATGAAGAGATCTTACTGTCTATTTGCCGAAAATTCAAGATACACACTTTATTCATAATGTAGATGCCTTAAAGTTACGTTATTTTAATCCTACACCTGTTTTGCGAAAATAAAACACCGGGATGTGTTTCATATAAAGAGCTGCTTAGAGGAAATGCTGAATTTGAATCAAAATTTTAACATTTTTCCGACTTTTCTTTTTTGAAGAGCATTTTACCTTCTCTCTCTCTCTTTATCTCTATCTCTCCCACGCACTCAAATCCACAACGAAACGAATTATTGGATAGGAAATTTTCATTTAAAGAGTCCAAAGAACAGTAAGTATACGTTCTCATGAAGGTATTGCTGATGTTGAATATTTTTTTTACCTTGTATGTTTCATAATTTTTGAAAACATAATTATTTCTATACGCTGTTTTATGAAATTTAACTTACATGTCCTTAATGCAGCAATTTTTAATATTTTAAATACATATCGTTATATGATTTATATTCCATGGTAAATGCATTTTTGAAGTGCTGATTAATGGCCATTTTTAAAGAATCTCCTTATAACTCGAATTTTATTTATCTCATTCCTTTGTGAGTTTTAATTACATTTAGACGATATACTCAGATATCTTACAAACAATTTGCCGTAATATTGTAAGTTAAATTTGAGAATTTAATATATTTACATCGATACAACACTTAAGATTAGGTATAGTATAATTCGTTTTTTGTAAATATTAGAATGTGTATTTACTTAACGATCCAGTTCACCGCTCTTGTCAGTTTTGATCAATCACGGTATACTATGACTGAAATTTTGTCGAAATTGTCGTATCTAATTCGTAACTGTTTGGGAATTCACAAATTGTTCGATTGATAGATTAAAAGAAATGACCCTAGGAACCTCCTCTATAAAAAAAACAATGAATTTTGCTCTACCAATCAATAAACTGCGTTCCGTTAAAGTGTGTGTCTCCATCTTTTTCTCCTTCTGTATTTTACATCAGGATCGTTCTTGTTTGAGACAGATTATATGCAAATAGATAAGTAGCCTCTCAAGTAACTACTACCAATATTGAACTCATGTGACAATTACTATACTTAAGAATATTTTCACCAATAATTTACCTGTTAGATTTCTTTTTAAATCATGCTTGAATGCTCCGTTCCACCTGAATAAAAATGATAATTTCTGGTACATTATGGCATTAGATTGATAATGTAAACGCAGGCAGTATACAGGATGGTCATTACTGTTTTAGGTTGTAACATTAGGAATGTTCTGTTTAGGGAAAATAAATGTTGCCCGAGTTGAAGAGTAATCCAGCTTTTCTTTCTCTTTTATTTTGTCAATACTTGATTAACGAGAGTTGCCTCCTCTTGTTTAAAGGAGAGAGGCACTTGTTACATTTGTGGCACTAATGTGTTATGTAGTAAACCATATGACATCATTGTCCTCCACTGACTCATTACCACGACCAGATGTGGTTATATATTTTACGAAAAACATAATGGACACTCATGGATTACTTGGAACTCCTAACTAAATGTTTGTATTGTTCGTATACTGAAACACAGTTTTTAAACACTGAATATGTACAAATAGTTCTTAAAATTTGTTCTCTTCCTATCTGAGATACAGCTCTACTGCATTAGCCATGATTGCTAAGCACCTTGAATTAAAATATCTCTCCAGAACGTTCCTTATAAAGGTATGGAAGGGTAGGGAGGGAGAGAGAGAGAGACAAACATTTCTATATCGGAGCGATCTTTTTTTATGGCTGATAACGCTGGGCCGAAGGGTTTTGCTTTCAAGACATCGGATTGGCAGTTTTTTTTAAGCTACTAACAGTTGGAAGAAAATTAATGGGTACTCATAGAGGCGGCTCTGCTCCTGCCACGGCTCCCTTACCATTGTTTACAACCGGATCGTTCTATTTTCAGACAAATTACAGCCCAGAGTTCCACTGCTGTATCCGAAAGACAAGAAAACATTATGGAGAGAGGCAGAGAAGTCAACCGATGTATCACTCATCACAGGTAACATTCTGATATGCTTTGGAACATATAAACTTTGGCTCTTCATGTTATGTTCGTATGCTGCTTTCTATCGGTGTTTCTGGATTAGGTTGATTAAAAAAGCTAATTAAATAATGACGAAATTGTCAGTACTTTAATCATTCTAAATAATATCAGGCTACTAACGGAAACAGAACCAGATAATCCACATACTACAAACGATTTTCTCGACGATAGCGGTTTTATCCACTTCCCGTTCATGCTCTGATGGTGGGAAGTTGAATTTTCTGCATTTAGTTTTGGTAACATAACCTACCTGTGCGTTTTGCTTATTTTACTGCACATATGTGTATGAGTTGAATTAAATTCTCTGACTTTTGATATAATTATTATTGCAGAAATAAAATTTAATTAAATTTTATAGCCAACGTTACATTTAAGTCACTTTATATCTTTTCTTTCATTTGTTGGTTAATATTTATTTATGATTTAATTCACGTGTAGCTCAGAGTAAACTTAAAGTTAATGATTTTTGTAAAGTCGATTAACAGAAGTAGATAATCGATTTCCAGTTTACCATCAATGTTGACGTGGTGACCTTGCTGCCGAAACCACTATGTACAACAGCTGTTTAGTAAATTATTAATTTTATTTCCGTGTAAAAACCATTTCTGTTATTCACTATAACGGGAAAATTATACTATGAAATACATATTCATTAAGTTCATTTGAATCTCGGAAGTGTAAAATACTTTATTTAGTCTCGTATTTTCAAGTTCTTCCTTGTTCCTCAATGATGTACTTATCGCAATTGTATCGTAATAAACTATTTAAGGTAATATGAATGTTCCATAGCTAGTCTTAGTGTTATGGATTTATACACACTTTATATAGTTTGAAGAATATAGTTGAGTTCGTTAAACATCTTTTACTACTCTCTTAAATCCAGGAGCAAATGTTGATTAGAAAGGTATTTATTTTATGTTTTCCAAACTCACACCTTAAAAAATAATCTAGACACACATATGTTACTCTGACAACGTGCACACATTTGGGGCTCTAAAGGTTAGCGCCACATCAAAGGATGCCCTTCACGGATTGGCGCGTGATATGCTGGAAGTAAGCCTGCTCCGTATCGGGGCTGCGGTTAGTTGCGACGCCCCCGCTTACCTCCTTGAGTTGCGTCAGCAGCGGCTCCTGATCTGCGCATGCTTCCGACCCGCTCATTGGATGCTTCTGCTCGGATCGTTCGGTTGTCAGCAAGAAGGACGTGACGCCCAATGTGTCGCCGTGCGTCAGTTTAAGACGCGTCGTTTCAGTCACTTCGTGCATTACCATCTCCTTGGTCACCTGCACATGAAACATAAACATTACGTTAGGATACCCGTTCTTAACATCTGACAGCATTCCGTTGGCTCTGACTTTACTGAAGTTTCATATGAATCGTTTACACTTGATTCTGCATTCGTGTTTTGTGAATGTTTTGTTTTAAATTGCAGTGCGTTTTTTATGCTTGTTGCATTGATACCCCGCCTTTAACTCCAATTGTCATATCGGTGGTCGTTCTCCTTTGGAACATACCGAAGGTGTTAACCGTATTCGTTGGGTTTTAATCATTAGATAACGCACACATTCACACTCTAATTCACACTTCCATATTCTGGAGAAGATGGAGAATTATCTTGGTCGGAGAAAAATCCCCACTGCCACCACCGGGAGTCGAACCCAGGACCCTAGCACGACAGGCAGGTGCTCTACAAACATTTGTTTATAAACTTAAAATCTCATTCATTCTCTCTCTTTTTTGCTTTCTTTCTTTTTCTCTATATTTATCTCTCACGTAAACACTTAGTACAATTCTTCATCATCTCCAGGAATTGAACCCAAGGAATAAAATCAGGATTAGAAATTAGTCTGATCTTCATTATACCTCAGAGGAAGTGATGAATACTGTTAGGATAACTACGGAGGAGATAAACACTTATTTTTGCAAGTGAATGTGTAACTGAAGATGGAACTCGACTTACGAATACATAGAAAATGGACAAAACAAATATTCAGTTCAGCATAGTTTTTGAATACTCAAACTGAATGGCAATACTTAAAAATGTAATATTTTAATAAGGAAATATAATAAATTCCTATTATCGTTATTCATTACAAATGATAAATTGAACTTGCAACAGTTGCATAGAATGTTAGGGTTAATCTCCACTATCTAAGAAGTACTTGTTTAATCTACTGCATAAGAAACAGAACTTTCCTGATTTCCAAATTCAAATCTAGAATTCAACGTAATTCTTTAAACTCTACATTTATTACTAAATCCAAATAATGATTTTACCAGATGCACATTGTTTTTTGCAGTAAGTATTTCATTAAAATAATGCTTTACTTAGAAAACTTAAAATTAAAGATCCAAAATGACTCTAACAAATTATATCTCCTCAAAATAAAATATAATAAAATAGTTTAGAAATACATACAAATTTCATTCTGTGGAACTATGATTTAGCTTTAATAAAAATTCAAATTAAATTAAATTTCCTTACTCTGTTCTAAAGCACAAACCCAAAGTTTCGCTTTCATAAGCCCATAAACCTATTTCGCTATTGAATTGTTTTAAATTAAAAGTTGTAAAATCATCAAGCAGAATAACTCCGATCGGTTTTGGTTTACTAATCCCTTTGGCTTTACATCACACTGTCAACAAAATAAGAAAGAGGAACTGTTTATTTGGTTGAAATAAGATATAGATATATTATAAGATATTATTGATTATTATCTAAAACACATGCATTTATGGTTAATCAAAGGGTGAAATATTTTAACCAATTAATGGGCTTTTCTGCCCGGGCCGCGTAGAGTTGATTTTTGAAGCTAATAACGGAAATGCTTTCAGTTTCTTGATGCAGGTTGGTGTAACTTCAAGCATATTGGAGTGTAAATTCAAAACTTATATTTACAATAAGCACATTGAGAAAAATATTTGTGTGGAATGCAAAATATCCTTAAGATAAGGCTGGGTTATATAGAATTGTAAGAGAATGGAGAAGCTTTCATTGTCATTGCTCACATAGTACATTTTGTAACATTATGAACGAAGCACTTATACGAAGTAAGGACTCGTCACTGTAAAAGTAAGTTGGAGAATGTTGGATTAGCAACTAGCCTGTGTGGTGGTTTTGACGATAGCCTTTTCCTGGGATTGACGACCTGCTCCGGTGTCTGCTTCACCATCCGATAAGGGATCAACTTCCCACCACGGTGACGCCCCATCAGAGGCCGTATGGAACGACGAGGACCTCGATGGTGGGGTACACGTGCATTCTGAAGCCGTCACGAACTCATCATCCGATTTGCTGTCCTCTGCCCCTGTTCCAGTACTGGTAGAGGAACCCGGTACCTTGGGAGTCGTTTTCATGTTTGAGTACCATTCCTGCAAATAAATAAACTTTCAGTAATCTGCATGTACACTGCTTCCTTAAATGCTCATCTAGGGAAGGAAAATTATTACATCTCACTCAGTAACTCAGAACCTAACTTACACTCATCTTTATTCAATTGATTCGAAAGAGTTTTATAAACATTACGTTGGTGTGTCCATGCATGTTTGTATGTAATGTCGACCATTGAAAGTTAGAAGCTTAAGTTCAAGAAATACTAGATTTCATATTGGAAGATATGTTCTATTTACATCATCATCATCATCATCATCATCATCATCATCATCATCATCATCATCATCATCATCATCATCATCATCATCATCATCATCATCATCATCATCATCATCATCATCATCATCATCATCATCATCATCATCATCATCATCATCATCATCATCATCATCATCATCATCATCATCATCATCATCATCATCATCATCATCATCATCATCATCATCATCATCATCATCATCATCATCATCATCATCATCATCATCATCATCATCATCATCATCATCATCATCATCATCATCATCATCATCATCATCATCATCATCATCATCATCATCATCATCATCATCATCATCATCCATCATCATCATCATCATCATCATCATCATCATCTTCATCATCATCATCATCATCATCATCATCATCATTTTATTATTATTTCTGATTTAATACATTTTAAATACAAAAAAGGAAACTTTGAAACATCAAACATTATATAGTGCTTTTCAAATTCACTTAAAACTTATAAATATTTTAATATTTGAAAGAGGATAAATACGAAAGAAATCACACACCGGTTAAACAGTAGGGTTTTGTGCATTTTCAAGTTCACTCTTATCATGGGTATAGTTTTGTTGAATAAAAGATCATCAATTTTATTCATATTGCTCTAAGAACTTGTAAGTTCCACTAAATAAATATAGCTGATCCGATGCTTTTATGAAAGCAAAAAATATATTTTCAAGGCCTGAGAAAATATAGAACTCTTAAGAGTTTAAGAGAAGGCTCCTGCTCCATTACTAAATATTCACGAAGTTGAAATTGGTTTTGTTTATGATACGAAATTTCGAAGAAAACAGGTAATCATGATGTCACTAATGCTGAGGTGCTTCATGTAACTAATAAAGTAAGCACAAATAATTATTATGATATTAGTAGTTTTTTTACAGATATAGAGGCAAATTCAAATGCTTAATATCACAGTTTGGAGAATTCTATATCCATATCAACTGAAGGCAACGTTTACGCTTAAGGAAAGCATCAATGATTTTGCTTTAATTGTGCTGGCAGATACTGAAATTAATAATGAATGACTGGAGAACGGTTTTGGATAGACGTAGCACACACTTCTCTTAATGACAAGAGTTAATAATTATATAATTGTAGAATTATTCCAGGAAATTGCCCTTAATTTTTAATTCAAGAAGGCCTTCGTGACTTAAAATTTACTGTTTGGTGTGGCTTCAATTAACAATTCATGATTTCGAAGTAGACAGCAATGAAACAAGACAGAGGTGAGCGCCAAAATGGAACATTAAAAAACAAACAAATATTACAAAACTTTGTTATCCAGCCTGAGGAATCACGACATTGAAAGCATTATCTTCATGCAAGATGTCCCATACATATGCAAAACAATTAGTTATCGTGTTATCAGTAGACACTCTAAACAAAAAAAGTGTCGCCGCGATCTTCGGATCTGAATACAACCAATTTTTGGTTGTGGGGTTACCTTAACCGGTAAGCTTTCCGGATTCATCAACAAACCGACAGCTACTGAAAGATGCTATATGGCCAGAAATTGCTCATATTCCAAGGAATAATGCAAAATTCTTTGCTGAAGTCACAGCGAGAGTGCGGAAGACATCCTTCCTAAGTTGTATAAATCCCCATTATTCTAGGAAATCACAGTGCCTTTTATGAGCCAGGTTTCAGCGTCAAAATTTTCGTGAGACGAACTCCAGTTAGCGGAAAATAGCTCCAGAAAGAA